>JBCNYH010000014.1:19920005-19933088 GCA_039654325.1 Tandanus tandanus
ATATATATAGTGCACCACTATAATTTATGCACATTTTTGGTATGGTATGTTGTCTAGTAGTTGGCGGTTTGGAATGTAGCCTGTTGTGTTCCAGTCCTTTACTTTGGCATGTCATTTTCAGTCCATTTGTAGACAAATTCCAACATACAACACCTTACACATGGAAAAGGAATAGCAAAGTTCTTTTCCTTTCTTTCTTTTTGTTGTCAGTGCACTTCACGCTTTTGGAGAAGCCTTGTGCAGTTCATACAGTTCAACAGGGCACATTTTCAATATTTAGGCCCTGTAAGAAAAGTTGGTACTTTAAAACACACACACACACACACACACACACACACACACACACACACACTGTTAATGGGTACAACTGCTGCTGATGTCAAGTCATGCCCTACAGGAGCTGCGCTGATAGGTTTCGCACATTCTTATAACATGGAGGACACAAGTCCAAAGAGGAGCTTATTGAGTTCTTTTCTAGGGTACAAAAAAAGGCACGTGAAGACGGGAGCTGCCTGGCTTCTGTATTCAAACAGTTTCAGTAATAATGATCTGTGACATCTGGTACATATCCAGCGGACGCTATAGGAATAGCACGACTTTAAAAAAACAACAACAACAAGAAAAATAGCACAAAATATTTAGGAACGCAGAAAGTTTAAGTCTGTCCTGTTAGGCGCAGCCGCCCATGGCTTTGACGTACGAGCCGTCGGGCAGTTGCCGAAAGATGCCCCGCAAAGTCTCGAGCTCGCGCGTGAGGTGGTCGACTCGTTTGCGCAGTCTGTCGTTGTCCGCCGACAGCTCGATGACTTTCTGTTGCGTCTCGGCGTTGCGGATCTTCGCCTTGTCGCGGCTCTTGCGCACGGCCACGTTGTTGCGCTCGCGCCGCAACCGGTACTCGGTGCTGTTCTTGTCGACATGCTTCTTAGTTTTGGGTCTGTCGCTCGTGCCACTGCCCATCATTTTGACGGCAAGGCCGCCCTGCTGTTGGTGATGATGCTGGTGCTGGTGGTGCGGGCTGGGCACCGGTGTGGGCGGAGGCGTTGGGTGACCCGGCTGCAGGTGCACGGCGGTTTGCGCGCAGTGCGCGATCTGGTACTGCAGGTGAGACAGGTGCGGGTGGTGTTGTTGTTGTTGTTGTTGTTGTTGGTGGTGGTGGTGGTGGTAGGCGCCAGACTGTGGCGCGTGTCCGAGCTCGCCGTCCTCGCGCGGTTCTTGCTTGATCGCCACGGCTCTCACGCGCGCCTCGTGAGCCTCGTACATGGGGTCGAGTTTGGAAGAATCGCCGTAGCCCGTCATTGCGCAGCCGTACGAGTGCTGCGGGCCGGCTGCGCCGATTCCCAGGCCGTGGCCGTACTCGTAGTCGCCGCCGTTCGCCAGCTTGAGCTTCTCGTGGCGCGCTCCGCTGTGGAACAGGTCAGCCAGGAACTCGTCGTTAAACGCGCCCGGGTCGATGTACGCACTGATATCGATAGAGCTCTCGTTCTCGCAGATTGCACTCAGGTCGTCCTTGTAGCCGTACGAGTTCTGCGTGCTCGGGACGAGGTTTGTCACCAGGGGCCGAGGGGCTGCCTCGTACAGGTTTGCTTGCTCCATGGAGTATCTAAAACCCGCCTGACATGGTGAAGGGCTCCGGGAATCCAGCTTGCTCACACTACCCAGGCCCAAACTTTGGAGAGAAAAAAAAGTTTTCTAGAAGGCGCACACTCGCCGGCCTGACCGCAGGGAAGCGGCTTTCGTTGTGGCTGGAAAGCGAAGCGGGAGAGACAGAACGGTGCAGTGGAGCAGATACCTCACCCTCCGACTGTACGTGTGCTTGACCTCACATCTGTCGCTCACCGCTGCTCTGACAGTCTTATATAGACAGAAGGTCGCTTTGGGCGGCGCCCCCGGGTCCTAATGCGCCTCATCGCGACGGGTTTCTGACTGCACCGAGCGCATTCCACGAACGCCGAGAGTTATTTCAGATAGCTCGATCAAGAACACTAAGTTATTTTATATAGCCTAATAAAGAAGATAATTTAATAACAAACATTATTACATATTCAAAATGCAAGCCATTTGTATGACGACAGGTTTGTATGACGACAGGTTATAATATAACGTCTTAAATGTTGCTATGGGTTTTTTTTTTCCTCCTTTTTATGATCAGATTTCTTCGTGCATAGCTTATTACGCAGTAATCTCAGTATCTCAGCCTTGCAGTCAGCACAACAGTCAGAATCTGTTGTTTCATTTTGGTATAAAGTAAAGAAAGCCCTGTGCGCTCCATCTAAGAGTGAAGCTGCAAAACCCAGAAACCCCAAGTCTCTACCTTTGTATCCCCCCCCCCCCAAATCATGTGCAGTAATGCGCAAAATAATTCAATAAGCAGAATGCATTTGGAAAACTGTAATATAAGGAAAATGTGATGCTTTTGCATTACAGGAAAAAAGTTCCAAGAGCAAATGTTTTCCCTATTTTTACACTAAATGTCTTACACTAAGTGAATTCAGAGTACTGCGTTAGAGATGAGTGTTTATCCCAAACTTTGTGTGGCTCTGTGTGGATATGAACTTCACACCTGGACAGGTAAGCAGCCTGTGTAATGCATGCTAAAAAAGTAAGTTAAAGTAAATCGTTTCGATTGAATATAATGTACAGAGATTTGAACACGCTGGAAGGAGGGATCACATACTTGCCAGACTCATAGTTAAATGTAGGAAGATTTAGTTTTGCAAACAGCAAAGCATTTTAAAATAAACCTGGGAATCATAAAAATAATGTATCTGAATTGAAGGCGTTAGAACGCAACCCTATGACATTTGATGTTAAGCTCATCTCCTGTCTTTACGCGCTGTTGGTTGGATAAAATACAACAACGTCACAGAATACATCAGAAACTGCCCCTGGCACGCGCACTTCTGCACCGATATCAGCGCGTGCGCAGCTCCCTCTATTGTCCCAGCGCGCGCTTGGCACGAACCGAAAGGCGCTTGAGCAAAAACCGAAAAAAAAAATAAAAAATTGAGGCAATGTCACGCGCACAAGTTTAATATTGAATGATTTTTTTTATTCCATGTACATGAGAATGTTTTTAGGAAATGCATTGTGTTCAGTAAAAATTGAATAATTTAGGAATTATGGGAGCAAATGTATGAACTTGGGAAGCAGGGGAATTTTAACATTTAAAAAAAAAACTTAAGGAATTTAAAACCTCAGGAATTCTAACATTAGGAAAACCTTAACATAAAATAGTTTGACGAAAAAACAAAAAAACAAAGTGCATTTAAATATATAGACCTAAGTGTATAAAATGGATCTTTTAGGGGTTAATTTGCCCCTTAGTGCTCAAAACTGACTCTAGAACCCAAATCTATTATTGTATGGTTCTACTGAGTACCTTCTCCCCCAGAAGGACAGCATAAGCTACTTCTTCTAAAAAATGTTGGTGTTTGTGTTTTAATTTCTTGCATCATACATTAGATTCCAAAGCATGTGGATCCTTAAAGGGTTCGGTGAATATATATATATAAGCTTTCAGAACGACTCAAGAACCCAACCAACTGTGGTACAACAGTGCAACATTAAGGGTTCCTGGATTTCTGTACTATCTACTATGTTGTGTGCATTAATCTGATGGAGATGGCACTTCTTGCATCATGCGCAACTCAACAAGGTTCGTCAACGGTTCTGTTGTTGGGTTTTGCTGAGATCCTCTAAGAAGTCCTTCAGGTACCGTGCAGTGTTTCTATCTGAATGTGATACATCATGTATTATACTCAACTTAAATGACTTAGCATATATCAACTAAACAATAAAAAAAATTGTAAAAAATGTAAAAAAAATATATATATATATATAATTTTTTTTTATCCTGTATTACATAAACCCTTATGTGGACCATTTGAATAATCAGAGGTTCTTAGATCCCAAATGGTGTTCTACTCGGAAGAATTTATCATATTTAAAACCATCCGATGTAGGCTTTCTGAACAAACCCCTTTAATTCTTCAACACAGCAATCTAATAAGCTGCTATGACAATGACTCCTACATCATACAAACTATTAAATGCTACTCAAATGATTCACTATGAATAGCTTCTGATTAATGGTTTATAGAGAGCAATTGTTATTCTGCTGTGATTATGTGATTATTTTCGTAGCAGAACAGATCGTTTGGCTTTGTTGAAGTATTTATTTATTTATAGCAATTTAATTCCAATAGCTATGTAATCTGAAAATTGCCTAAAGGTAATAGACTGACGGGGAAGTTTAATAAATCACAACGTGGGGAACACGACATGAAAGGCTCATAAAGCAGAACAGAACTCCAGCACACCCCGCCCTTAAACAGGTGCAGGTAAAGCCCCCGTTATATCCGAAAAAGGATGCTGTTCGTAGTCTGAGTTAGATATGAGTGAAATAGACATGAACATTGATTTATGAATAATAATTATCAGTCTTTCATAAGATCCTGGCATTAAACTGAATATGTTGCGTTGTATTTTTGGTCAGAGTTCATTTTAATCTTATTCTGTAACCCTGACCTCAGAGTGCTGGATCGAAAATACACATTTTGAAATGTTTGTGTTCACTATAGAGCCCTTACCTGGTATGACTTCTCGTGTGTGTGTGTGTGTGTGTGTGTGTGTGTGTGTGTGTGTGTGTGTGTGTGTGTGTGTGTGTGTGAAAAAGTCTGTCGCAAATGCAGTTTTATTGACATTTTTAATTGAAACATTACATGAATCTCCAAAACAATGTTTTATTTTTCATATCATGTGTTGTTCATGAGCACAGTCAGCTAACTACATAATCTATAATAACTCTAGGAACGAAATAAAAAAATTCTTCCGGCATTATATTTTTGTGTATTTTTGTCACGTCTTTGCTGATTGTGTTCCTTATAATTTCTAAAACAAGCACTTAGAATAAACCACCGTGCACTCGTCTCCTCAGGCTCAACCAAATGCATGCAATGATCTCATGGCTGATCCTGTTACATAAAGAAACCCCGCCTCCGATATGCAACGCGTTATTTGATTCGTCAAGCGAGGTGTCAGTTGTAAGCAGTATGTCGTCATCCTCTTAGATACTCCTTTCTGATTGGCCGAGGGGACAGATTTCCCAACATGGTCACGAAGAAAAAAAAAAAAGAAAAAGAAAGAAAAAAGATTTCGCAATACTCCCAGGCACAGCTTAGTGGAAACCAAACAATAACAGCTTCTCCGGTGCTTCCGTCCTGTTTAGAGGGGGAAAAGAGCCGTTTAATCGCTGTATGTGTGGATGATCGACAAGGTTTAAACCTTGGTGCGGTAAGGAGAGTTTTTATTCAGTGATACCGGGGGAAAATAATGGAGTTTTCTTTAGTGCTGGAAGCTTCCTTCGTTCGCGAGCTAACTGGCTAACTTCAGTAGCACCTGAGGTGATTAAAATAGGTATCGTTTAGATCTTTTTTGGTTTTAAAAACACATTTTACGACTTCCGTGGTTGACAGGAAGACACTACAGATGTTTACTTAAAACGTCTCGTGTAATAAATGAGATATTTTCGATGTATGTGTCACAACAATAGAGCATAAGTTAGCTTGGAATGTGTATATACATGTTATATACATATTATGCTACGTTCGGACGTTTTAACGTGATGACGTCACTACGTAAAGATAAACCTAGCATGTTTTGTTTCGACGTTAATCGTTGTTTTTATTTAATATTGAGAGAAGTTTCGTGAACCTGTTAGCATGGCTAGTTAGCGAAGTGCTTAGCTAGCGGTATTCCCCGTCATTCCAGTTCAATTACGTATGAAGCAATACTTGGGTAACTGATGTAAGTGTGTTAGCATAGCATGCTAACTCGGGTTGTGCTTATTATTTATTTTTTGGGGGATAAATACACACACAGAATATATGAAAAGTCTTAGCAATCGAGTAACTCACTTCGTATATATATATATATAAAAAAAAACCTTCGAGTTTTTTTTTTTTTTTAAATAATAAATAAAAATAAACAAAACTCGCGTGTACACTCTGTGCGCGCGCGGAGAGAGTTTCCTGTTCCTGCCACAGGGAAAAAAATCCACCCAGGCGGTGGGAGCGCGAGCGCTGATTGTGATGATGCAATAGAGAGCAACTCGGTTCAGGGGGAGAGAGAGAGAGAGATCAGGTGGATGTGCTGCTGCATTACACATTAATTACCATGTTATTGATGGTGACCTGTGGCGTGACTCTGTGTGAGATTTTAAACACAGTGGGGCCATTACAGTCGACTCCAAAACTATTGGCACCCTCATGAGAGCATTATGCAGCTCTGTTGTTTACATTTTTTGTTTTTTTTGCAAATTTATGTAATAAATTCAGTTAAATCCACACAAGCAAAAATGGATCCAAGCCCACAAGTCCAGGTATTATCTCCATGAATACTTTATTAATTAGTGTCCTGAGCCCAGGCAAATAAAAAAGCAAAAGAAAAACCTTGATGGTGAATTGACCAGATGTTCAAGTGTCTTGGCGTGATCGTTAACTAACCAGCTACATCACAGCGCTAGCTTATGACCATCAGCAGGAAACGACGCCTTGCCTTAAGTGGTTGGGTGGTACGACACCGGCGACCTGCGACTGACGTGTTGTTTCAGTAACCTGAGGAGAGACAGACAGTTGGATAACCTCGCTCCACTCTTAAGATGGCGCTCAAGAATGAAATGCTTGGCAGGACACAGTGTCTGAGAATCATAATTTACCTCACCAACCCCTGGGACATCTGATAGTGATGATGAATGCTTTATTTTTCGATCTTTATTTGTTAATTAGAAAAGTAGAAGCTATGTGATTAATTATCAGGAATGCGTGGTGGAGCCGCAGGTAGTTTCAACATTTTGTAGCATTGTCGTTACTCTTCTAATCGGTGATTGGTCATTGGGAAAACTGTGATCAGTGATTGGTTGTTGGAAACTGTGGTGATTAGGGATTGGTTTTTTTTTATTTTTAGAAAGAGTGGTGGTCAGTGATTGGCTGTTGAGAACCATGGGGATTAGTGATTGGATTTTGTGAGGAGTGGTAATTGGTTGTTGGGAACTGTGGTGATCAGTGATTGCTTATTTGGAACTATGGTGATCAGTGATTGGCTGTTGAGAACTGTGGTGATTAGGGATTGGTTTTTGGGAAGAGTGGTGATTAGCAATTAGTTGTTGGGAACTGTGGGCATAGGGATTGGTTGCTGGGAACAGTGGGGGTCAGTAATTGGCTGTTGGGGACCGTAGTGAATAGTGATTGGTTGGTGGAAACAGTGGTGAGTAGGGATTGGTTGTTGGAAACAGTGGTGCTCAGTGATTGGTTGTTGGGAACCATGTGCTCTACAATCACTAGAGTGACCAGTAGGTTCTTTTTCCTCATTCCTCCAGAAATTAACAGTGTTTTAGCTGCTACTGCAGTGTGATGATTATATGTAGAACTAGATTAATACATATTAGGTGTATGAGCTGGTAGATGACCCTTCATATTGGGGGGGGGGGGGGGGGGGGGTTTCCCAAACCCCAACCTTTCCCTTCCTTTTTTTCTTTCCCCCAACCCTTTTTTGCCAACAACCACTTTCCCACCCCCCCTTTCCCCCCCCCCCCCCCCCCCCCCCCCCCCCCCCCCCCCCCCCCCCCCCCCCCCCCCTCTTTCCAGAACATGAACGTGTCCTGTCATGTTCTTCTGTCTATAAATATTGTTTGGCTAGTAATAATTTTATAAATATCAGTGTCATGAAATGTCAGAAAATATTGCAGTATATTTTTTAATGTCATATTTCACAGCCCTTGATCGAAAATATAAATAGATTGATGAGCAGTAATAATAATAATAATAATAATGACAGTAGGTCATAAGTAGCGGAGTTCTTCCTGCATAAATCCAGCAGATCTGGGAACGCTGTGAATGCGATGATACACCGATGACAGTTCCTTCTCCGGATTTTTTATTTATTTTTTCCCCCCTTTCCACTCAAGACCGTACAAGCGCGCAGTCGCAACCAACAGCAACCAGCTTTTCGACAGCATTCAGCACCATCCAGCAGCGGGCGAAGGTGCAGACGTGAGCGCAAGAGAGAGGCAGCGGATCCAAATGAGCAAGCAGCCGCAGCAGAAGTTAACCAACACAGATCAGAACGGAGTGAGCGTCATACAGAGCCAGGCTCATAGCGGCGTCGCAAACTCTGCAGGAGCGACAGCAGGACTGCAGCAGGTACACACACACACACACACACACACACACACACACACACACATACACACACACACTCAGACTGATACGAGTGTATAGAGTGCATATGTCTCATATTAAATCCACTTATATAGCTCATATGAAATTAAATATTAATGAGTCTAAACGATATAATGTTTTAATTATTTTCCCAGATATGTTTATTATATATTTTATATATTTCATTAGTTCATCAGCACTTTTGTGGTGGAGACATAACCGTTTTGACGCATGTACTTTATTTCTGATGCTCGAATAGAATATATGATTTGAATGTATGGTTTGGAGCAGCAGGTAGCACCGTATCTCTATCCTCGGCTCAGATTTGAGTCTTGTGTTCTCTTATGTCTGCACGGGGTTCCTCAGGGTTCTCTGGTTTCCTCCGAAAAATCACATATTCCTGCGATACTTCTGTCGGCATTTTCCTGATGGATTAGAAGCCAGCCGGTGATGTCACGCTTATGCGGTGGATGATACGAGTTGATGTGGTGATCGTCATCAGTTGACAGAATATTGTCAGGATACAGATACAGAAAGTCTTCACATGTCCACAGATTGCAAATAAAAGATGGCGGTTATGTGAAAGGGATATATTTTTCCGTAAGAGGTGAGGTACCGTACAGGGAGACTGTGTTTACAGTTTGTGAAAGGAATCCCAACAGAGGGATCAGAACCCTGAGGCACAGTGGGGATGATTTGTATCCCCCTTCATGGTTAGTGATAATGACACTCCGTAGTGATGGTCTGTCATAGTAGTTACTAAGGCATGGCTGAAGACCGTTGTCGGCCAATTAGAATCGAGTATTCAGATGAGCCATGGAATAAATAAATAAATTTACAGTTTGATAAAGAAGAGCACTCTGAGAGCGCAAACCTCAGCCAAGCCCAGTAACACCCCATATTAACCTGAATGTAAAATAAATAAATAAATAAATCGTTCCATTTCACAATGTTAAATAAAAAATTAAAGAATTCCTGGATCTAGAATTTAATCCGGATCATCTCCAAAATCTAATGGAGACTTTCTTATCCGAAGCCCCGCCTCTGGTATTTTGCTTAATCCCGCTAACACACAAACAGGCAAACTGCGGTAAAATTGTAACCCCCCCTTAGAGGCAACCAGCCTAAACGCAAGGCTTTTAATGGCGCGTCTCTCGATGTGTACCTCTTTCAGGTTCCTCAACTCGTCCCAGTAAGCCCCGGAGGAGGTGGCAAGGCCACGCCACCCAGCAAGATGAAGAAGACGATAATGGACAAGGACAGCGATGAGTACAGGCAGCGGCGCGAGCGCAACAACCTGGCGGTGAAGAAGAGCCGCATGCGCAGCAAGCAGAAGGCGCAGGACACGCAGCAGCGCGTCAACGAGCTCAAAGAGGAGAACGAGAGATTGGAGGCCAAGATCAAGCTGCTCAGCAAAGAGCTCAGTGTGCTCAAAGACCTGTTCCTTGAGCACGCGCACAACCTGGCCGACAACGTGCAGCCTGCTACTGCGGCAACCGTTGCCCCTGGAGACCTCTGTAACACCAACAACAGCCAGTGAGATCGAGTCACTTGCTACGGGCGGCAACTCTGTACTATAATATCTCCTTTAACCTTTTTTATTTTCTTAAAGGAAAGGCCATGTGCATTTCAGAAGAATGAAGTGTTCCTCTTAGGCATCAGATATTAATAGTAATAATACTATTATTACTATTGTTATTACTATTGTTATTATTATTAATATTATTATTAGCACTCTGGACTTTAAACTTGTTTGAAAATGATTTCTTTCTTAAACTGAACCTGAGATTTTATGGATTTAGACTTTTATCTCTCATTTCATGGTTCTTCCCCCCCCCACCCCCCCGACATGATCCCTTTGTCTTTGCTCTTCATCTGACGCGGTGTGTAAATAAGCGTGGAGGGAATGCGGAAAAGCGTTAGCGGAGCTTAGGAATGCTGTAGGGTTGAATTTTTATTTTTGTTTGAGACTACAGCGAGCGAGGTTTGTCGTTGTTGCTCTTGTATTTTTGACACAAAGTTTCGCACAAAGCCTCACATCCGTCAAAGCTCGTCAGAGTCATAAGAACGGTCCGAGCGTGTTCGGGCAAACTGTTCCCATGTCCCACACCGCAACTGCACTGAAAGACAAAAGAAGTCGTGTCCTGAAAACGGAGAGATCTCAGTTATACCTGAGGCATGTTTTTTTTTTTTTTTAGGGTGGTTCCCCCCACACTCAACCTCTCCCCCACCCCTGCGCAGTCTCCCTGTATGATATAATATGATGTCTTTGTTGGAAACTCTTAGTTTGACTTAAACAGATGTTCCTGAAGCAGTCAGAGAGACAGTCAGCGATGGACGTGTAAATTTGGTTGGCGTTCAGCTTTGCTAGGGTGGACAAACCTTTAGCCTCCGTTAATTAATAAATAAATTAACATACGAACACTAGAAGCACATTATCCTGTGGTATATATAGTCGACGTTGTGCACGTTGTGTGTCGCGTCTCGATCGTGTAACTCAGTTCGCATCACGTCGCAATCCGGCTGTTCAGTGAAACGTCTGGTTATTAGAAATATCGCACTCTTTTTTTAATCGGCAGACACGGATGATTTAAAAAAAATTATTTTTTAGAATCTGACAAAATCCGAGCAAAATAAATCTTAGTTCAAAACTGTTCATGCGTTTCTCCTTTCACGAAAACAAAAACCCTCCCAGTGTTAGACCCGCCCCCGTGGTCCTTCCTGCAAGGGGTCTGAAAGAGCCATTGTTTAGACGTTGCGGTGTATTTCCACTGCCGCTGAGAAAAACCCAGGAAGTTGCAGTCCAACTCGTTACCCTGTCCTTCCTGTGCGGCACCGGACCATGGAGACGGGTTTGACACACAGAATCGAATATTCCCTTTAAAGGAACCTATTCCCTTCCCGGGAATATTAAAGTAATTAAGTAAAGATGAAATACAGCGGTGTCTCCGGGAACTAAAATGAAATCAGTCACAACGTCTTTCTGAAACCATTTGTTTACTCCTGTACGCGAGTGTCAACCCCTGCACCAGGCACCATCTTTTTTTATTTCTCTTCAAACCGTATCCATTCTTCTGTTTCTTAACACTTTGATCTCTGAGGGGGTTTTTTTTACTTACGACGAATCGAAGCCAAGGGGCCATGCATACGCAAGACCGTTCCTCCGGTCACGCCGTCTTGTTAGTGTTATTGTAAACGGACACAGAACCAAAACAAGATGTAGAACAGGCCCGTGAGCTGGGGTGGATTCACCAGGGAACCTTTATATTCCTCCAAAACGAACTGATAATGGAAGATAAAAGACAGACAGGATATTCATTAGTGAACGGGCTCCGTTAGCGTGCGTCATGAGGTCAGAACATCACGTCTCGTCCCTACAACCTGGACTATCAACTTTATTTTGCGTCCAGTCGTAGCTACGTTACTCTCACTCGTACGTTATTACGGGTTTATAGCCATCAGTTCAGTTTCAGGATGAAACATGGGGCATTGGTGTGTTGGAGTTGATATGGACATGTTGTTGATGTGTCAGTACGTCCATCCCTGAGGTGTAACCAGATGTAAATGAGGTAATAATGTTTTTTTGTTTTTTTATCGGGGGGTGTTAGGGAGTCGTTGTTCTGTGTGGAAGATTCCCTCTCCATTATATTGTCCCAAATAACAGGAACGGCCCCGTGATGTCCAGTTTTCTGTAGCGAATTAAGCTTCTGAGAGCGTCCCTGTCTTGTGAAGGAAGAGCTGGACCGCGTGGACTGCGTGAGACGGTCCAGAACGACAGAGTGTTGCGTCAGACCGAAGAGCAGACAGTGCTGGCGTTAACAAAAGCCGTTAAATTGCACTTGAGCCTCAAATTCTTCTTACAAAATCATCCTGGGCATAGACAGACAGACTGAGAGAGGGAGGGAGAGGGAAGGATCGGGACGAGATGGGACGCGTGCTGTCTGGGGAGTTGGTCCAAAAAAACAAACAAAAAAAACCTGATTTCATGAGCACAGCACCCCGCGGTCCGGAGTGTCTGTGTGTGTGTCCGTTTGCGTCTGAAGTGTGTTTGGGTGTTTGTGTTTTTGTCTCGGTGCACAGCGAGGGCTTAGACAGCGAGGGTGGATTCTTGCTGACTCAGTGATCGAGCTTCTGAAAAATCCAGAATCATGTGATTGTTTTAAAAACTATTCGTTTAACATTACCGCTTGTTTTTTTTTGTTTGTTTGTTTGTTTGTTTTTTGCGTTCTCGACTTGGACAGCCAAAAGCTTTCTAGCATTTCTACACTGACTTTTTGTACCTCAGGCTACGCCACGAAAGAGACTTTAGTGTATTTGTACATCTGTTTAAAAAGAAATGGGAAAAAAAAAAAAAAAATCCGCACAGACTTGTAGACAGGATGATGTCGTGAAGTTAAGCATCTTTTCTCTGATTCTTTTGTAATCTTTTTTTCTTTTTCTAAACTTTTAAAGTGTGAAAGGATGAAAAAAAAGCATGATGCATGGTTATAGCACTGTTCAGGAAAAAAAATACACACTTATGTTCTCGGATTAGCCTTTAAAATGAAAAAAAGAGAAAAGAAATCAAAAAAGTTGTCCATGTTTTCTTCCTCAAATATTTGATTAGCGTTTTTTTTTTTTTTCTTTTTTTTGCTGAAGTATGAGCGTTGCTGGCCAACTTGCTTTTTTATATAAGACGGGGTTATTGTGCATTGTAAATTAAAATTGATTATAAAATATTAACACTGTGTATGTGGTGTGTTTTTCTTTCTTTTTTTGGGGGGGGGGGGGGGGTTTCCTGTCTCCTCGAGGTTTGCTTTATTCCCCCGTGTCTTTCCTTAAAGGACTTTTTCAAAATTCTTTCGCTCGTCTTTACGACGGTGGTCCC
>JBCNYH010000014.1:19976562-19992276 GCA_039654325.1 Tandanus tandanus
GAGAGAGAGAGAGAGAGAGAGAGTATATATAGAGAGAGAGAGAGAGAGTGAGAGAGAGAGAGCATATATATATATATAGAGAGAGAGAAAGACAGAGAGAGAGAGAGAGAGAGAGAGAGAGTGTATATATAGAGAGAGAGAGAGAAAGACAGAGAGAGAGAGAGGGAGAGAGAGAGAGTATATATATATATAGAGAGAGAGAGAGAAAGACAGAGAGAGAGAGAGAGAGAGAGAGAGAGAGAGTGAGAGAGAGAGAGTATATATATAGAGGGAGAGAGAGAGACAGAGAGAGAGAGAGAGAGAGAGAGAGAGAGAGAGATAGAGAGAGAGAGAGAGAGCAGTGAGCAAAGTCCATGCTTATAGCCTGGTCAGCAAACAGCTAATCGCTAGCAATCCTTGTCAGCCTTGTACCCTTGTAACCTTATCTACCGTCAGAGTTGAAAAGTTTGTGCACCCCCTCCCTTGGTTTCTAAATAAAAAAATTTGAAAAGTACCTCAGTTTTAACCATCTATATTCAATTATAAACAAACCTTAATGGGATTTTCTGAAATCAGGTCTAAATACAGTGCACTTTATTACGAACATCGTACTAATACTAGGTAGCACCCCTCCCCACACCCCTCAGCCACCATCTATCAGATCCTCCAGTACGGCAGGGTGTCGGAAACATTTCTCTAGTCTATATTGACATGATTGCACCCCATTATCTCTGCCGCAGCTTGGCGAGGATTTCACCAGGATTTTTTTTGTTGGTTGTTTGTCTGTTAGCAAGTTTTTGCAAAAACTACTGAACAGATTTTCGCCAGACTCGGTGGAGGGATAAGGTATGGGCCTGGCAAGAACCTGTAACATTTTGGAGCAGGTCTGGATCATGATCTGGACCCAGAAATGTATTAAAGGCTTTTTAACAAGCATTTGCTGAAAGTTTTTTCTGTTAGCAGGATTACGGATCTGATTTTCATTAAACTTGGTGGAGGGGTGAGGCCTGGGCCTGGAAAGAACCCATTAAATCCCCCAAAAATTCCTACCTTTAATTAACATTGGGTAAAATGTTCATCCAATGCCCACTAGGGGGAGACATTGCGTTAGAACTATTCCAAGTTAAAATAATACAATTGGTGGAGGTACCTTAAAGTGTATGAGTGCCGCTCTAGTATTGCAGCAGATTTGCCAATGTGTGGAGATGCTTTTCAGCTCACCACGTTGTAAAGAGAGGTTACTTGAGTTACTATATCGTTCATGTTTACTCAAATCATTCTGGACGTTATCCTGTGACCTCTTGGTTGAGGTTGTGGTGTAGCCTTGTCCCTGTATTCTCGCTCATTCCTAAGGTCTTCTTCGAAGTTCACAATTGTTAAAAGTGCACTCAGTAACAAGTGTGCAAGGAAGAGAAGTTATTAAAGCAGACTTGGGACGGTTTTGAAAATGTAACTAACTATGTCACGGTCCTCTTGTATTGTGTCATGTATCCCACATGTAAGCCACAACTTTACATCAGGTCATATTTGATATATCGTCAATTGTCATCTATTTATCAAAAATGATTTATACTTACACTTGAAAATAAATCTGTTCTTTGGTTGACACTCTTCTCAGCTTCAATGTCAGAGCTGCCAAAAACAAAACAAAAAACCCCCAAAACCCCGTATCCCTTCCCTACTGAATAGCTGTTCGGAATGTCACAACGCTACAGGGAGTGTGGGTAATAGCTTTCAGTGAAGTGAGGTCTGATACACGCTTATGGCTGGGGCGCACTAAGAGCGCAAGAGGCGCCCAGCAGCCCATGTGGCACCAATAACCTTAATTGAAGTTTTTGGGCTGTATTTGCATGATGTACAGTACGCAATGTGATTAGCTGATTGCATGAATGAGCATTAATGAGCAGGTGTACAGATCGTCCTAATAAAGTGTTTGGCGAGTGTATGAAAATAATTGTGTGAGCAGTCATCTCTATTAATATTGCAAAAGCTGGCTGACCAAAATCTATGTGGATTTTGGGTTTCTTTCTGCAGAGTAATAAAAACATTCTGGTCCTTGTGAAATTGGTTTTCCTGCGACGCCTGAGAAGTTTACTAAGATTTCAGATTTGGGACGTGTTGCTACAAGGTCCAATGACAATTTATAATTATTATTTTTTAACAAATTGACCTCTGGGCCTGGACATAATATTTGGTTTATAAAATAGATATCATATATGGTGCATAGACATACTTTTTAGGTGCACTGCACTGCTTTAAACTCAAACTGGGAACACTGGGAGTGAGACAGGAAACTGGTGAAGCTGAAAGAACATGCGGATAATAGATAGAGCTCGGGATCTAACTGGGAACTGATGAGTTGTGAGAAACAAAAGTGAAACGAATGAAACACTTGGAGCGTACCAACTTCCACTAAGTCCAGAAATCCTCCATATGAACCAAAAAGTTAAAAATCATCCTACCTCACAGTGTTAAAGAATGCTCTGCTTTTGATCTGGATCTTTCTTGGACAGAGGCCAAGCTCTGAGCTTGTCCTCGGTTTCCGTAGCGTGAAGCAACTAGGAGCCCCTTCTGGGTGGGGTAGTATTTCTTACTGGTACCCATTTATTCTGCTGAGTAGACAGAGGAACACTCACGGTTAAGACCTTGCCCAGGGGTCTTAGCATGGTGGGGGTCTAATGTGGATTCGAACCTGTGACCTCTCGATCATGAGCTCAGCACCCTAACCACTACACCACCGGCCGCTGGTAAAAATTCAGAAACATTCACAAATAAAAATAAATAAATAACTAGAAAGTACCCAAAACTCCCTGCTGGACTTGCTATAATATGGCGTTTCCCTAAAAAAAAAAAAAAGTTCTATCTCACAATGTTAAAGAACCCTTAAAAAAATTCCTGCATGCAAAATTTGGATCATCTCAATTAATTTTGTATGTCTCTCTGATAATAAAGCATCCTAAAGCTTAGGTAGTGGTGTGCAGCATATTCAAGGTATTAATACATGATATATTTTTTTTATGAATAAAAGAACTGCTATCACTAATTAATTTAAATTATTTGAATTTAAATTGAATTGCGCACACTTTACACTGATGTTGCGATTTCAATTGAATCTTATCATATCGCGCAAAGTTACACAGTCACATGACCATAACTCACACTGAATCAACACACCTGCTCCGCATATCAAACAACAGCTGGTTGAGGATTTCACTCAGGTGCCACGTCACTGGTCTGAACGGTACGCGTGCCACGTGTGATGTTTGGCAGTTTCACCGCACGTTTCAACTCTTTGATGGATCCGCCCTCCAATAGGGAGTTGTTTCGGACGCAGCCCGGAGCCACGGCACTAGTGATAAGCCGAGTATGATATAGTGTTGTTCCTTCAGTCGCCTCCCCTCCGCTAGATTGTAAGGATTTGTAGAGCTTATCTCCTCGTACTAAAGCATGATGTAGGGGAAAGGTTAGCATTACACTGTAGCCCTGTGCTAAACTCCACTAATGGGGCCAATATGTCACCAGGCAGCGTGGGTTCAGAGGCCGATGTAGGTGAAAGGTGAGTGGGGAGACAAGGCGACACCATGCCGTGCCCTTTCATAGAGCTTTATCACGAAGGTCTTGAGTGAGGTTTAGGAACACTTCCTGGCTGGTCTTTTCTGCTAACATGGGATCCCAGTAAACCGTGGGATGATTCTCCAACTCTCTAAAACCTTCTACAGTTTTCTCCTTCTGTACATTTACTTTGTTCTTTACGCCATTTTTATTTTTTTTTACTTATTGTGTTTAACTCAAGGATTCATCGGGTTAATTCATTCATTCATTCATTTTCTAAGCCGCTTAATCCTAATTAGGGTTGCGGGGAGGCTGGCGCCCATCTCAAGCCAACTGTAGGCGAAGTTTGGGGACGGTGGCGCAGTGGTTAGCATGTTCGCCTCACAGCAAGTAGGTCCTGGGTTCGCTTCCCAGGCTCGGGGTGTTTCTGTGTGGAGTTTGCATGTTCTCGGCATGCTTGCATGGGTTTCCTCCAGGAACTCCGGTTTCCTCCCACAGTCCAAAAACATGCACAGTAGGCTAATTGGCTGTTCCAAATCACCCCTAGGTGTGAGTGTGAGTGTGAATGGTGGTGTGTGTTGGCCCTGCAATGGCATGGCGAGCTGTTCAGGGTGTACCCCACCTTCGCCCAGAGTGCGACCCTAATTAGGATTAAGCGGCTTAGAAAATAAATGAATGAATGAATTATACTTCCTACAAGTAGTCCTGCCAACCTCAGTGCGTGACCAGATTAAGAAAGAGGACAGTGGTGGATTCTGTCCTAGTGACCTAAAGGTTGAAAGTTCAAACCCAAAGTGAGAGGTTTTATTTGCAAGGTGATTCATTCTTCAATAAATAAGTATTAGTCACTGCCATCCGCCAACTCATTCTTTTTGTTCAATTTATTGACGTGCAAACCAAAGCACTGCATTCCATCCGTACCTATAACCAACTTCATCATTACCATCTTATATGTACAGCATGTCTTGTCATATATCTCATGAATTACTTCACCATTTTTTGCTTTCAGGGGAGTGAACCAGCATTATCCTGTAAGTGTTCTGGGCTCTTCTGTCACTATACTTTGCAAGGCTACCTCAAGAACCATGACGGCATGGCTTCCATTCCTGGAAAGTTGTTGAAATTCACAGTGGCTCAAGCGCCGGATCAATTCAACTGCATTGTTTTTGTTTTGTTTAGTTTTGTTTTTTTCTTGCAGCCGTGTCTTCATTTGTATATTCCCTCCGCCCATGCTTGCAACTGACCGCATCCAAAATCCATCGGAATGGCCAAGGTAGTCCCAGCCACGGTTCACAAGAATCAACCGTCTCTCAAAACCGTTAAACTGCAAACTCATTTCTCTAACTTGCGTCTCATCCTTGTGTCATCGCGCCTCCCACTGAGGAAACGTGAAGAAATGTGAGAAAAAGATGTGAGGAGCTTTGGATCGAGGAAATGTGTTTTGAAAGAAATGAGACATTGTTTCCTGTGGAGTCACGTGGAGCAACGTTCGCTGCTGATGACGACAGGTCACAGCTGACCTGCTGGATAAATGTCATATAAGGGTTGTTTATACACTGAGGTGCAGCTCTTCCAGGAATCCTTGCTCCTCGCTCCTCGATGCACAAAGTCCGTAAGAGAATTAGAACGGCCAGCAAAGATGGCGAACCAGAAGAACTTCCGGTTCAAGGATCGAGGGGCAAGAAAATGACAAATAAGGGTTTGGAGATGCATCCTGGGTGTGACCTTGGCATAAGCCATGCACTTTTTATTAACATTCAGACTGGGTGGGTGACCTCAGCCAGGCCCTGCCCTTTACGGGGAGTTTGTGAAACCGTACTGATTTTAAAATATACACTAATGAAGATTCATCACTCATCCCCCTTCTTAATGCCTTGCCCATTTTGTTTTTTTTTTTAGCATGTTTTTAAATAACGCAGTAGGCAGAGTTAAACTTCGAGCTGGGGGTGAAGCTACACTTGAAGTACGATATCCTGTCTATATTCTGTCTGACTTTGAAGTTGTTAAAATTAAAATAAATGTAAAAAAAAAATCCACCAAGTAAAAAAATGTAAGCAGTGAACAGTTGATAGAGAGTTGCATCACGTCTCCGATCCTGCAGTTCTCTGGAGGTCATGCGGGTTATGATATCAGGGAGTTTATCAGTGTAACATAGACACAGCGTTGGTTACTGATCTTACCACGAACACTCATCATGCTGAGGACTGAAGTCTTTACAGTCACCGAACAGCATGCAGAGAAAGTGAGAGAGGAACGTGGACAAAGTTCAGAGAACGACCGGATGCTCTGTTGTGGTTCAGTGACCACGTTTTACAGCTCAGTGATTGGCTTATCTTCTCCAATGACACCGAAAGAAAAAAGACAGAGAGAGAGAGAGAGAGAGAGAGAGAGAGATGATTTGCCCCGGAGGTAATATCTGACAACTCGGTTCTCCAACGCCACATAATAACTGTGTGAAATAAATCAGCACTCTCATAAATTTTAATAAAATATAAATAATTCGATGTTGGGTGAAAACACAAGGGAAGCATGCACATGGTTTCTCATAACTTCAGCTGATTGTTAGTATTCTGATACATCCCATGAAATTTTTCATTATTTCAAAACTCTTTAATACAGTGACGACATATAAGGATGATAAACGTTTTTTAATTTAATAAAAAGTAAACACACCCTTACATTCACCACATTGTCAGATACATATAATTCGACTCAGATGTTCTAGATTAGTGTGGCATGGTGACATAGTGATTAGCATGTCCGCCTCACAGCAAGAAGGTCCTGGGTTTGAGTCCCGGGCTTAACGAGAGCATTTGTATGCTCTCCCTGTGCTTGCATGGGTTTCCAGTAGGTATTCCAGTTTACTCCTACTTCACAAGCACTTGCACATAAGGCTAATTGTTGTGTGTGTGTGTGTGTGTGTGTGTGTGTGTGTGTGTGTGTGTGTGTGTGTTAGTCCTTGGACTTGCAAGCTGTTCAGGGGGTCCCCTGCTTTCGTTTAGAGTCAGCTGAGGTAGGCTTCAGCCTCCCTGTCACCCTAGTATAATAAAGCGGACAGCGAATGAATGAATTTTCTAGATTAGGTGCCATTTATTAGAACCTTCTGCAGGTGGAACCTGCGTTATTATACCTGACATCTAGGGTCTGGTGTTTGTTGCCTTTACTATTAAAGTGAGTGGTGCCATCATGCCAGAGCTCTCCAAAACCCCTGAAAAAAGAAAGGTGTATATACTTCTGAAAACGGATTTAAAAATATTTCCTTATTAGTTGAAATTTTTGTTATTTGAAAGTTTCCAAGAATCACAAACTAACTCATGCAACTGTTGGTGTGAAAGTGCACACATCTACAATCAGAAAGAGGTTGTATGAATCCTACCCGGACGGGAGTCGCGCCACTAAAAGCCTTTGCTGTTCAAAATGAATATTAGAGCATGACTACGATTTGATAATGAACATAAATAACAATTAAATAATGAAGTCTGAACAGACGAGTCAAAGATGGAGTTGTTTCGCCACAGTCACAGTACATACATGGGCAGAAAAAGAACCTCCGGCCCAATGCAAAGCGTTGTGGTGGAAATGTTATGGTTTGGGATTGTTTTGCTGCCTCAGGGACTGGACAACTTACAGTCATTGATTCTATGAATTCTTCATGGTATTACAGAGTGCTTGAGAGGCGATCTGTCAGAAAGTTGAAGTTGAACCAGAGGTGGACTTTAAACCGGATACTGATTCTAAACCTACTCGTAAATCCACCAAGGAACAAATGGAGGTATGGAGTTTTCTAGTAAAAGCCCAGTTTTGAACCCAATTGAAATTTTGTAGGGGATTTTCAAAGGGCAGAAGATGCAAAAACAAAAACAAAAAAACCCCCTGAAAGATCTAATAGTGGAAGGAAGAACGGACAAAAATATCAGCAAGTAAACATCAGAAACTGATACACAACACCTTCAGGAACATAATTTCTGCAAAAAAGGTGGGATGAAGTGCTCCCCACAGCCCTAATTAGAATTCAGCGGCTTACAAAATGAATGAATATTTCTTGGTTTAAGAAATGATTATATAAACAATAACTTTTTTTTTCTTGTGGTTTTGTTGAAGCATCAGTGGGCACTGTTTGGAAAATTAATAATTTTAATAGGATATGGTTATTTTTCCACATCTCTGTGTATAATTTTTGATTTGGAAATACTGCATTAATCCCACAAGGGAAATTTAGCTTCTGCATTTAATCTATCCAAAGTGAGCTCACACACACACACTCACACACACACACACACACACACACACACACACACACACACACACACACACACACACTGTAACAGTCAGAGTACAACTGTAATGCTGGTTTACACCACAAGGTGGCGCCTCTTTCTTTTGCGCTGTGTTGCACTGTGGTAGTGTGCCTCTCTTAATATGTTACACATCCGGTCTCCATTTTTTACGTTTTTCATATAACGAGTCCGTGCAGGAGGTAATTCGCCTGTTCTTTTATTTAAGTGCGTACGTAAATCTGTATCTGTAGCGCCGTAAGACCTGGCTGTATGGTCGACAGTATGTTTTTGTCAAATAAACCTCAGTGTACAACACAGTGTAGTAGGAAGGTGGAGGAAAGTGAAGATGCTGCTCACTCTCTCACACACACACACACACACACACAGCATTTTTCCTGCAGGTTCGGGAATCGAACCTGTGTCACAAACCCGCTTCTCTAACCATAAGCCCTGGCTGCCTCCAATATCTTTATATGAGAGACCCTTTAAATACATAGTAGTGGCAGAACCCTGTGTGTGTGTGTGTGTGTGTGTGTGTGTGTGTGTGTGTGTGTGTGTGTGTGTGTGTGTGTGTGTGATGGAATAATACAGCAGTAGTAATGGAAAAGAAAAAAGCCAAAATAGGAAGACACTGCTCCTGCCAGGCCTCACAGACACACACACACACACACACACACACACACACTCACACACACACAACGTGAATATCCATAAAATATGACATGGTTTGTACGTGAGTATGTCCCAGATAGAAGGCTTATTGTGGGTTAAATTTCACTGGGAAATCTCCACTGGAAATATTTTTAGTAATGAAAAAGTTCCAGGCAGTCGCAGTGCATGGAAAAGAATTTTTGATGAAAATGTATTGAACAATGCTACTGTAGGCAATGAGAAACAAACAAAAAAATAATTCCAACAAGTATACTGAGGTAAAAGTGTGGCTAATAAACAAAAACACTGAAAATACCAATTTTTCAGAAAAATTTAAAGGTGTTGCAAATTGTATTTTTTTAACTTTTGCATAACATGAATGAAACCATATGGAATGTTTTGGCGAGTGAAGAAATTAAAAAACATATGAACACTATGCCTGAAAGGTTAAATGCTGTAATCAAAGTAAAGGGTGATCACTAAATATTGACTTTTTATTTTTGTTATTACCATATATTGTTGTTCGTTTACTTATTCTCATCAATACGATCCAATATTACATGAAACAAATACTTGAATAGTACTTGGTTTCTGATTTATCTTTGATGTTCATTCATGCCATGCAAAAAGTCAAAAAGTTTAGATTAGGATGAAGCAGTTTAATTGTTTAGATTTAAACATGTTAAGCTTTAAAGGAAGAAATGTTCGCATTTTTTCTGTGCAGGAAGTTAATCACTTATAAAAACAGGAGCACTTGGGGAGCGCAAACCTCAGCCAAGCCCAGCAATTCCGCATATGAACCAAAATGTCAGAAATTTTTCTATCTGACAATGTTAAAAAATCCTTTAAAAAGATTCCTGCGTCCAGAATTTGATTCGGATCATCTTCAAACTCCAGTGGAGGATTTCTCCACACATAACGTTTTGTAGGATCCTACTAGAAGATAAACACACAAACAAGAACCTCCTAGATGGGGTAAAAAAAATCAAAATTGTTGATGAAAAAACACATGGCACAAGAAACCACTACTTTTAAATTTTTATTTTATTCAGTTAACAAAATCCCAACAATCCTTAAAATATACAGTCGTGTATCTTTATATACCACTATGAAAATTATTTGGGTGTGTGTGTGTGTGTGTGTGTGTGTGTGTGTGAGAGAGAGAGAGAGAGACAGACACAGAGAGAGAGAGAGAGAGAATATATATTGAAATAGTTTTTTAAAGAGATAGACAGAGCGGCAGAGTACCTGGAAGAAACCACGGGGAGAACAATGTAAACTCCACACAGAGACATCCAAACCTGGGAATCGAACCCAGGACCTTCTTGCTGTTCGGTGGATGTGCTAATCACCACACTACCATGCCACACTGTTGTCTTTCTTAGTTAGTCCAAAATGTTTTTTTTTTTAAACAATGGGGTGCTGACAATTCTGACGTTGTATGAAATTTAGGTCATCTCACTTAAGTGAGTGTAAAGTTTGAAACAAGAGGAATGCCAATAATTTCATACTATCATTAGTGCTTAAATATTCATGTACATCTAATGAGTCCTTGATTTCAGCTGAGCCTCATCTGGAATTTCCTTCTGGGTTTTCAGACACTCGCTGCTTGCTGTCAGGTACGAATAGGAGGGCTCATGACTCCGCCCCCCATATGGCGAGTTATTGCATTTCGGTTAAATTAGTAGGCTTGGTGATAATAGAACGAGTAAGAATCATGCTGCAGCACTAGCAGGACGTATTCACCCTGCATGTTGACCCTGCACAACAGAAGACGTAGCGAGAACTAGCATGGAGTAGCATGGAGCGTGAAGATAATATAGCTAGCATAAAAGCCATTGGGTTCTGCTGCCCTTCACTAGGAAAGCAATTGCAATGTATTTAAACCCCACTCAGCAGCAGTGACTGGACGAGGCGAAGAAGCTATCAGCAGCTTTGGATAACAGAATACCTGAAGCTTTGTTTGTAGGAACAAGCAGCTACACAGATACGTAGCTACAAGTGTGCTCTGAAACATATGGGGGGTGTATTTATTGCAAATCCTGTTTCATGTTATGTACAGGTGATATTCAGTGAAGAACGAGGGCTGCTCTGATCCCCAGGCTTAATGTTCTACAACATGATCCCTCGATCTCACATCTTTTCATGGGAACTAGAAACTAAAGCTTCGCACAAGTACAGCCTGAACAGCTTGCCAGTCCATCCCAGGGCCAACACACACACACACACACACACACAACCACTCACAGTCACACTCACACCTATGGGCAATTTGGAACAGCCAGTTAGCCTAATGTGCATGTCTTTGGACTGTGGGTGGAAACCGGAGTACCCTGAAGAAGCCCACTCAAGCTTGAGGAGAACATGCCATCTCCACACAGAAATGTCCTCGCCAAGCCCCGGATTCGAACCCAGAACCTTGTGAGGCCGGATGTGTTAACATCTACACCACCATGTCACTCGACACATTTAAGTTATCCATTCATTCATTGATTTGCTGAAGCAATTAATTCTTCTAGGGCCGCTGGAAGGCTGGAGCCTATCTCAGCCGATGCTGGGCGAAGGCGGGGTACACCCTGAACATTGCAGGGCCGACACACACGAACATGTCTTTGGACTGCGGGAGGAAACCGCAGAGAGAACATGTAAACTCCGCATAGAAACACCCTTGCCGAGCCCAGGACTCGAACCCAGGACCTTCTCGCTGTGAGGCAGACGTGCTAATCACTACGCCACCGTGCCACTCAGCATTTGAGATCTAAAACTGTACAATGCATCCTGTCGAATTTGTGAAAAAAAATAAAAGTTGAGTACTTTTTTAAAAAAAGACTCTCGTGCGCTACGCTCTGTTTTGAATTTAACGTTGTGCCGTCACGAAGAAATATGAAATAACTCACCAACTCCAGCTCTCACACAGTGAGCGAGTTTGGCTTTGTTCACATCCAGCTCTTAATAGCGTGACTAAGGGGAATCCAGTGTGTTTCTCCTGTTTCTGCTCTCCGCGCGCGCACACATACACACACACACACACACACACACACACACACACACACACTATGAGAGCGACATTTAAAGCTTGGAGTGATTGAAGACTTCCTCTGTTCTTAAAGCTTGAGAGTTATCTTTAACAGTAAAGGCTGAAGATGCTCTCCTTGTGCATGTAGAGTTCAGGATGATGTTTGTTCTTAACACTTGGACTTGTTTTCTGCTCCCAGTTTCAGGAGAACTTCTTACAGTTTTACATGATTTTCTTCTGCTCTTATATTTTATTTCTGCTTTTTTTTATCGTCATCTTCTGTCAAAGCCTAGACTGACCTACCAGTGCTCTCAAAGTACAGAGTGATTGTTTTTCTTCCATAAACTTTGGCCTGATCTTCTTTCTACTTTAGTTTCATCTTGAAAAATTTGGGAAGATATCTTGTGGAATGGGCGGCACGGCGGCGCAGTGGTTAGCACGTCCGCCTCACAGCAAGAAAGTCCCGGATTTGATTCCCGGGCTCGGGGCATAGTGATTAGCAAAAAGGTCCTGGGTTCGATCCTAGTGCCTAGCAAGGGCATTTCTGTGTGGAGTTTGCTTGTTCTCCTTGTACTTGTGTGGGTTTCCTCTAGGAGCTCTGGTTTCGTCCCACAGTCCAAAGACTTGCACAGTAGGCTAATTGGCTGTTCCAAATCGCCCCTAGGTGTGAGTGTGAGTGTGAATGGTTGTATGTGTGTTGGGTCTGCGATGGCCAGGCGAGCTGTTCAGGGTGTACCCCGCTTTTGCCCACAGTTGGCTGAGATGGGTGCCAGCCTCCCCGCGACCCTAATAAAGAATTAAGTGGTTCAGAAAATAAATTAAATGAAACAATGTTTTGGGCTACTCGTGTTTTGGAACAACCAATTAGCCTAATGCACATGTCTTTGCACTTTGTGAGGAAAGCGGAGTACCCAGAGGAAACTCACACAAGCACAGGGACAACACGCAAGCTCTACACAACAACAAGAACAAGAGCCGAGTGTGGGACTCAAACCAAGGACCTTCCTGCTGGAAGGCAGATGTGCAAACCACTACGCCACAGTGCTGTCTGAGAATTACTTCTGTTCTTGAAGTTTTAGGATCTTTTCTCCTGATACGTTGAGGTGCTCTTCCTTTGCTCTTGAAATTCAGACTGGCACGCCAATGATCTTTTAGTGGTCCAAGATCAACTTCATCTTCAGCTCTCAAAATTTGGTGAGATTTATAACAGTATGTTAGAGGTGCTCTTCAACAGAGAACTTTGAACAGTATGTCAGAGGTGATCATAAATTTTGGCTTGATGTTCCTCAACTTGGTTTCGCCCAAGCTGGAGGCGGACTGTCGCTGCCCTTGGCTTCATCTGCTTACTGTCTCCAAGATCTTCCATCAGGAGCTTGGCCTGATCAAAATTCATTTTGCCTCACTGCAGAGACGCCTGCGTTTCAGCCTCCAGTAGAGTTAGGAAAGAAGCAAGCACAGGCCAACTGTAACGCAAGGCTAAGAATAGCGTACACATCGGGGCTATGATTTATTGTCCTTTTCAAACTAGCGAGAGAAGGGGAGAAGGATTTATAAAATCATAATTAGCTTCACCCCAGTGGGGGCTTGTGAATTGGATCGCTGGTTAGTTTTGGCGCGCTCTGCTTTAGCGGTTTTGGACTGAGACCCAATAATATCTATCACAGCTCTTCACATTATACAACTCTCAGTGTACTGAAAATGAAGTAAGTGAAAAAGAATTAAATGCTTTTATTGCTTAAGTACTGACGGTCGTAAACAGCAAAAACGTTCCCTAGATAGTTGCTCGGAGTTGTTGAGCCTTTTTAAAGACAACTACGCACCCTGCTGGATTGCAATATCAAATATTAAAAATGTAGTATCACTTATTTAGGTCAATAAACAGCTGTTATATTAGACAGGGTAGCCATTTAACATTCTAGGAGCGACACACATTCCAAATTGGGCCCCTTATGGCCACACGTACCAGCAACCATGGACTTTGGCATCTTCACTGAAATGGGGGCATGCCATAGGGGGCAGGCGTAGCCTAATGGTTAGAGAAGCAGGTTTGGGACCAAAAGGTCACTGGTTTGATTCCTGAACCAGCAGGAAAAATATGTGGCGGTGGGGGAGTGAGCTGCACCTTTCCTTCCTCCGCATTCATGGCTGAAGTGCCCTTGAGCAAGGCACCTAACGGCCAACTGCTCTCCGGGCACTGCAGTGTGTGGCAGCCCATTGCTCCGGGTGTGTGTATGTTCACTGTTCACGGGTTGGGTTCTAAAAACATAACAATAGGGTTCTAAAAACATACGAAATGTACCCTTTGCCCCCTGATAGTTGGCCTGCTTACATATTCAGAGTAATTAATGTGCAGTATGTTATAGTGATCATTAATGAATGGCAGACGACACCATTTGACGGAGGTATAATGAGGTGAAAGGGCACTGGGGCTCTGGCGTGTTTGACATGATGACACATAGGTGTCAGTGACATCGTCAGGGTGTGTGTGCATGTCTGTGTGTATACACTAACCCGTGCACATTTTGTCCGTAACGGTGACTAAGACCATAATGAAAACCGAAACTTGACGGGAAAGTTGGCTATCGTTTATGAGCTGGGAAGTTAGGTGACAATCAGTCGACATCTCACACATCCACAAATTCACACACACACACACACACACACACACATACACGATATGTATTTAGCAGTCCTTATTTATGAGGATTTTTTCAGCAGATTTGTGTAGCTCTCTCCGGATATGTGAAACGTACCAAATGTAAACACAAGGCTGTTGTGTCTGCTAGTCGTCGGTCGATCAGCGTTTCTCATCACCGCCTGTTTCTGAAGTTAAACTTCTCGCTCCCTGAGCAGTCTGGACTCTTCAGCCCAACTAAAATTTCACCTCATTTCATCAGGGAGCGCCTTCACTGATGCAACCCGGGTTCAACCTGCTCCCATTACCGCAGGGGGCCAGCGCTACCTAGTGTTCATGTCAAGAAAGGCAGGTCGACTCGAGAATGTTCGTAAAGATTTTATTGAAAACCTGCTACGTTTATTAAACTGTACAAAAATATACAAAAAAGTGACAATTATTAACATTTTTTAAGTCACCAATTCAAAGGAGGATTAATTTGCAATGAACAGATAAATAAATATTTTAAATACACATCCGTTTTAGTCCTGTAAGAACTGAAGGAAGCGGCACAGGAGTCATTCTGATCCAGAAACAGCCTTGGGTGGGAAACAGAGCCGGAACTCTTGAGGAAAAGGTTTCATTCGTGCAAATCAAACAAACTGTGGTGTGTGATCATGTGACCGAAACATAGTGGTGGTTTGATTAATTGATTCAAGTAAAATGTGTGTTCAAAGCATAAGCAGTATATATATATATATATATATATATATATATATATATATACACACACACACACACACACACACATATATACTGACTTTATACCTGAGATTATAGTATGATTGCCTCTTGAAGGCATCAAATGGTTCTGAACCCCCCACATGATGTTCTCATACCTTAACACACAGCTTTAAAACTTCTGAACTGTTTCTAATAATCAGAACCTGTTATTGTTTCATTCTCATCTGCTGAGTGTGTATGTGTAAACACAGTGTGTAAAGCTGGCTCCTGACCGAGTTAATGATGAGCAGACCACAGGAAATCTGTGCAGTGTGTGTGTGTGTGTGTGTGTGTGTGTGTGTGTGTGTGTGTGTGTGTGTGTTTGTGTGTGTGTTTCAGGACTTGACACTGTGGGCTGCTGCTAAGAGTGATGCAAAGGCAGAGTCTGGTTTTTGCATGAGATCCTGCGGCCGATCAAATTCAACAACCTGAGACAGAGAGAGACAGAGAGACGTCGATAGAAAGAAAGAAAGCAAGAAAGAAAGAAAGAACATATTAATGTTAGTTTCTCTGTAGGGATACTCAATGAGTTCGTCTCTTTTCTGTACTGCTTTGGTAATAATGTGAATTTGTACGGTCGTACTAATAAAACCTGATGAACTGAATTAAAATGAAATGAAAAGAGAGAAATAAAGAAGAGAGAAAAGAGTGATAGACAAAGAGAAAACAGAGTGAGAAAGAAAGAGATGGAAAAAGATAGAAAGAGCAAGACCGTGCATAAGGAAGATAAAGAAAGAGAAATCAAACAGATTAGAGACAGAGAGGGAGATACAGAGTGAGAGAGAGAGAGAGAGAGAGAGAGAGAGGGATATAGGGAGAGAGGGAGATACAAAGTGAGAGAG
>JBCNYH010000014.1:20007956-20018250 GCA_039654325.1 Tandanus tandanus
GTGTGTGTGTGTGTGTGTGTGTGTGTGTGTGTGTGTGTGTGTGTGTGTGTGTGTGTGTGTGCGTGCGTGTGTGTGCGCGCGCATGCACGTTACCTCCTGCAGCACAGCAGTATTGGTGGTAAGTTCTAAAAGTAACTGATCCTTCCTGAGATGCCTCCTTGATGACGAGTTGGTCTTTACCCTCTGAAGTTCAGAAACACATTTAAACCATTACGATTTTTGGCGTGCATTGGCATTAGCATGTATATTCATCAATTTTCTACTGAGGACAAGGCGACTATTAAGAAATTATTGAACAAGACAAAGTATTATATAAAGAAACAAATAACACCCTCCAAGACCTGAATATTTCTTCTTATCATATGAAAGTCGAATCCACTAACTGTTACCTTGCCTGAAGGTCATATTGGTTGTTTGTTTGAGTGCTACGTAACTCAAAACGTTTTGCACGGATTTTAATGAATTTCTTTTCTAGGATAGGGTGTGAGACAAGTAACAAACCATTACATTTTGGAGGTAATCCATGCTTGGAATCATGGTAAAAAAAATATTTTAAAAATATCCAAAAATCCTGCAAAAATGCCTATTCTTTTTCAATATGGGGCAAAATGTTCATAAAATGACCACCAGGGGGAGACATTTCATTAAAGCTATGCAAAGTTATAATAATCCATTTCGACCTTGGAGGAGGTACCTTTCACACAGTGAGTGCCCCTTTAGTTTTAATATTCATTCAAAATATTTTTAAGGTAGACAGTTATGGTACTATGCTAGCCGTGAGTGAGTTGTTTGTGTGTTATGGCCTAATGCCAATGCCCAATTCATTATTGTCAAAATCCACAAAAAAGCAACAAAAAATGGAATTTAAATATTTGAAGGATAGGTTTTTTATTTTTATTTTTATTTTTTTAATTAGATGTTTTTTTGTTTTTTTTTTACAATATACGCCTTTATGAGGGGCAGCGGTGGCCCGGTGGTAGGGTGCTGGATTACTGATACCAAGGTTGGGGGTTCAGGCCCCACTATCAGCGGGTTGTCACTGCTGTCCCCCCCAGTGCAGCTAACCTGTGTTATCAAATGCCGGCCATGTCTCTCACTGTCTGTGGTGAGAGGAATGTAAAAGAACCATTGCTGACTTTCGTCAAGAGTAGGCTGCATAGCCGTCAGCGTGTTTCTGCCCTGCGATGGCCTGGCGAGCTGTCCAGGTTGTACTCTGGCCTCGCCCAGAGTCGGCTGAGATGGGCGCCAGACTCCCCGCGACCCTAATTAAGATTAAGCGGTTCAGAACGATGAACGATGAACGATGACTTTATGAGCTTGTTGTGAGGAACAGGCCTCAAGTCTTGAAATCGGACAACTATTTTCACTAGCTTTCACTGAGTGAAAGGGGACAGCAAGGAACATTGACACGTGACCGACAATCGTGCAATAATTTAGTTTAATTTATAATTTAATCAAGTTATCCAATCTCAATAATAGAATCAGTTGACTTGTACAAGAATTCAAGAATTGGCCTGTGGCTTTCCACCAATCAGAAACGAGAAAATATTTTGAATCAATAATAATGTTTATTATCCCGAGATAGCGAACCAATCAGATTGCACCGTGCCTGTGTAGTACATACTAATTGATACTGTATGTTATAAAAGTTTTAGAGCACCTTTTGTTTCCTGAGTCTCGGTTGCTGAGCCATCTGGTTTAATTTTCTCATCGGACATGTCGAAGGCTGGACAGGACAACAACAACAAACACAAACATCAGAATAAAACTTTCCAAAGTTAATAATGAAGCCTTTAATAAAACTTTTAATAAAGTTGATTGGCAGGTTGTTGACATAATTATTACTGTATATAGTATTAATTAATAAATAAAAACAGAATACAGAATTTTCTATTATCTTGTTACCCTTGTGAATGTAAACTGTACTATGCGCTGTATGACCTCTGACCTGCATTTACAATTCCACCACTTCTGGACCGTTCTCTGCCTTGTACATCGGGCTTACTGGGATCCAAGGGTTCGACTGGGGCTTCTTCATTTGTCTCCTGTGAAAATTAATAATACCAAATCCTGCTGTTGCGTTATAACTAAAGAAATCGGTATGTTAAAGTGATAGAAAGCGCTGTTACATTTCTCTGTTCCAGCTGGTAGTTACTGATAAGATGTGCGTATCGACCCTTTGCATTCATTAGCACTTTGTGCGTTCCGGATTCTTTGATTTGTCCATTCTCCAAAAGCAAGACCTCATCGCAGAACTCCAAATACTACAGGACGAGAGAGATAGAGAGAGAGAGAGAGAGAGAGAGAGAGAGAGAGAGAGAGAGAGAGAGAGAGAAAAAGAAAGAGAGAGAATGAGAGAGAGAATAAGTGACAGAGAGAGAGAATGAGAGAGAGAGAGAGAGATAATTAGAAAGAGTGAGAGAAAGAGAGAGAAAATGAGAAAGAAAGAGAGATAGAATTAGAAAGAGTGAGAGAAAGAGGGAGAGAGAAAATAAGTGAGAGAGAGATAATTAGAAAGAGTGAGAGAAAGAGAGAGAAAATGAGAAAGAAAAAGAGAGAGAGAGAATTAGAAAGAGTGGGAGAAAGAGAGGGAGAGAAAATAAGTGAGAGAGAGATAATTAGAAAGAGAGAGAAAATGAGAAAGAGAGAGAGAGAATTAGAAAGAGGGAGAGAAAGAGGGAGAGAGAAAATAAGTGAAAGAGAGAGAGAATTAGAAAGAGTAAGAGAAAGAAAGAGAAAATGAGAAAGAAAGGGAGAATTAGAGTGTGAGAGAGAAAAGAGAGGGAGGAATGAGAAAGAGAGAGAGAGAATTAGAAAGAGTGAGAGAAAGAGAGGGAGAGAGAAAACGAGAGAGAGAGAATGAGAAAGAGAGAGAGAGAATGAGAAAGGGTGAGAGAAAGAGAGAGAAAATGAGAAATAGAGAGAATTAGAAAGAGTGCGAGAGAGAGAGACAGAGAGAGAGAGAGAGAGAGAGAGAGAGAGAGAGAGAGAGAGAGAGAGAGAGAAGGCATTTGTTCCGTGCGCAATAACCACCACAAACAGTTTATTGTGAGTTGCTGATTAAGTAAGAGGTTAAATGCTGATGCCCGGGCTGGTTGTTTATCCATGTGCACAGTTAGCATGATTCTGCTTTTATGGATCGATTCTCTTCTCTGATATCAGACATCTCATCTAATCTCATCAAATTCTGTTCCTGATAAGAGTGCTGCATAATTACAAAATAAAATAGTACAGTACATTACATAATTTTACAGCGCTGTTAAATGCTCAATTCTGATTGGTCAGTAATTTTCAAAAGCAGCTCTGAATAGCACTTCAGTTCGAAAAAATCCTCTTGCCTCACAATGTTAAAGGATCCTTTTAAAACAATTCTGGATCCAGATTTTGATCCGGATCATCTCCAAAACCTAACGGAGTCTTCCTTTTTCAAAACTGCGCCTCTGGTAGAAATTTCATGAAAAATCCACAAATGCTTTTTGGTGTGAACACACAAACCGTGTGGAGGTAATAACCTTAATACCTGAAGTTGATGTGTCACCAGGATCACGGACTTCCCTTTCAACTCTTTTTTGATGCATTCCTCAAAGATGTGCTTGCCCACGTGGGCGTCGACCGCCGACAACGGGTCGTCCAATAGGAAGATGTCGCGGTTGGAGTAGACCGCTCTTGCTAGGCTGACTCTCTGCTTCTGACCACCTGATAAGTTCAGACCGCGCTCTCCGATCTGCGCACACATCACAGATATGCATGGATATACCGTATATCCTTCAAGTGATACAAATACAAATACTATGATGTGTTTAACTGTGTTAAAAACAAACCTCGGTCTGGTCACCGTACGGGAGAATAGCGAGATCTGGCTTCAGACTGCAGGCGTGGATAACACGATTATACCTACAACACAAATCAGATATAAAATTACTATACCTTTCATTCATTCATTTTCTAAGCTGCTTAATTCTTATTAGGGTCGCGGGGAGGCTGGCGCCCATCTCAGCCGACTCTGGGCAAAGGCGGGATACACCCTGAAAAGCTCGCCAGAACACTGCAAGGCCAACACACATACAATCATTCACACTCACACTCACACCTAGGGGCAATTGGGAAAAGCCAATTAGCCTAATGTGCCTGTTTTTTTACTGTGGGAGGAAACCGGAGAACCCGGACGAAACCCATGCAAGCACGAAGAGAACATGCAGAACTCCACACAGAAACACCCAAGAATCGAACCCAGGCATTCTTGCTGTGTGGCAGACGTACTAACCACTGCACCACCCATTACTAAACCTATTTCTAGGCATTTTCATTAATTAAATTTAACTTTTTAAATAAATTTTTTAATAAAAATCGCATCGGTGATGGATGTAAAGATTTTCGAATGATTCAAACGTCATCCTGAGATTGTGGGGTGGATAATTCTAAAATGTCTATTATTATTTATTCAAGAGATTTTCTTGTTTCTGATTGGTGGAAAGCTACCAAATAATTCTTGGTATTCTATTGTTGCCATCGGATAACCAAATTATTGCACTGAATGAATAATAAAACAATTAGCGGGCAGCCCAGTGGCGTAGTGGTTAGCACGTCGGCCTCACAGCAAGAAGGTTCTTGGTTCAAGTCCTGGGCTCGGGTATTTCTGTGTGGAGTTTGCACAATCTTCGGCATGGGTTTTCTCCAGGTACTCTGGTTTCCTCCCACAGGTCAAAGCCATGCATTTTATACTAATTGATTGTTCCAAATTGTGAATTGTTGTGAATGTGTGGGTGACCCTGCAATGGACTGGTGAGCCTTTCAGGGTGTCATAAATCATCTCCTACAATAATGCTTTCTATCACAAGATAACAAACCAATCAAAACACCCTGAACAGCTCACCAGACCATTGCAGGACAAGACATATACACACACTACCATTCACACCTCGGGACAATTTAAAACAGCCAATTCGCCTAATGTGCATGTCTTGGCACTGTGGGAGGAAAAACCAGATTACCCAGAGGAAACCCACGCAAGCACAAGGGGAACATGCAGACTCTTCACAGAAACAACCGAGCCCGGGACTCGAACTCAGGACCTTTTTGCTGTGAGGCAGACATGCTAACATGACCATGCCGCCCACTCCCAGTTTTTCACAATCTAATTTGGAACTTATGGCAGAATTTAATTTGCTTTAATTTCACCCATAAGGAAGACCAACAATTCATCATTTAAATCTATGGAATACAACATAATAAATAAATAAATAAATACCAATTTAATTAATTTAATAATAATAATAATAGGTTAAATCAATCAAAAACTAATGCTAATGATTGATGGTACCTTGTTTGATCAAAAGGGTCTCCCATTAAAATATTATCTCGAACGGTTCCATGAAAGATCCAGGCTTGTTGGGAAACGTAGGCTAACGTCCCATTAACCGAGACTGATCCACTCTGAAGATTCATCTAATATAGAGAATAAAATTAATTAATAAAGTTATTTTAGTGGGTACAATTTATCTTTTACAGCCCCCTGAATACTAAAGTGAACTGGTAAATATACAGTGAATTATAGTAACACATTAGATAAAAACTCCAATTAAATTAAGGTCAATTCAGAGAAACTTTAGTTAAAATATTTATATTTTTTTTAAATATCCAGTAATATTTCAGCTCCAGTTTCAGGCTTCTTCCTCAAGGCTGTGAAAAGACTGCTGCAGAAACCATGTCAACAATAGTACTAAAAACATACTAAAATAACTGAGTTAAATTTCATCTTTGCTGCTTCACGTTGTGACATATATCACACGGTGTGACAAACTAGATTAGCACTGTTTATTATTCCATCCAGTCAGCTGTCATGAACAAATCAAAAGAGCCACAGCGCACGTGAGGGGCCTGTGAATGAAGATCATACCTGCTCCAGTATGCTCGATATCAGCGAGGTTTTGCCACTTCCAACATTGCCGCAAACTCCAAGTAAATTTCTCTGAAACAACAAAACGTTTATCACCACATCATTAGATAGATTAGATACCAAGCAATTACACTGAAAGCAAAGCCTGTTAATATATTACTCTGTAGAATTACTGTTATAGTATATACTACACAGGAACAGAAGAAAAGTAAACTGAAACCAGATTTTTATAGTTTATTTTTACATTTAATCAGCGTATACTCCATTTCGACATCTACTGAAACTCATTTAAAGTTTGAATAAAGGTTTTTTTTTTTTTTTTTTTTTTTTTTTTTTTTTTTTTTTTGTAAAAGGATTAAATCATATTTTTCACCTTTCTTTTTTTTTTTAGGGGAAAGAAATTTTGGTGAATTTCTAGGATTTCAGAACCTGTGCTCATGGCAAAGTGTAAGTTTATGTCCTCCATTTTGATTCAAACAATATCCTGAGTTTGCAAAGTGGATAATATCCATTATCCTGAGATAGAGAACCAATCAGAGCATACTATTCCCATGTGGTATATACTAATAGATTGTATTATTCATTCTCGTTTCTGTTCTGTTTCGGTGTTTAGTTTTTTTGTTTTTTTACAATTCATTCATCGTTGGCATCGGAAAAATTATACTATCATTGCATGATCGGCACACACCAATGTTCGGTCTCATAGATATTATATAATATTGATAGGATATGCCTTACGCCATCTTGGTTATTTAGTTAATACAATTTACACTGAAGCCATGCGGCTTTAACATTAGCTGTTAAAAATTCATTTCCTTTTCTCACTATTTATGCTGTTGAAAACCGTATCTGAGCGTGAGTAGCAACGACCAAGACGGCGGTGCAAAGTTTCGCCACCCAACCGTTCCTCCTATGTTCCTCCTCTCCACCTGCTTCCAGAGAAAACTAGTGAGAAAAAGTCCGAAATCTTTATATTTAAATGATTATAAAATACGGCTTCTGTATGATATGGAGAATTATTCCAATCTCTGAGTGTTATCCCCCGATCTGTAAAAACCCTTTTGATTTGAAGAATTATGCACAGCGTACTTCAGCTAATTCAATAATTGCTTATTATCCAGATTTCAAACTCTGGATAATGCTTGAATTAAATTAAAACATAAAAATAAAACGTAAAAATAAAACATAAAAATTTCATTTTAGTTTCTTTTCTTGTGTTCAAATGTAGTATATACTAAAGCAATTATCCACCTATGGTGAGGTGGATATTTATTCCATGATATCCACCTCATCTTCAGCTAATAAATGTTACTCAGACCATATATCATAACCTGATTTCTCTTGTAATGTCTTTTTTGTATCATTTATGTTAATTTGAATATCATTATAAAACACTTCTTCAGCTTGTCACATGTAAAACACACACACACACACACACACACACACACACATGCACCCACCCACGCGCACACACACACACACACACACACACACACCTTGGGAAGTGTAAACGTGATGTTCCTTAGCGTTGGTTTGGTGTCTTGTGTGTGTGTGCCGTTCTGATGGACCTCCCCAGGCTCCTCTTTACCTTTCTTCACCCCGTTGGAGACAATCACTGGGCTCTCAGGGCCATTAGGAGGAGAGGAATGCCAAGAGAATGAAGCTTGGTTCATCACTAAAGCATCACCCAGGTTCTTGTTCTGGATCAGATACGAGTCGGGATTCTTTATCATCAGAATCCTCTGGTAAAGAAAGAACGGAAATGAGTTAAATAGTTATATGGTTAAAACAAATATTTAAATTTCTAAAAACTTTGGGGTAAAATCAAACCTTTAAACGTGTCAGAGCCACTTTCGCTTCGGCTATTGCTTTCACAGAAAACGGCATCAGACCCATGGTCATCCTCATCGAGTTAAACACGGCGATGATGGTATACGCCTACAAAACCACAGACAAAAAACACACACAGTGATAAAGAGATATAACAACCTGATTTGTCCATTGTTGCTCGAAACTCCCTGAGTCGGCACATTATTTTTATAGATGGCATGAAAACCTAATACAGTAAACCACTGGCTCAAAGGTGTCACATGAATGTCAGAGAAGGATCACGTAAATATATTTTACTGCCACAGTGTCAAAGAGGAGTACTTTATCTATCCTGTCCATGAGAAAGGAGGGTGATAAAAGAAGTTGGGTAGTAAAAAAAGATGGGTAGTTACAGTGGCGGGCTGCAGAGGTAAGCGGAGTGCCGTGTGTGCAATGAAGGTCAGGATGGTGGCCAGAGAGGGAACTACAGCTGTTAAGGAGGCGTTCACACTCTGAGTATATCCCGCATTCTCCAAAAGCAACTTCTCTTTTTTTCTGATATCTGTAGGAAGAGAGAGAGAGAAAGAAACAGACAGAGAGAAAGAGAGACAAAGCATGAGAAAGAGGAAGAGAGTGAGCATGAGAGAGGGGGAGATTGAAAGAAAGAGTCAGAGGGAAAGCCTGTGTGTGTGTGTGTGTGTGTGTGTGTGTGTGTGTGTGTGTGTGTGTGTGTGTGTGTGTGCATAAGAGAGACAGCATGAGAGAATGAGTGTGTACTGGCTCTGTGATGGTCGGGCGAGCTCTTCAGGGTGAACCCCGCCTTCGCCCACTGTCGGCTGAGAAAGGCTCCAGCCTCCCTGTGACCTCAATAGGATTAATAATGCCAAATGGCATGTGAGTGGTTGGGAAATATAACCTGCCTACCTGTGATTTTCTTTTCGAAAGACTCCTCCCATGCGTACATTTTAATGAGTTTGATGCAGGTCAAGACTTCGTTCATGGTGCGAACGCGTTTGTCTGTCACAATGATGACTTTTTTCCGAAACACTCGGATCAGGAGGCCGATGAAGAACTGATGAAGAGCACAAGCACAAAAAAAGATCGGTTGTGGTTTTCACACCGAAACCCCCCTCACTGAACCTAGGACTCGAACCCAGGACCTTGTTGTTTTGATGCGGACGTGCTAACCACTACACTACCACGCCGCCTGCAGTAATATGATTAGATAGTGACAAAACATAGCCAGTGTAGAAACATCATGACTTAATATCACTATTCATGTACACAGGTTACACTGCTCCTCTTTTCTATTTCTATATTTTTATATCACTGTATGAAAATGTGTGTTAAAGGATCACCGGCTCACTTGGATGGGTATGAAGATGAGGTAGGTGATGATTCCGATGAGTGCAGTGTAGCCCAGGATGTAGCATGAATAAATAATACACACAAGCAGCAACATGGGGATACACACTAAAAACGTGCCATAAAGCACTGCCTCGAACATACGATAGCCATCACTCGTTAATACGTTGATCATCTGTGTGGAGAGAGAGAGAGAGAGAGAGAGAGCTGGTATATTTAGTCTATGTCCTAGTGAACCAGTATAAAAATATATTCACTGATAGTGCCTTTAAAGCACTTCTGTAAGTCGCTCTGGATAAAGGCGCATCTGCTAAATGCTGTAAATGCAGAGGCTACCTCTCCCACAGTGACGTCGCTGAGTGTTCGGAGCGTGATGATCTTCTGGAAGGCGAGCATGCTGAAGGCTCCTTTCATTCGGATGGCGGTGCGTAAGTTTATCGCCCAGAAGAGTGATGCGAAAAAAGCTTTGCAGAACTCTGAGATGAACAGCGCCACACACAGGCCAACACCGTGTGACAGCTTGGTTCCCTCAGACTCAGACTCCACGTAGGTGAGGATCTCGTTCACCAGAATAGACTGGAGGAGTCATCAAGAACAAAGAGAGTAAAGAGAGCAGAGTTTCAGGGGAAGAGCTAGCATTCGCATTAATAATATAAACACAAGCACACCTCATTTCTTTCTTTATTTTTAAACCTTGCACTCTTGCAACAATGTGTGGAATACATGAAAAGAACTGATTTCAAATCACCTTGACATATTGTGTCAATGCAACAGTACTTATAACTCAAGAGTCATGAAGATGAATGAAAATAATTACAATACTCATGAACTTACAGTAAAAATAGAATAGCAATAAATGAATTGGAGTCACCCTGGGCTTACACTGGGACCTGATGTCTGCGATCTCTCCGATTAAAAAAAAGCCACACATGGAGCACCATTGGGGTAGAAAAAGGAGACAGGGCGCATCCAATAGAAGAAACTTGAAGGAATCGTGTTGCCAAGTTCATCAAGATCCATTATGATGACACATCAAGTTCTGCTACACTTTGTTAAGCTCTACTGCGCTCTACTACGACTCCCACCTTTATCACAATTTAAATCGTAATACATCGTAATAATCACAGCAAAGTTTCTGACACGAATTCACCAAGTTCCCTCAAGATCATCACAAATCCACCAAGTTCCCTCAAGATCACCACGAATCCACCAAGTTCCCTCAAG
>JBCNYH010000014.1:20044217-20059178 GCA_039654325.1 Tandanus tandanus
TATATATATATATATATATATATATAATTATTTGTTTATTTTTCAATAAATAAATAAATAAATTAAAAACTCTTTTACCAAATGTTGTGATAAATGAAGCGTTTATATGTTTAAGCATGCGCATATATTAAACCATATTGTCTTTATGTTCGGCTATGCGCAAAAATGTGCATTAGTGACTGGCTTGAAAGCATCCGCGGCGCTTTAAAATGTTACGCAATCACGTTTGTCCAATCAGAGCAGAGCTTTCGCTTGTGTTGAAGGAAGGCCTGGACTGTGAGGAACCGGGTGAAGAGCAATGAACTCTCTTGAACAAGCGGAAGGTATTAAAATTAAACATGTTTTTAAGGAAGCCACGTAAATTTGAAAGCATTTTGTTTGGCCGCTGCCCGCGTTTGACCGAAAAGGTTTAATTTTATGATGTCAGGGGGATAGTGAACCGTTGTGGTCGCGAGCTAACCCTGCAGCTAGCGTCTAGCTTAGCTGATTAAAAAAAAAAAATCCAGATGTTGTTGTCATGGAGACTGCTAGCAGTTATAATGTTAGCAGTAAGTGTTGAGAGTGCTAAGTAAGTCTGACGGTGGTGTTTTGGTGGATTTTGTGGCTCAGGGATGGATTTAGGAACAAGGCAGTCCTTTAATGTTACTGCATGACAACTGTGTGTGTGTGTGGTGGACCCTCTGTTAAATCTCTGATAGATAAACAGACAAGTAGCTTAAATGAATAAGGAAAAGAACCTGGAGCACATTGTAAAATATGTCATGTCACGTGTCATGACTTTTTTTATCCATTGATGGATGCATTCAGAGATGTGTGACGTCAAGTAATCACTTTATATCACGTTGTAGCGTCACTACTCTCTTTTCTTTCTCTAGAAGTAAACAACACCAAAAGAGTCGTATGTAACCTCATATCAACCCGGATGGCTTTAAACTCTGACACTGGAGACTTCTTCCATGGATGTGAAAACCTTTTATTTAGAATAAACATCCCTTTAACTCCTTTTTTCAGTCTTGTATTATCTGTCTTGGTGCGCAGTTTGACATGAATGAGCTGTTTGTAACTATGGCAACAATAACAACACTTTTATTCTACTGAAAATTGACAAGGATATAACAGCATCTGAAATGGCAGAGGTTTTTTTTTTTTTGAGGTTCTTTTGTGGTGGACCCCAGTGTTCTTGTTTGACTTTCTTTCGTGAGATATAAACGGATATAGGCAGTGCATGAAGGTCACAGGTCAAATTTTTACTGTTAAAAGGTGACACCAAAACATCAGCATGTAAAATTCCATGTTATTTACATGCCATGCAGAAAACACTACAAAGGCACGTTTTTGTAAAACGGTACATCCATCCATCCATTTGCTGAATTGCTTAATTCTATTAGGGCTGCAGGGAGGCCGGAGCCTATTTCAGCCGACTCGGTATAGCTCGCCAATACATTGTAGGGCCAACACACACACACACACACACACACACACACACACCTAGGAATAATTTGGAACAGCCAGTTAGACCAAAGCCTTTGGGAGAAAACTAGAGTACCTGTAGAAAACCCACACAAGCACATTGAGAACATGCACACTTCACACAGAAACGTCCTCACCGAGCCCGGGACTCGATCACAGGACCTTCTTGCTGTGAGGCGGATGTGCTAACGACTACACCGCCATGCCACCCATAACGGGACATATTTGTATATCATCCCATTTTAGTTGTCTTGTAATACTAAGATACCTTTTTGGTTGTCGTCAAAATGAGAACATTGACCAAACAAACGATTTATAGCAGAGCACCAGAGCCATGGAATATGCCTTGGGTGGATGTCCGGTGTCCTGCCCAGTGTCCATGTGTGCCTACCGCAGAAAACCCCATAAGGCTGCCCCGTTACTGAGCTGATGCTGATTGGCTGTTATGTATCACTGACTTTCATGTCGACAGGCATCAAAAAAAAAAAAAAAACACACTGACAGATTTATTAATATATATAATAATGAAACTGAAAGCCAAAATAGAGGCTCATACACCACCACTCAGACTCGCACGGAATAGAAAACACACAATCTAACTGAGATAGGCAGTCAGGCTTGCAGGTAAATAAATGTTCATGGAGCAAAGGCTGAAATCAGAAGCCTGACAGAACATGAGCTCGTTAAACGGATAATTAAACTAACAGGACGGGAAATCAGAAAAGCAGTAAAAAGCAAACCCAAGGCTCGGGAACCTATCGAGAGACATCTGTCAGGAGCTCTGGTGTGAGGCAGTGAATAAATCTATATGATCTTTCTTCTAGATCTGAAGGCTTTCGAGAGGAGACTAACGGAGTATGTGTCCTGTCTGCAGCCTGCTACAGGCCGGTGGCGAAGTAAGTCGTGCCATGTCGTTTTTGTTTTTCACGTCAGTGCAGAATTATTGGCACTGCCCCAATGTCTTTGTGGGTAATTTGGGTTCACTGATATCCAGCATGTTCTGAAATCTGTCCTTTGAGAAATCTTTGCTTTTTCTAACCATTGGGGGGATTGGCGGTGACAATACTTTTTGAGCTGACCTCGATATCTGTGTCCAATTGATTCGCAGCTCCATTTCAGTCACTCAGACGACTTGTCCAATTTGTTTACATTCCAGTGATTTTGATCGTGGTGTCCGTTTGCACAGCGACTGGAGCTTGGAACTGGTTAATAGACCCAGACACTCAAAAGGTGAGAACAAAGTGAAAGGTAATGTTGAGATGTTCATCATCTTTCCAGCATTCTTACAGAGCTGGAGTGATTTCTCTCTCTCTCTCTCTCTCTCTCTCCAGGTGTCGTTCTTTTCATCTTTATGGAATCATCCCTTTTTCACCATCAGCTGCATCACTCTCATCGGCTTGTTCTTCGCTGGAATACACAAACGTGTCGTTGCACCATCGATGTATCCTTATTCGACTGTTCATGGGGAGCGGGGTGGGGTGTAGACTCCTGTGAATGAGACTATGAATAATGACGTCACGGGGTTTACAAAGGTTCAGGATAATTTTGACCACTAGAGGGTGCTGTGAGCATTTTTAAACTTATAAAAGTCGATATTCACACCGACATTGACAGTCCTATTATAAAAATGCACATTTAAGGGTGCTATACATCTTACAGAAGTATTTTGATGATATGAGAAGTGTGTTTGTTCCTTGACCCGGGCTCAGTATCGCTGCACGCTGCCGGACAGTGCTAGCAGAATACAACATGTCCTGTGATGATGTGAGTAATCGAGCATCTGGTGTTTTATCCTTCCACGTTTCAAGGACTTAGAAAATGATTTTTATATTAATGACGTCTCTTTGTGTTTGTTTTGTTCTAGACGGGGAAACTTATCCTAAAGCCACGCCCTCACATCCAGTAGCTGATCTGAATGTTCAGGGTTTTTTTTCTTTTCATCCAATTTTGTTTGAAGAATATGACTGCTACCGTTTTTTTGTTGTTGTTGTTTTTTTTAAAGCATCCCCTACAGACACACACACACACACACTGTTTTACTTTCTTCCATACGTCAAGTAAGTGTCTGTATTTCTAATGCTGTTCTTTTATTGTGTACCCTGTGGGAAGTGTTTGCTATTTTAAGCAAATGGTTTAACACAGTAATTACTGAATACACAGAACTTTATACATCTGAAAGAGACTGTGTTCTGATCAGTAGGTTTCATATCATTACAGACAGAAGAATCTTTTAAACTGTAGATAGGATTCCCTGGGTTTGATTTTATGCATGTATACATTATTTAAAACCAGATGTGCTGCTTTGTTTTCTATATTTGTAGTTTTTTCTGATGATGATGATAATGATAATAAAATTATTTCCTTTTTTGGGATAATATTGTATACAGTGCGTCAGAGTGAGTTCACTGTACAGCACCAGGGTTCAGTACATCAGTACAGTATTAAGTAGTATGTATTACACGGGGGACGGTGCGATCTGATTGGATTGTCAATCAATTCAGGAACATCCACTGAGCCTAAGGAGAGTAACTGTTTTAGTATATGCTACAAGTGGGACCAGTGGTGTAGTGTTTAGGGTGCTGGGCTCATGACTGAGATGAGGGGTTTGAAGAATCACAATGTGCCATTTGCATGTAGTATATACTAACAGGGATAACCCACAACCCTACCTCGGGGAAACGTTAGAATCGGAATCCCAGCAGAATGCCATCCCAAAAATACAAAGAAATCTATCTATTATCACCTTCGTGTTTTTTCAGTATTCAAAAGCACTCCCCCCCCCTCCCAAACGTTGAATGAATTTAAAAACAATGCCGTAATGGTACATCCTTTAAAAATGTAAAAATAAACATGAATATCTTGTTTTAGTTTGCTTTTGTTATATTCCCATGGAGTACAGGGGGGTCCTGGACTTACGACGGTTCCGTTCCTACGTCGCGGTGTAAGACGGATTTTGTCGGAAGTCGGATCACACCACTCAACCATGCTAATGCAGTAGCAAAATCATAATCTAGGATATAAAAACACATTTCTACGACACATGAAAGCAGGACTAGCAGTAAGAAAAAACATGGAGGATAAAATAATATGAAACAAACAAAATAAGAGAACAATTCCTTACAGAACGACAATTCTTAATATCTTAAGGCACGAGCGTCGTAGCCTCGAAACGTCCCCTGTATATACTAAATTACCTCAGGGTTAGTGGGTATTGGCGAATAGAGAATATTCAATATATATGTGTGTGTATGTGTATATATATATATATATATATATATATATATATATATATAAAACATGTAACATCTAAACAGCTGCTTCCAATCCTCCAGGAATTCTACAGTGCTTCTTTTAAAATAGCAAATGAAACCTCAAGAATAACTTTAGAACCATACTGATCTTGTGATGTTATGTCGCCCAGCCCTAGCACAATTATGTCTTTAAATTAAATGACCACAGCAGCAATCAATTTTAGCAAACTTACTTCTTTATTCAGTCATATATCATTTAGATTGGATAATAATATAAACTAAAACTAAGTCCATATCCACAGTAGATCTTGTCTCAGTGCTTATTCATGTATAAAAACCTCTCGTTTCAAATTCGTTGAGCTTTTATAAAAGAAGTGTCATGTCAATGTCCCTTTTTGTCTTGATAAGGAAGTCTCCGGCTGTGCAACCTCGAGACTGAATAATCCAAGCGGTACGGAAGGAAGTCATGCAGCTCTCCCGAGAACTTCTTTAGCTGGTCAATATGGACGTAACCTGTAGAGGAGCCAAAGAGGAAACGTGTTATTAACCCTACCTCAGAAGAGACCGTAAAATTGGACAAAATAACGTTCCAGCTGTAAATACACCGATGTGGTTCTGTAATTAATAAGACAGTTGTAATCGGTTGAAAATTACGGTCCTCGTCCTGTTTAACTCCCTACTTGTGTCACCTTTATTAACTCTGCCAGGAGCTGAAGGTTTCACCTGTGTTGGTTTGTATTGTGAATAATAATGCAGTTATTCCCCACTAGGGGGAGACATTTCATTATAACTACCCCAAGTTATAACAATCCATTTGTGCCCGGTGGAGGTACCTTGCATGCTATGAGTGCCACTCTAGTGATATAAATCTGAACATGGTAACCTGATTGCATATATTAAAAAATGTGACACTAAAATTTAACCTTTCACTGAAATCAATTTATTCAGACCTTCCCTCCTTCAAAAAGTAATTATATTCACCAAAAAAAAAAACCATGGTGCTATGATTCTTGGCACCACCGCAAATTATAATAAATTGTACACCGAGTGAAACTAATAAATAACTCAAGCATGTTTTGGAGTCGACAAACATGAGGTGACACAGAAGCCAAAGTTACTCCATGCTAACCTGATTGCTAACAGTCAACTAGCCTAATGTGCATGTCTTTGGACTGTTGGAGGAAATCAGAACACCTGGAAGACACCCACACAAGCACAGACAGGACATGCAAACTCCTCACAGAAATACCCTCGCCAAGCAAGAACTTGTCAAGAACCCAGGACCTCCTTACTGTGACCTGAAGTGCTAACGTCTACGCCACCGTGCAGCCCTGCATTAAATCCTAGATAGGGCCAAACTATGTTAAGTGTAGGGACTCCTTTAAACTTAAGACGGAAAAATGTAAACATTCCCTGCATCCAAAATTACTCTACTTATTATGCAGTGCACTATATACTTCACTGTTTTGTAGTGATTTCCTAATGTATAGTGAGAATTATCATACACTATACGGTGCAGTCCCGGGCTCGGGGCGTTTCTGTGTGGAGTTTACATGTTCTCCCCTGTGCTTGCGCGGGTTTCCTCTGGGTACTCTGGTTTCCTCCCACAGTCCAAAAACATGCACAGTAGGCTAATCACCCCTAGGTGTGAGAGTGAGTGTGAATGGTTGTGTGTGTGTGTTGGCCCTGTGACGGCCTGGCGAGCTGTTCAGGGTGTACCCCGTCCTCGCCCAGAGTCAGCGAGGGCAGCCAAAATAGAACAAGACATAAAATAAAATAAAAAGTAAAAGAAATGAATCCAAAGTCTTGAATCTGATTTAATAAAAGGCAGCAGTGTTTCTTATGAATGGCTGACCAGCTCAGTTGACATTGACCCGTCATGTTTTAATTGTGCGACAGCGAAGCGAGGAGTAGTGTTCGAAAGCGTTTTAACACTTTACCGTTGACCTCACTATATAGTCCTCTGGATTTAATCCCTATACAGTGAATGAGTGAGCGATTTCAGACACGGTGCGTCTGATTAAATGTTGTGTTGATTGAGTACCTGAAACCATGTTGTTTGCAGGGTAGAACTGCATCTTGCAACAAACTCTTTCTTCTCCTGATGGTGATGTGTTCGTGTTGCTGTTGTCCTTCCTGAGAGAGGCATCACCATCATACAGAAACAAGTATTAATACTGTATTATATCCCCCTAAAAAATCGGACATACCTTTCCTTTCCTTTCTCTGTCTGATTTCCGTTGGCATCAGGCTGAATGTTCCAAATCTGCTCGGCGCTTCGGTTTCCACGTGGCGTCTGTAATACATGAGGAATGAGAGAAGATTTAATAACAAATCAATACTGGCATATACTGTAGATCGTACCATAGAAAACAATATACTCACAGTCACTCCGAACATCTCATCCTGCTCCCAGATAAACCTTCCAACACTTACTTTCACCTCTAAACACAATCAGGCATTAAAATGGTACCGTTACAACTAGCTTTCTGCTCTTTATGGGATTGCATTGGCGTTGTGTTGAAATTAATACTGCACAGAAGTAATCTTCTTCACCAGTTCAGCTCACCTCTCTGTACAGAAACAGGAGGCAGGAGATAATGACCAAGAGGCACAGATTTGGTGCTCCGCCGCAGCCCACAAGTGTACAGGTAGGCGCTGTGAAACACTGTGGCTCTGTCCGTCACATACTCATCGCTCTCGTGGATCCTAAAACAAAACACTCAACGTTTAAAATCATTTTTTGAAACTGTACCACTTCCTACTAGGTATGCACTGCTCAGGCCGATGTGAATATATACTCAGTTTCCTGTTTATTACATATATTTAGTCATTCATCATTCATTTGCTGAACAGCTTAATCCTACTAGAGTCGCAGGGAGGCTGGAGCCTATCTCAGCCGACACTGGGCAAAGGCAGGGTACACCCTGAACAGCGCCAACAGTCACACACAGAGGCAATTAGGAACAACCGGTAATCCTAAAGTGCATGGACTACGGGAGGAAACCGCACAAGCTTGGGGAGAGCATGCAAACTCCACACAGAAACACCCTGGCCGAGCCCAGGACTCAAACCCAGGACCTTCTTGCTGTGAGATGGATGTGCTAACCACTACACCGTCGTGCCGCCCTATTAGATACAACCGGCTAATAAATATATGTAGCATATGGGAATCTGATTGGCCCGCTATCTGTGTGTTAAAAAACATTATCTCAAGTGGATAACGCTTGAACCAAAATGACAGACACTTATGGTTTTTCAGGGTCACTTGAAGCAGGCAGCATCATTATCATGCTGTAAAAATGTACACTTCACCCTCGATTTCCCGGACTATTAGGGGGGTAGGCTGTCCGGGGACCTCAAAAGTCCGGCAATCGCTAATATCCAGGGTCCCTACCCTTTCCCGGACATTTACCATAATCTGTCCGGCAATCGCCATTATTCGGCAGCAGTCCTGGACTTTTACACACTTATCCGACACTCAATACATGATATTGTGTTTCCACAAACTTAAGGAGCGAATCAGCACATTCTTTTATCACGTTCATTTTAAATGTGGGTTCCGGCTCGTCGTCGCTGTCCTCACTTTCACTTTCACTCAGCTCTCCCTCACTGATGCCACGATCTGTTCATCAGACATCATTTCCTGCCCCTCTGCTGCTTCGTTTTCGTCCATCCACTCGGACGGGAACGGGCCGGACAGGAGGGAAGTTGGTCTGTCTCAGCAACAAGGTCCTTCTCGCCTGGTCTGTCTCAGCAACAAGGTCCTTGGTTTGAATCCTGGGCTCAGTGAGGGTGTTTCCTCCGGGTACTCCAGTTTCCTCCCACAGTCCAAAGATATGCACATTAAGCTAGTCGGCTGTTTAAATCGCCCCTAGACGTGAGTGTAAGAGTGAATGGTTGCGTGTCTGTTAGCCCTCTGATGGGCTGCTGAGCTGTTCAGGGTGTACCCCACCTTCGCCCAGAGTCGACTGAGATAGGACGGCGGTGCCCTGATGTACAGGTAACCCAGGGCACCACCGACCTACCACTACCACCCGGACTGAATATGTACACCTTTCACATATACCTGAGCTGATAAATGGTGAATAGCTTCAGACAGGCTGCAGGTAATAACTGTTTACCTACAAGGTCACCTGTATGGAAGGTGTTTGTCACCTTTTAAAGTGTGTGTCAAGTTCAAGACCAACATATCTGCACTGGATATGACCTTAATTTATTATCCTAATCTCCAAAAAATATCACTAAGGACGTAATTTGTGTTATTTGTGTACAGGTGAAAGCCTGTACCTTTTCGTGTCAGGACAGGAAGCGTCGTCGCTGAAAAGGTAATCAGCTGTTTTCCAGTCAGAGACAACACCGCCTTGAGACACTGAAAAACACCATTCTTTTAGCATTTCTACGCTTTTACGTGATTTATATAGAAATAGAGCTCATATTAGGTATTAGGAATGCGAGTGTATATGCTAGCTAGCAAATACGAATATATGAAGAATGGTTTAGCTAGCTTGCTAATCGCTAACTAACTCACCCCAAAACTTGGGAATATCTCTCTTCACACTGCCCGAGAACCAAGCTGATTTATTTTTAAACATGTTTATTTACTTAAAAATTCCTATCTAGCAGTTATTCGGGTCTAAAGACTTGGTTTGGTCTTTGTTTACTTCAGAAAACCAGGTGTAACCAGCTGCTCATGCTAACTTCACTTCCACTGTTGTTTCTAACACCGGCTGAGGGGAAAGATGTGATGAAAGGAAAATAATTCATTAAATATTAAAAAATATATATATATATTAAAAAGACAGTAACCATTAGATCATTAGTGATAGTTATTTAGCACTGTTAATCATTAATCATTAGATAGATATTAGATTTTTTTTATTGCTTTTCTTGAAGCAAACTAATGCTTGCAGCAGCAACAACAACAAATCAAATAAATAAAAGTAAAAGTAAAAAAAAAAAAATTAAAGATTTTACTTTATTATCCAAATTACTCTCCTTCAAGTAAAAAAGTAACTAGAATGAAAAATGTGCTAATGATCTTTAATATTACGAGCAATGCCTTCATATGTTAAATAAAACACAATATGAGGTAATCCTGATTTATTATGGCACATAAAGAGAAAGTGATATAGATTTAAAGTTCAAAATAAACACATGGAGAGAGAGAGAGAGGGAGAGAGAGAGAGAGAGAGAGAGAGAGAGAGAGAGAGAGAGAGAGAGAGATTATGCAGATATATTAGGGTATCCCTGTCCTGATGGTTAGAGAAGGTGGCACTGGGACTGAAAGGTTGCTGGTTCGATTCCTGGCGGTGGGGGAGTGAGTTGCACCTTCCCTTCCTCCACATTCATGGCTGAAGTGCCCTTGAGCAAGGCACCGAACCCCCAACTGCTCTCCGGGCGCCGCAGTGTGAGTGGCAGCCCACTGCTCCGAGTGTGTGCGTGCTCACTTTGCACGGGTTAAAAGCAGAAGTCAACGTTTCCCTTGCGGAGTTAATACAGTAATACAGAGAGAGAGAGAGAGAGAGAGAGATAATTAAATGAAATTAAATTAATTATTGGGTTGGAGAATGATAGTGATGGAGTGAAAGAGGGAGTAAAAGAAAGGCAGGTTGTATAGTTTGGACAAAAAAATTAAGAAAGGGATGTTGAAGGAGATGGAGATATAACAGTAGACAGAAACGAAGGTAGATAGTTACATAGATAGTGAATCAGTGAGTGAGTAAAACGATTAGCAATAACAGGTAAGCAGGAACAGGAAACAAAAAAGATCTTGCTACTCTTGGCATCTGTTCATTCAATTATTCATCAATTCATTTGCCAAACCACTTAATCCTACTTGGGCCGCAGGGAGGCTACAGCCTATATCAAAGATCGACATTGGGCGAAGGCGGGGTACACCCCGAACAGCATGCCAGATCATCGCAGGGCCAACGCACACAACCATTCACACTCCAACTCCTAGGGGCAGTTTGGAACAGCCGATTAGCCTGGTGTGCATGTCTTTGAACTGTGGGAGTGCCCGGAAACCGGAGTGCCTGGAGGAGACCCGCGCAAGCACGTGGAGAACATGCAAACTCCGCACAGAAACGCCCTCGCCAAGCCCGAACAAATGTTCCTCCAGAAGATCCCACACATGGTGTCATGTGCACATGACACATATATACATATATGCATACATATGCTTACATGGATGGTGCTTAAAAACATGGGTCCGTAACAAAAAATGGGACAGGTGAGCACTCACAGGTAAGGATGTTACAAGCTCCTAAAAATCAGATCTGTGTCAGATTAACTCAATGCATTTTATATTTATAAATGAACACACTAGCTCTGTCACATTACTTATTACCTGTAAACAAAAAACAAAAAACAATGAACATTACTTTCACTAGGGAATACATGTACAGGATCAGCAGTTTGATATTTAATGAAATTTTTGTCCCCAGAATTGAAGCTGGTGTCTGATTCTGGAGCTCAATAACAGTGGTGGGTTTGTTGTAGTGTGTATGTACAGCCTCTAGATGGAGCTATAAAATAATATAGAATTTGAATCTGTACAGATAGTGGTGATTACTGAGCATGCGTCATTTATATTCAAATAAAATTTCTTACGTGTTAGAAAGTAACTATAAATGGACTGTCATTATTTAATTTATTTTATTTTATTTTTTTACAAAATTGATTGATTATTTATTAAACTATATCCATTTAAAATACAGTACACACATTACACAAATTTATATCACGCTAAATAATTCACACCACGATCCTTTTAAAAACTTATTAATGATTCAAACAAAGATCATATTTGAAATTGTCTGTCATGGGTTTTACCCCAACCAGAGACCAATAGAGGTTTTGTCTAAAGCAACATCTGGACTAGAAATGGTTCTCGGACCAGCCAGATGCCTTTGTCCAATCAGAGCCTTTGCTTAAACAGGAATCTCTGTTCAAACCGAGTTATTGTCCAACCCACTGGTTTGCCTAATATGTCTTTGCTTTAACAGAGACATCTGCCAAACCAGAGGATTTGTCCAATATGGGGTTCTGCCAAACCGGGGGCTCTGCCCAACCATGGCTTTGCTCACCCACAAGTCTCTTCCCAATCAGAGGCCTGTGCCTGATACAGGCATTTGCCAAACAGAAACCTTTGCCCTTTCAAAGGTTTTCGTCTAACGTGGGCCTGTTGTCCAAACAGGTGCTTCTATTTAACATGTGGTCCATCCAGAGGCTTCTCCCTAATGCAGGGTTTTGCCCTACTAGGGACATGTACCTAACATTTGTGAATACCCAACCAGAGGCCATTTTACAAGCGGGGCCTTTGCTAAAACAGGGACTGTTCAAAATGGGGATTTGCCCAACTCAATAGGGCTTTGCTTTAACAGAGAACTTTGCAAAACTAGGGGCCTTTTCCACTCTGTGGCTTTGCCCAACAGGTAGCTTTGCTCATCAAGGTGTCCAGGCCCGAATCAGAGGACTATGCCTGATACAGTTATTTGCCCAACAAGCGTTTTGGTCCAATTGTGGGACTTTGCCCAACCAGGGGCTTCTGCCTAATGTATGGCCCGGCCAGAGGCCTCTGCCGAACCAGGGGCTACTGCCCGATCTACGGCTATACCCAACCAAAGAAAGTTATGTCTCACATAACTTTAATTCTAGTTATATTACTTTCATACAAATTCCTTTTTATATTATTTTAAATCTTTTAAAGCTCATGCACTGCCTGCTGCCTGTTAATTTTTAGACACATGGTTGGCAGTATGGTGGTGTAATAATTGTGAATTCACACCATCCATGATGCGTCCAAGCTGCTTTTCACATTCACACTCTGGCATATGCTACAGAACTAGCATCCGCTACAAAACCTATTTAATGTCTGAAAATATCTGTGCAGGACACGGGCAGGGACACGAAGAGCGGTACGTCCTTGACTTTTGCACTGGACACAGGTGTGAGCTTTTACTAGCAGAAGATTGAAGGCTTTATTATTATTCATATGATAAAAGCTCGGGGAGTTATCCTGATATGAGTATGTATTATCTGCACATACTTTCCACACGCAAAGCCATTATATCCTTGTTGTTTATTTTCAGCGGAGTTCATGTCTGCGTCCAGGCTACGAACACACAGCAGTGGGATGGCATGATGACTTTGTTGATTGATTGCTTATGCCTTGGTGAGTTGGTCCTGGCAGAGCTCAGATAAAATACAGCAGACATTACCAAGAGCTGCAGGTAACAGTGTCCTCTGAGTAATGATTTAAACCATGTTTCCATGCACCACTGGTAAATGTAGACATCATAAGCCCAACAACGATATCAAAACATGTGAACATGATTTATTTATTTTTTTTTAAGTCATTGGATTCACTGGACTGAGTAAAAACAAAATTCGAGAAAATCTAAAGTGCTAATGTCACCTCAGCGTAGCGTCTCACAACCTGAAGGTCCTGGGTTCGAGTCCTGGGCTTGGTGAGGTCGTTTCTGTGTGGAGTTTGCATGTTCTCCGTGTGCATGCGTGGGTTTCCTCCAGGTAATCTGGTTTCCTCCTATAGACCATAGGTGTGAGTGTGAGTGTGTTTGGATGTGTGTATGTGTTGGCAAGCTGATCAGGCTGTACCCCACTTTCACACAGTGTAGGCAGAGACAGTGTAGGGCAAAGAGGTTCAGCAAATGAGTGAAATAAATAAATAATGTCACCTCATTACAGTACATCATTCTTACCTGTTTATAGCATTAACTGTATAACAAGAATGAATTATTAACTCTGAAAGTCTGGGTTAATTCTCTAACCACTTGGCTTTGACAGTATTTACTGTTTCTATGGGAACAGCTCATTCACAGGGACACAAATAGTGGACGGTCCAAGAAAGCGGTGTATATATTTTTTGTTAGAAGATTTTACATTATTTATTTCACATTAATGAAATGAGTCTCTGGAATCACCGCTTTGTAACCATGAAAAAAAAGTCTTTAGGCAGAATAGAGGATTTTGCAGGATTTAAACCTCCCCCCCCAAAAAAAGCTTCTCTAGAACATTAACAGATTCATGATTTTTTTGTCGTGTTAACTTCAAAAGAGAAACTCAAAAGCCCTTGAGAGCACTTAAATCTTTTCTTCATGCCCTTAAATGTGACCATCATAATGACACACCATCCAAACTGCTTATTTCTATTCTTAGCTGACTGTGAAATTAAAAGTGGCAGACAATACTATTAGTTTCCATCCAATCTGAATAAATTTGAATACTAGATTCTGATTGGTCAAGCACGGCATTCGGTGGTTTGGTATTTCTTTGTAATAAACGGTTGTTAAGTATAGCAGACTGTTGCTAGGGATCGCATCGGTAGCAGAAGCAGTAAAAATAATTTTAAGATCAATATTTTATATCAAGGTATCGGTTGCTTTAGTCAGTAAGCGTGTAATAAGCATGATAATGTTACAGTAAGAAGGTCATGGGTTCGATTCCCGGGCTCGGGGCGTTTCTGTGTGGAGTTTGCATGTTCTCTTGTGTGGGTTTCCTCCAGCTACACTGGTTTCTTCCCACAGTCCAGAATCACGCACATGCAAATTGTCCTTGGGTGTGAGTGTGAATGGTTGTATGTGTGTTAGCCCTGCAATGGCCTGACGAGCTCTCCAGGGTGTACCTTGCCCTCGCCCAGAGTCGACTGAGATGGGCGGCACCCTAATTAGGATTAAGCCGCATAGAAATGAATGAATGCTTTGGGATCTCAGTCATTTCACAATATCATTTCGCGATATGGACCGACATTTATTTATTTGGTTCCACTTGCCTTCTTTCCTCTTAAGCTGCTTTCACATGGGCAAAGGAACAATTTTGCTTCAGGAACAACTTGCACCCGGAGCAGGTTGCGCCCACGTTAGTATGTGTTTGCACAGTAACTCAAACGTGTCATTATAATATCTAAAGACATGCACATTGGCTGTTCCAAATTGCCCCTAGGTATGGATGTGAGTGTGATTGGTAGTTTGTGTGTGTGTGTTGGTCCTGCTGTGGTCTGGCGAGCTGTTCTGGGCGTAATCTGCCTTCGTGCAGTGTTGGCTGAGATAGGCTCCAGACTCTTCGCAACCCTAGTAGGAATAAGTCCACTCGAGTGAGTGTGTGAATAATTCATTCATTCATTCATTCATTCATTCATGTTCTTCCGCTTCTTCCGGGGTCGGGTCGCGGGGGCAGCAGCCTAAGCAGTGAGGTCCAGACGTCCCTCTCCCCAGCC
>JBCNYH010000014.1:20075215-20087813 GCA_039654325.1 Tandanus tandanus
TGTGTGTGTGTGTGTGTGTGTGTGTGTGTGTGTGTGTGTGTGTGTGTGTGTGTGTGTGTGTGTGTGTGTGAACACATCATTGACCTTGAGCCACCTCAGGCTAAATGTAGCTGCAGCCCAGGACCTGACTCATGGTCCACCCGTCTTGCGTCAGACCAGAAAAGCCTCGTAAATGCTTCATTAGCATGTTATTTCTTTATGGAGCTGGATATGAAAGGTTATATAGGTGGGGATATCTCAGGGTTCTTCCTGCACAAGTCCGGAAAAGCGTTTTAATCTTAATCCGGTGTTACCATGTCCTGATTTGCCTCATCAACAAAACTGTTTCATGTCTGAGTGTAATTAAAGACGAATAAGGCAATTTTTTTTTTCAAACGAGTGATTGACAAAGTGTACGATTGTTGAAATTTGATCTTAAAAGTAAATATCAGGCCAGAATCTCCTTCTGACTGTAAAGCAGTGATCTGTGTATACTATAGAAACACACTAATGGTTCGTGTTGTAGCTTAAATTGGAACTATTGATAGAGTTAAAGTAGAAAGGTAGGGCAGGTCACTTTTTATAGATGCCTTGCTGGGAAACGATGCCAACTCTGCATTTTATTTACGTTTGCCCCCTGGAACCCCTTCTGAATTATATTCTTCTTATACTGTAGCTTCCCGAGCCTTATTACCTTCTTCAGTTAGGTGATGTTTTGCCGTCGGTTTGTGTGTTTATTAGCAGGATTATGCAAAAAAGTTATGTAAGATAAGATAAGATAATCCTGCATTGATCCCCACAGGGGAAATTTGAAATTTCCATCCATTCATGTGTGTATTGTCATGAAATTTGTACCAGAGGCAGGGCTTTGGAGAAGGGAGACCCTCTTAGATTTTGGAGGTGAAAAATCCAAATGAAATTCTGTATCCTGGAATTTTTTAAGGATTCTTTAACATTTTTTTCAACGTGTCGGTGAGGTGATGTTTACTTTCAGTTTGCAAAAAAGTGATGTGCGAAGATTTTATGAGACTTCTACCCTTCTGTGGGGCTTTGGATAAAGAAAGGTGTCCAGAATTTTTTTTTTCTGGATCTAGGAATTGCTGGGCTTGGTGGAGGTTTATGCTCTTCCAGTTTTGTGCTGTTTATGGTCATTTATGTTAAAATAAGCTCTGTATTGCTTAAACATATTACATACGCATTTATTGTGTTATGAGGATGACAATACCGATACTCTTTAAAGGGAAGATACTATGCTTTTTTTTTTTTAGCACACTAGTGCGTCGCGGCACGCTGAGCCTTCTGAATAGCTGGAGCCTTCCCCCCCAATGCACAGTGGTTTCTCCTCCTGGCAATACTTCACCAGCAACATGTGGCATCGGGGCTCTGCAGCCTTTGGAAAGGATTCACAAAGGTGACCAATCAGAGCAAAGTAAGCACAGAGAGCAGAAAGACCACAAATGGGAGGAGGAAGCCAAACAGGTTCATACCTGTTGCTCCAAATCATACTTTGTTGCTCCACTGGTGTCCAAAATAAAAATTTAAGCTTGTTTTTTTTTTTTTTGGTTCCCCATTTTCTCCTATAAATTTTAGCCATATCCACATCCCACCCGTCAAGTATTTCCTTCCCTATCACACAACCACCACCAACCAGGGTGTGGTGTAAGTATGTACATGGCACATCCATGACATGTGAAGCTGCCACCCGCCTCTTTACGAATTGCTACGTGTGCCTATTTGGGGGCGACCAAAACACACTCTGAGGGAAAGTGCTATCCGCTTCGTGTATGAGGCAATTAGCTCCCAGTTGTGGACTCCTGGTCATGGATGGCTACGGCATCAACCTGGATTCGAATCGGTGATCTCCAGGTTGATAGTCGCGCACCTTGTCCATGTGCAACTCGGGAGCCTTTATGCATTTTAAATAAGATTTGGGACTAATGTACTTGCAGGAACTGATGTCTCTTTGAGCAGGTGCATTGTATTGTGTTTGTATTGACTGTACCTTTTGACGCTCAGCTACTAGCTCTGCCACTTCCTCTAAGATGTTTACTAGAACTTTCTTACTAATTAATTGTCTTTCATTCAATAGAAGGTGGTTCAGAATAAACTGATCCCTCCGTGTTTTTCTGAGGCCTTGAGGTTAACGGTTTTGAGGTTTTAGAGGTTAATGGGCCGCCCTGTGAGACTGGAACTCTATAAATTAGTCCCAGTGGTCAGATAACACACAGGCAGGAGGGAAGAAATAGCTCATCAGGGTGTCTTTTAAACCCACTGCTTCTTGCTTACAGCCAATGATTGTGTAAACCAGAAAAATGTATTGAGATGTAATTGAACTGAATTAAAGTAAATAACGGGTCAGATATTTGTACAGTTTCACACGAGTGAAGCCAGAAATAAGTGAACTAACCCAAGCCCCGCCCCTAACCTTAACCGTCACTCTTAACACGTTCTATACAACTTGACTCTTGCGAACTGTAACTATGGCTTTTCCTTCGTGAAAATAAGTTGTCCAGGTCAGACGCCAAATAAAACATGTGGTGCTTATTTTCCTTACTTTCTATTTCTGTTGCTGTTTAGGAGACATCATTAGCTAGCTAGCATTGTTTTGGCTAAACTCTGAGCTTTTCCTGTCTATATGTTACCACACAAAGCTTTAAAAATATATATGTTTATATAAACAGCATCGTGAACAAAAAGTATTTTTTAAGTGTATTTCGTCTTTAGTTCGTATCGCAGATCTTTGACCTGTTATTGGATAAATTTGAGCCCGTAGCATAACAAACAGAGAGAACGAAAGGAAGAAGAAAGAGTAGGAAAATGACGATGTAAATGTCTGTATGTAAAAAAGATAAACAAATCACTGACCGAATCAGGTGACTGCCTTTCCCAGTCCATATTAGGACACGGATTCTGGAATGCTCTACAGAGATTTGGATCGATGAGTGGATAGTTAATAAATTAGTTATGTATCCAGGAAATTATCTAGTAGCCTAATGAATTGAGCACGAGCTCCATGTTCTCTGTACCTGGGTGATTTCTGTGATTTGTCTTCGCACACTTGGGAAAGGTTTGTACCTTCTTATCTGTCATTGTTTTTCTCACTAACAAATGAAAGTATGTTTTCAGCCTGATATTATTTATACACTTCAGATAATTGATTGATTGATTGATTGATTGATTGATTTTCATTTTGGTTCATTTAGTTACCCGATTATTCCCCAAAGAAGCGGTGGATGTCGCTGAATAGTCCCTGAGACAGAACATTGAGGGGTCCATTTAATTCGAGGACATACACTGAGTCTGAGGCGAATAATTGTTCTAGTATATACTACACTGTGAGGCCGGTGGTGTTGTGGTGGGCTCATGATCAAGAGGTCGTGGGGTCAAATCCCCGTTAGACCCCCACTGTGCTAATACCCCTTGGCAAGGTCTTAACCACAAGTGTGCCTCTGTCCACCCAGCAGTATATATATATGGGTATCCGTAAAAATACTGGAAAGGTATTCCAACCTGCGAAGGAATGGTCCTGGTCCCATCCAGGAGGAGCTCCGTCCTGATTAGCCAGTAGGCTCGGGTGTGAAAGCCTAACAGACAGTTTTAACACAACTGTGAATGGTTGTGTGTGTTTTCCCTGTGGTGGACTGGCCTTTGCGCAGAGTTGGCTGAGATGGGCTCCAACCCTCCACAAGACCCTAGTAGGATTAAGTGTTTCGGCGAATTAATGAATTAAACACACATGTGATGATCTAGTATAACTCTTTATATACGCGCCATCGTTCATAATCAGGTCAAGTTCCACTACGTAGGATTTAGTTGAGTCCAACCAACTGAATGCCCTTCGCCTCTTCACCCCTCCAGCTCCAGATGTGTATTAGAATGTACGGTGCCCATAGCTTACTTCCAAGCACTGACATTCACGCTCCCTCGCTTATTCTTGTGTCAAATAACTAATCTATCACCACATATCTTCATGTTTATTTCTCCTTCTTTGTCTTCCTTACGGTGCTTCCTTTCTGATTCATGCTGCGGCTTGTAAAAAAAAAAAAAAAACATAAAACAAGTAAGAAAGAAAAATGGCAGCGCAACATGGCGGCTCCGTGTGAGACCACCCGCCCTCTGTGTAGATATAAACAGCTCATTCAAAGCTTATGATAAACAGTACTTACTGGTAATTATAGACTAAATTAAAACAAACATAAATATTACTATTATCTTCCAAGTCCTGCAGAGTGCACCTTTAACTCCTGTTTTGTTTTTTTTTTTAACTGCTTGAACTTTGCTCGGATTAATAGCAGGTGGAGATCGGAGGGAGGTCACGTAATCAGATTGTGACCGAGAGAAGGTCAGCAGGCTGCTGCAGGTCGTTCTAATGGTTTCTGTTCAGCTTGTTGCTAAGCTTTTGGACTCATGTGGTTACGGAGTAAGTGGGTGAGTAATGTAATAACGTCAGGTCAGTCTGAATAGATGGCAGATGTAAGACATCATTGTGTTTGGTCAGTGATTGGATTGTGGAAGAGATTTGGGCAAGGAGATAAAAAAAAACCACTGAACGCTTGACCTTTTTTTAAAAAAAATAAAATAAATGCATATAATTTCACAGGGTTACCTCCGGGTTCCTTCCCACAGTCCAAAGACATGTACATTAGGCTAGGTGTGAGTGTGACTTACAGTTATCAGTTTTATTCAACAGAGCAGCTGAGAGTTAAGGGCCTTGCTCAAGGGCCCAACAGCTTGAACAGCTTGAACCCCCAACCTCCGGATCAGTAACCCATTGCCTTAACCACTGAACCACCACTGCCCCTGCTGTATAAAAGGGTTCCATCCGTACAAATTGTTTGTGCAATACCTTTGAAAAGAAAGGACATAGGTTCACCAAATTTGGGGGAGGGGTCCCCCTCACAGGCGGTTTGGATGGGATTGTATATGGGTCACCTTAACCTTGTTCCAAGGTCACATCAATCAAGTCAAGTTCTTCCATATTGGGCTTTTATATATATATATATATATATATATATTATATTAAATTAAATTATATTATATTATATTATATTATATTATATTATATTATATTATATTATATTAATTATTTTATATTATATTATATTATATTATATTATTTTATATTATATTGTATTATATTTTATTATATTATATTATATTTTGACTTTATGAATTGGACCATATTATGAAATGGACCTTTCGGCGGGAGCATGTGGACCCCTGTGGTTTATTTTTTTTTATCCCTACTTTCTCTCTTTCTCTCATTCCTTTCATTTTTTCTACCTAATCTTCCTTTACTTTTTTTTACCTGCCTTTCTTTCTCATACTTTTTGATTATAACATCTTCTCATCCCTTTACTGCATCTGTCTGTCCCTCTCGCATCCTTTACTCTTGGCTTGTTCTCCGTTCTCTCTCTCTCATTCCCTCTCTTTCTCATTCTCCCTCTCTCTCTCATTGTCTCTCATTCTCTCTCTCTCTCTCTCTCTCTCTCTCCCTCTCTTTCTCATTCTCCCTCTCTCTGATTCTCTCTCATTCTCATCCTTTTACTGCAACTGTCTGTCCCTCTCGCATCCTTTACTCTTGGCTTGTTCTCCATTCTCTCTCCCTCTCTTTCTTATTCTCCCTCTCTCTTATTCTCTCTCTCTCTCTCTCTCTTCCTCTCTCTCCCTCTCTCTCTCCCTCTCTTTCTCATTCTCCCTCTCTCATTCTCTCTTATTCTCTCTCTCTCTCTCATTCTCTCTCATTCTCTCTCTCTCTCTTTCTCTCTCTCTCTCCCTCTTTCTCATTCTCTCTCTCTCTTTCTCATTCTCCCTCTCTCTCATTCTCTCTCATTCTCTCTCTCTCTCTCATTCTCCCTCTCTCTCAGTCTCTCTCATTCTCTCTCTCACACATTCTCTCTCTCTCTTTCTCATTGTCTCTCTCTCTCTTTCTTTCTCATTCTCTCATTGTCTTTCTCATTCTCTCATTCTCTCTATCTCTCTTTCTCATTCTCTCTATCTCCCTCATTCTCTTTCTCATTCTCTCATTCTCTATCTTTCATTCTCTTTCTGTTTCTCATTCTGTCATTCTCTCTATCTCTTTCTCATTCTCTCTCTCTACCTCTTATTCTCTCTCTTTCTTATTCTCTCTCTCATTCTCTCTCTTTCATTCTCTCATTCTGTCTCTTTCTCATTCTCTCTCTTTCTCATTCTCTCATTGTCTTTATCTCTCTTTCTCATTCTCTCTCTCTCTCTCTCTTTCGCATTCTCTCTTTCTTATTCTCTCTATTTCTCATTCTTTCTCTCTCTTTATCATTCTCTCTCTCAGTCTCTCTCTCTCTCTCTTTTGACCTTTTTTCTCTGCCTCTCCTTCTCTTTCTTTCTCTCCCTCCTGCATTACTACCTTTTTTTTTGACATTTTCCTCCTTTCTTTCTATCTCTGGTTCTCTTTCTTACTATTTTCCTCTCTTTATACTCTTCCTTTAGTCTGGTGTTGCACACATCCTTTGCCCCCTTTCACTTCCATCTTTTCCCACATTTTCCCTTTTCATTCCCCCCCCCCCCCCTCTGCCTCTTTCCCCGTTCTCTCATCCATTACTCCCATATTTTGTCGTCTCCCTTTTCCTCTCGCTCTCACCCTTCCTCTTTTTGTTCCTCTCCTCTTTTACTTTTAGCCCATTCTCTCATCCTTTGCTTTACATTTTACCCTCTCTCTCTCTCTCTCTCTCTCTCTCCTGCTTTACTACATTTTTACTTACATTGTCCATTCTCCCCTCTGTCTATCTATGTCTTGTTCTATTTCTTCCTCTTTTTCTGTGTTGCGCACATCCTTTACCCCCCTTTACTCCCATCTTTTCCCACTCTCCCTCTCTCTCTCTCTCTCTCTCTCTCTCTCTCTCGCACATCACTCCTGCCTCCCGCGTGGATGCACGCGCTCATTGCCTGTCTTGCCTTTCGCTAAACGCTTTCTCCTTCCGCGCGCGCTTAATTTATTTATTTATTTATTCATTTATTGTTTTGCATTAATATTGGCCCCTAATTTATTTTTTCTAGTCGCAAATCGAAAAGTTTGTGTGCTTGTTGTTGTTGTTGTTGTTTTTTCTTTTTTTCTTGCGCTTGCTGGTGAGCCAAACCAACAGCCAACAAACAAGCGAACAAAGCGGCGCTCCGCTCCTGAGCGCCTCTGACCGGCTGGAACGGATTAACGGATCTATTCTGAGCGTTAATGAGATTGGAGCGGAGACGCGGCAGACATGGAGCGCAGGGTCGCCGGGCTTTGGCTCAGTTTGGTTCGCCGTGTTGTTGCGTGTCACTCGGAAATGGCGCTCTGAGAGTCACCGAGGCGCGCGCGACCAACCTGCGCTCCACACCTCTGGATTAGAGCTTGTGCGCGCTCACCTGTGTGCAGGGGTGGGATATTTCTCCCCCTCTGTATTTTCGGGTGGGGGGTGTAGGGGGGGGGGGTGTTTTAAAAGCGCGCGCGCATGTGTATGTTGGAGTGAACTGTAAGCTGCTGTAACATGAAGTACCAGAAATACATCACGGTTATGCAGATGGCTATGGGAGTGACCGCATCCAACAAAGACGATTGCATCCCTCCGAAAAGACAGCTGTGGTGAGTTTATGTTTTTTTTTAAGAATGAGTGAGAATTAAGAACGACAGGAGAGCATGAGGAAGGCAGTTAGGCAGACAGGAAGGAAATGCATGAATGGGTAAGACTGAATAAAAGAGGGTTAGAGAGGGAGAAAAGGAAAACCTGAGAGCGGTGTGTGTGTGTGTGTGTGTGTGTGTGTGTGATGAAAGTGATATCTCGTGATCCGTTGCCAAGGTGCACGCGCGTCTCAGTTCAGCCTCTGTTTGCGGAAGTGAGACGCTCCCATTCACCCGATACCTCTCTCTCTCTCTCTCTCTCTCTCTCTCTCTCTCTCTCTCTCTCTCTCTTTTCTTTCTTTTACTCGGTCCGTTTTAGTCACTGTTCCTTTATTGCTTTGTGCTCTTTTTAAATTGCGCAAGTCGCTCTTTCCTTCCAAAAAAATAAGTGGTCTCAATGTCGCATGTAAATGGGTTAAAACAATTTCAGAAATTAAAGGTATTTAACCAAGAGTGACCCGGTGAGACCCAGTGGCTTTATCTGTTCATGCTGGGCTCATGGTGACCAGGTTAGACTTTGTGACTTTATCACTGTAGTTAGTGGTGGTGGCTCATTGGTTAAGGTTCTGGGTTGCTAATCCAAAGGCCAGAGGTTCAAACTCCAGTACCACCAAACTGCCACTGTTGGGCCCTTGAGCGAGGCCCTTAACTCTTATTTGCTCGTGATTTATTTGAATACGTGATTTATTTGAAGTGGCCAGGTTAGAGCCAGTGACTTTATCAAGGTAAACAGATCAAACCCCATGATTTCATTGAGGTGGCTAGGTTAGAGCTGGCTATTTCATCAGTGTGAGCATGTTAAACCCTGTGATTTAATTGGAGTGTCCAGGTTAGAGCCGGGCGCTTTATCAGGGTGAGCAGGTTAAACAATGTGATTTCATCTGGGTGCCCATGTTAGACCCAGTGATTTATTAGGGTTGCCAGATCAGACCCAAACTTTCTGGGTGAGGCCAAGAATCCCTCCATTCAACCCAGCATATCACAAACCATCGAGATTTACCACCAGCCCCTTCTTTGTTGCCATCAGCCCCTTTATTGTTGCTGTGCTGGCTCTCCTTATATTTTGTATATTTTGAATGATGTATATTTTTGAATTTGCTTAGTTTATTTATTACAAGCAATTGTATGGACAGATCTTAAATTAAAATCAAAATGATGAACTGTGTGAGATTCTTTGAAGCAATTCAGTGCAATACTGCATCATCATCATCATCAGCATCAGCATCATCAAAAGTGTATTACTGTAATATTATTAAAAAAATAATTTATATTACTATCCAGTATAATCCCTGCTCAGCACACACACGCACCTTACACAGACCTCCAACCATCTGGTAGTCTAACGAACTGATGGGATTTGGAGATCTGCTGGTCTTCTGAACCCCCATCTCGGACACGTACATCATGCATGATGTCATAATGTCCCCTCAACACGTCTCATTAAAATGCATCTAAGATCTGATTAAGAGCCCGCACGAAATTTTTATGATATTTGTTGCATTAAAAAAAATACACAGGAGCTTATTAGCAGATTGATGAATGCACTGCCAGGGCCATTAATTTTTACAGCAGTGCCATTATTTAATAATGTAACATGCTTGTACGCATTGTAGCGAGTTCGTTAGGGGGCTCTTCCACCTCGTCTTTACATCACAGCTGCCATGTGTGGAATTTAATTCCATTTTGTGGAATTAAAAATAAATGTGTTAGTTGAGAGATACAAAAAGTAAGGATGTTCTGTTCCCATAGTAATGTACAAGTATCAACATCAGCATCCATGCTAATATAATCCCGGAGTATGTTTTTTATCAACCTGGCAACCCGTTTGTGAATGATTCCATGAGTCGACTCTTTGAGTCAGCATTCTTTTAGGTTGAATGTTATAGCATATTTATTTGTATTTCTATAGAGCAAGGCAATGCCATTACTCATGTTCACATGCCATGTAATTTAATCACAATGTTTCCATGGAAACCTCTTTTTAATGTTTAGGCAGTGAATAGTGACGTGTGAGCTTGGCTCCCAAGTGAATCACAATGAAAGAGCTCTAACATTTTTGTCAATGCTAATTTTTGTAGTTCCTTGCTGATTTCATCAACTATTTAATTAAATGCAAAATGCCATTTTGGTCATTAGAAGGTCAAGTCTGCACAGTAGAACCATTACTGATCACAATACCGGATACTGTGCTGTGAATCGTCTGGGAGAGTTGACTCTTTTAAAAGGGTGGCGTACACCCTAAACAGCTCTACAGTCCATCGCAGGGTCAACACATGCACAACCATTCACAGTCACACCTCGGGGCAATTTGGAACAGCCAGTTAGCCTAATGTTAATGTCTTTGGACTGTGGGAGGAAACCGTAGTACCCGGAGAAAACCAAAGCAAGCAAAGGGAGAACGTGCAAACTCCACACAGAAACGCCCTCGCTGAGTTCGGATCTCAAACCCAGGAATATTTTATGTGCTCTCACTCACTTATTTGCCGAATGGCTTCATTCTTAATTAGGGTCGCAAGGAGGCTGGAGTCTACCTCAACCGACTCTGAGTAAAGGCGGGGTACACCCTGAACAGCTCTCCAGTCCATCGAAGGGTCAACACACACACAACCATTCACGATTACATTCACACTGAGGGCCAATTTGGAACGGCCACATAGCCAAAATTAGCTTGGAGTCTTTGGACTGTGGAAGGAAACCAGAGTGCCTGGAGGAAACCCACACAAGCACAGGGAGCACATGCAAACTCCACACAGAAACGCCCTCAACCTGCCCGGGACTCGAACCCAGGAATCTTTTATTCATGTAAAATTTAAATAAAAGTCATGTTGCGCAAATCCTTTTCTTCAGTGAGGTGCTACGATTTCGTGAAAAAAACGAAAGGCATCAATGCTGACGACTAACTGATGATTCCTCAGCCTTAAATTCACCAAAAAGGAAATTCTGTAACTATAAAACTTCCTTAACCTTAAACATGTATCTGCCTGACTGTGAAGCTGTTTACTTTACTTTCAGTCCCTGCTCCGTTACTTATGGTCCTGGCATGCGTCTGTGTGTTGGGTGCAGGTCCACTGGAATAAACAGATGATAAGGGTAGAGAAGGAAAAATGTACTAGAGATTTGAATTACTGACAGGTTGTGTGAAAAAAATAATGCTATGTTTACATGAAACCTCTTGCTTTTACTTTTGTCAAAATAAAATAAAATAAGATAAGTAATATGATAAGGATTTAAACATGACAGTACTGAAAATACTGTTGCTAAGCAACTGGGACTACAGACTCTCTATCTACTTTAATCTGACATTAATATCCGTTTCAAACGCTGCCTCAGTTGCCGAAGTATTGACTTTGTTTGTAGGATTAGGCAAATTTTAAGACTGCTTTTTGGGACCTTTTTAAAAAAAAAAAAAAGCTTAGCTACAACTCTTGTGAATTTTTCAGAACAGGTTAGTGATAGTTTGAACTCAGTACGACTCTTCAGTTCACAGCACAGCCGCCATTATGTGAGTTTAGAAATCAGGTTGACTTGACTCAGTGTCACGCCCGAGTTGTTCTTGAGACCAATCACTAATAATCAGGATCCCATCCGACCAATCACTGATAACTATGATCCCATTCCACCGATCACTTTCAACCATGATCCCATCCGACCAATCACTGATAGCCATGATCCTGTCCGACCAATAACCTTGATCCCATCCGACCAATCATTGGTGAACACGATCCCATCCAACCATTCAGTGATAGCCATGATTCATCCGGCCCATCACTGATACACATGATCCCATCCTCCCAATCACTGATAACCATGATCCCATCCGACCAGTCACTGATACACATGATCCCATCCTCCCAATCACTGATAACCATGATTCATCCGGCCAATCACTGATACACATGATCCCATTCAGCCAATCATTGGTAACCATGATTCATTTGATCAATCAGTGATAGCCACGATTCATCCGGCCCATCACTGATGCACATGATTCCATCCACCCAATCACTGATAACCATGATCCCATCTGACCAATCATTGGTAACCATGATCCTATCAGTCCATTCACTGATAACCATGATCCCATATGATGAATCACTAAGACCCATGATCCCATTTGACCAATCACTGATAATCATGATCCTATCAGACCAATCACTGGTAATCATGATCCCATTTGACCAATCACTGATCACCACTGTTGGTTCCACCCTCTCACCTCTTTGTTCTTCATTTTAAAGTTTCCTTTTAGGAGATATTACATTTTATAAGTATTACCCAGCAGTAAATGATTGTGAATTGATTAGAGGGGATGGAAAAGGAAAAAGGAAAATTTTTCCTTTTTGTTTTCCCTCTAATCAATTTAAGCAAGACGATAGCATGGGTACTTTCTGAAGGTTCAGTAAATACGTGCTTGGCAGGAATAAACAGCAGTAACCATGAAGTATTTCTTTATCTGTGTTTATCTACTTGAATAAAAGATTCCTTAAAATAAATGCAAACCTTTCCGTGTAGTTTTCTTGAAACATTCTGGGGTTTTATTTTATCATGAGGATGTGTTGTAAAAATGTATTAAAAACTCTTCCCTTTCTTTATATGATTCCTTCATCTGAATCATTTATGATGGATTATGTTTAATATGCTAGAATTACTCATTTCTCTTACTGGTTTTAATTATTTTATTTATTTATTTTATTTTACATATTTTGACTGATATCACTGCCGGTTCTCTGCCAGTTAACGACTCGTGCTTTAAAAAATGAGCTGGCTAATGACTGATGGTGAAAAAACTACGGTGTTAATGCCAAAGAACAAAACCGGCAATAGGCCGACAACACTCAAGACCCAGTCGGGATAATGTGTTCAGTTGTAGTAAATCATCCCACGCAGCACTGCTAACCTAAAAAAAATCTCTCTCTCTTGCTCTCTCTCTCTCTCTCTCTCTCTCTCTCTCTCTCTCTCTCTCTCTCTCTCTCTCTCTCTTTCTCTCTC
>JBCNYH010000014.1:20094171-20106413 GCA_039654325.1 Tandanus tandanus
TGTCCCTCTCTCGCTCTTCCGCTTTCCTGCTCTTTCTCCCCCACTCCCCCCCCCCGTTCCTCTCTCTTTCTATCTTCCACCCTCTCTCCCCTCTTTCCTTCTCTTTCCCCTTCTCCCTCTTTTCTTTTATTGATAACAAGAATAGAATCTTTTTATTAATGTAATAAATACATCTGAGCATTAACTGTTATTTATTTATTTATTTTCATGTCCATGAGCTAAAAGTGTTCTCGAATGTCACTGCTTGTACCCATGTCGCACTGTTCCGTCTTGGGTTTAGACTTCCACGTCTGATTATATGAGCTTGTCATTTTGCATTTGTGCCCCAGGGTGCCCCCAAGCTCTGACGCCGCCACATCGTCCGGTGCGGTGCCCCCCGGGGCGGCGGTGAGCCAGGGGAAGCCGTCACTGCGCAGGATCAAGGGACGAGTTCATCGCAGCAAGAGCCTGGACAGCATCGACCTGCTGGACTGCAATGTGAGTCGACAAATTATTACCAGTAGGCGACAGATGATGCGTAGAAGAACGTGCATCATACATGATGGTGGAGTGGTTTTTAAAAAAAAAATTTTCATTGCTTTGCAGTTCACATAGAAAATTAAACAATCATGAGTTTGCATCGCTTCCTTTAGAAAGAGGATTCCTTTACCACTCTTTTTCTTGTCCGTCACTGTTGCGGACGGATTAATGCTCTGGTCATGATATGTTTGGGTGGAAAGGTTTCCGCTCCTGTCCTGGGAAAGGTGCCAGTGTTTTTGGAGCTGGTGTTCTTAAATTGGTTAATCCTGCTGTTTACTGGACGAGTCTCTATACATCACTCTGTCAACACCACAGAGGTTCCAGAAGTTCCGAAAACACTGAAGCATGAACAGCAAAATGTCCTTTAAGCATTTATTATTATTTTTATTATTATTATTATTAAAAAAAAGATCAAAGATAAGCTGAGACAGAATTCCTGAGTCTGCCACGTTGCATTACAACACCTCGATATTCTTCTCTCATTCGAGGCTTCATAACCGTGTACATGTTGTGCCCAAATTTAGTAAATGGGGCAGTAGAGAAAAGGCTCCAGGCCATAAATGTACCGAGTGACCCTCATGCCTTTATCAACCCGTCTCCAATCTTTCTGGTTCTAAAGCGAGCTATCAGATTAAACACGTTTACCATTAAAGGAAGTTACAGTATGAGTCAGCTGAAAATCATTTTGATCTTCGATCGTTATGTGACTGTTTATTATTATATATTATATGTGATATATATTATACCTGTTAAAATAATTTCTCTTCTTCAGATTGCTTCCCAGCTATGAGATTTTAAATTAGTAACACACTGGCACACCGCTGGATGGCAAAGAACAGAGGCAGATGAGTGATGCAGAACGAAACACACACACACTGTCATCAGAAACCCAGGCACTGATCACGAAAAAACACAGCTCACAAATACAAAACATAAGCTAGGCACGAGGATGAGAACGAGAAACACAACCGGTCTTACGATAGAGAGTTCTCTACACGAAACAACAGCTTGGTAAAAGGCTGAGTGTGGGGACTATACATACACACACATGCGCACATACGGATCTAATATAGTCAGCCAATCAGCCGCCCAATTGTCTGCACATGTGGCCGATTACCTGCACTTATCCACTGCTCGCTCAGCCTCCTGGGATGTGTTGTTGGGGTGCTGTAGTTCTTCCGCCTTATAAACCTAGAAGGGTTGGAAACGATGCTCACGCGCCACTGGAGGATGAAGCTCGGCTGCATAGCTTACGCCAGGAGTCGAAAGGACAAAGAAACACACACATTCGAGGTTATTTTCAATAACTTTATATTTGAAAACCTCAGGTCTGAAATATTAATGTTTTTATAGTAATAATAATATAATAAAATTATAATTATGATTATTCATACAATGTTTTATTATTATTATTATTATTATTATTATTAGTGGTGGTTGTAGTAGTAGTAGCATTGCCAGTTTTTTGCTAATCTTTTTTATTTTTCTTTCTTAATCGGCCCTTTTGTTGTCCTCACAACTCAGTAATGATTATCGTACTTATTTTCAAAGACCTGGCTGTTGACCCGTGAACTTTATTGAATTTCTGCTTGAGTAACAACAGAGATCTTATTGAATGGAATTAATTGACCTTCTAGCACAGAATACAAATACACACTCAGGGCATATTTACCTTAATTATTTTTGACCAGAAGCATTTTACCCTCTTTATTTTAAACTGCACCCACCGTATATACACTGCCCGGCCAAAAACAAGTCAGACAAATGAATATGTTGTTGTTCCATCTTTATTCTTGCTTACAGCATGTAATCGTCATGCCATTGTTTCAACAAACTTAATTCTATCTTTATCTCCATCCAGTTTCTGGTTCATTTCTCACCGACGTCTTGAATTAATGAGGGAAAAACTGACCCACTCCATAAAGTCTTCTCCAGCACATCCCGGAAACTTTCAATAGGGTTAAGGTCAGGACTCTGGGGTGCCGATACAGATGTGAAAATGGTTCCTCGTGCTCCCTGAACCACTCGCTCATTATCTGAGTCCCCATTTTATATCCGCGCCGTCAGGGAAGAAAAAGTGCATTGATGTGGTAACCTGCTCATTCACTACATTCAGATCATCAGCTGACTTCATTTTATTGCCACATTAATGTTGCTGAGCCTCGACCGGACCAACTGGAGCGACAATGCCATGGAGATTACATGCTGTGATCAATAATAAATGCTCTCCATGAAAATGGGGCGACTACTTTTCTTTTTTTTTTTGGCCGGGCAGTGTGTGTGTGATATGAAGGTATTTTTTCTAAGGTAAGTTTGTTTGTTTGTCTGTTTGTTTTATCGATTGCGTGTTTGTTTTGTGGGCAATATAACTCAAAACGTTATACACAGATTTTTCAAAAGTAGGGTGGGGTATAAGTAACAAACCAATCAATTTTGGAGGTGATCTGTGAGCATCTATCACGTTTCTCATTTAGAGGAATGGGCCGGACTTTAAAACGCTGCATACTTCTGTTGGCTGAGGGTTTCCTTTTAATGCCAGCTAAGAGAAGTAATCCAACATATTTAATGGATAATCTACTTGAACTTCCATGGGGAAGTCAATCAATCAATCAATCAATCAATCAATCAGTCAGTCAACCTCTGGTGTAGGGATGAGTTTGGAACATGGCATGACTTTACACTGAAATTCTAAACCAATTGCAAATTATATTTTTAAAATAAAACGTTATGGTTGGGTTGAAGGTTTTTTTTAAGGGGACGTTTTCTTAAAGTATTTAAGGAAGGAGTCTCAAGTGTCTCCAGAGTTTCGTAAGTTTGAACTTTAAGTCTTCAATGCTGAGCTTTGTTTTGTTTTTATTTGTAGCTTCTATTTAAATTCAATAAGAACAGAAACTACTGTACATTGTTTCATGGACATTCCATAACATTATCATAATCATACATATATAAACATCATCAAATGGTATAATAGGGATAAAACCCTCCGGGGCTGGTCGTGTAGCGGTTAGGGTGCTGGGGTCATGATCGAGAGGTTGTGGTTTAGATCCCAGTTAGACTCCCACTGTGCCTCTGTCCACCCAGCAGTATAAATGTGTACCAGTAAAAATACTGGGAAGGTAACCTGCGATGAATTAGCGTCCCATCCAGGAGGAGTTGAACTCCTAGTCGCTTCACACTGCAGAAACCGTGGATAAGCACCGGCCTGATGAGCCACTGGATTTACCTTAGAACTGCAGATACTGAAAGTAATCAGTTTGAGAGTGATAGCAGTGACTCCGCCTCCTCACTTCCTCACCATGACAGCACAAACCCGAGTGTCTTCTTCCTTACTTATCTTTTTAATTTTGCTCCTTAGTTGGAGTTGAAGTTTTGTGAGACAGTCCTAACATTTTTCAGACACACACACGGACGCACACACACACACACACAAACACACACAAACACACACACACTAATTGCATTTCTCACTGTCACATAATCTCTTATTGCTCTCTCTCACTCTCTCTCTTGCTCTCTTTCCCTCTCTCTCTTTCTCTCTCTCCCTCTCTTCCTTTGTCTCTCTCGCTCTCTCTTTTTTTGTCTCTCTTTCTCTCTCTCCCTCTCTCTCTTTCTCTCTCTCTCTCGCTCTCTCTCTCTCTCTCTCTTGCTCACTCTATTTTGCTATATAAATATATATATATATATATATATCTCCCTCTCCGCCTCTTGCTCTCTCTCCCTGTCTTTCTTTCCCTCTCTCTTGCTCTTTCTCCATCTCTCTCTCTTTCCCTCTCTCTCTTGCTCTCTCTCCCTCTCTCTCTTGCTTTTTTCTTTCTCTCTCTTGCTCTCTCTCCCTCTCTCTTGCTTTCTCTCCCTCTCTCTGTCTCACTCTCTCTCTCTTGCCCTCTCTCTTTCTTGCTCTCTCTCTTGCTCTCTCTCCCTCTCTCTCTCTCTCTCACTCTCTCTCTCTTGTCCTCTCTTTTTCTTGCTCTCTCTCTTGCTCTCTCTCTCTCTCTCTCTCTCTCTCTCTCTCTCTCTCTCTCTCTCTCCTCATCCCATCTTAATCATTCCATTCTATCACCAACAGTGACTTAATTAACCTCATATTATAACAATGAAAACAATTCACACCATTCTCCCCAGAGTCATTTTCCCTGTTGACGTGGAATTACATGTGTGTGTGTGTGTGTGTGTGTGTGTGTGTGTGTGTGTGTGTGTGTGTGTGTGTGTGTGTGTGCATGCTCTGATAAGTGTTTTATTACCAGGCAACCCCACCATGACAGGCCATTTGTACGTGAGGAGTGTGTATGAAGGTGAAATGTGGAAAACGAGCAGATGGAGCTGACAGTGAATCTGTTATTTATGTGTAGAAGCTGTAAATGGGAACGTGAGTGATGGCGAGTAACAAGGATCTATTTAATAATTCCTGAGTGAATATTGCTGAATAGTTCCTGACGCGGTACATCGAGGGGACTATTCTCTGTTATTAACTGAGACTGAATAATAGTTTTAGTATACGCTACTCTGAAACATAAGAAAAAGAAAACTAAAACTAAACCATATTTTTATGTTTTATTTTTACATTTTCAAAGCGTGACAGTCGGCACATGCACTTCATTACAACATCTTTTCAAACTTTAAAATTTTCCAATTTCAGAATAAAGTGCTCTTTACCTTGCAAAACGTGACGCCCTTATCAGTGTTCATTATTATATACGACACAAGGATGGCGCAATCTGATTGGCCCGCTATCTCGGGACCAAAAATCATTATTTCGAGTGGATAATCCTTGCATCGAAATAACACAACCACTTAATTCTCTATTAGGGTCGTGGGGAGGCTGAAGCCTCTCTCAGCCACCTCTGGCTGGGGGGAAGGTGGGGTAACAGCTCACCAGACCTTTGCAGGGCCAACGTTCACATATAACCATTCACACTTATAGCTGGAGAAATTTCTTTTGGAACAGTCAGTTAGCCTAATGTGCATGTCTTTATACTGTTGAAGGAAACTGGAGTACCCAGAGGAAACCCACACAAGCACGGGAGAACATGCAAGCTCCACACAGGAACGCCAGAGCCCCCTTCCCAGGGCATTCTTGCTGTGAGGTGGATGTGCTAACCACTACGCCACCGTGCTGGTCAGCGTCATCATTATCACGCTTTAAAATTTATATTCTATAAATTTATATAAAGTTTATATTCATTTTGTTATTCTACATTTTTTATTGTATAGATTAGGGCTTAATCCTATTAGGGTCACAGGGAGGGTGGAGCCTATCTCAGCCAACTCTGGGCAAAGGTGGGATACACCCTGAGCAGCTCACCAATCCACCACAGGGCCAACACGGGCACACAACCATTCACACTCGCACTCCCACCTAGGGGCAATTTGGAACAGCCAGTTAGCCTAAGGTGCATGTCTTTGGACTGCGGGAGGAAACTGGACTACCCACAATCCATAGACATGCACAGTAGGCTAATTGGCTGTTCCAAATTGCCCCTAGTCCAGTGGATGTGGATTTAATAAAACGACCATTTCACTCAATCTTGTTGTATAAGGCTGATAGTCGACGATAGCGATGTGCACCTCGCCGGCTATCAATTCATGACTCAATTTACCGTGAAATATTTTACATAATCCTTATATAGAGTACAGCGTCCACACTCACTGCTACACACATCAGACTCTCTTGACCTTCAGATAATCAGCACCCGGCCTACAGGAAATTACTAGCTGTGGAGTTATTAGCTTAGTGCTTGATGCAGACCGCTTTCCTGTAGATTCGACGCACATCAGCCATTACACACTCCTATAAATTCTTCAAAGATACTTGAGATAAAGAGAATCCATTAGTGTTATGGGACGTCGGTAACGTCTCACCGCCGTAAAGATGAAGGAACTGGTGTACAGTTTTAGAGAGGTCTTTAATCACAACTGGATGCTGTGTGTGCGTGTGTGTGTGTGTGTGTGTGTGTGCGTTGCTCTACTCGGTTACACTTACATAGGCGTCACTGAACAAAATGTGTAATCCAACGCATGACAAATTATCTGTAGAAATCCTCACACTGCAGCTACGTCACTGTTTTATTGTCAGCATCTCTGGTTAGCATGGCCGCCTCACAGCAAGAAGGTCCTGGGTTCGATTCCCAGTCTCGGGTGTTTCTGTATGGAGTTTGTGCGTTGTCTTCGTGCTTGCATGGGTTTCCTCCGGTTTTCTCCCACAGACCAAAGACATGCACATTGGGCTGTTCCAGATTGCCCCTTGGTGTGGATGTGAGTGTGAATGTGAATGGCTGTGAGTGTGTGTTGATGGTCTGGCGAGCTGTTCAGGGTGTATCCCACCTTTGCCCAGTGCCGGCTGAGATAGGATCCGACCTCCCCATGACCCTAATTGAAGGATTAAACGATTCGGTGAATGAGTGAGTGATGAGTGCAGCACCGTTTTGGGTTTACATCAATTTTATAAACATCCTTTGAATATTCAAGTATTTTAAGACGCATCTTAAAATAAAAAATTACTCTCACAATTTAATTATATGCAAATGTAATGTAACACTAATTAATTCATTCATTTCCAAACCGGTTAATCCTACTAGGGCCACAGGGAAACTGGATCCTATCTCAGCCGATACTGGGTGAAAGCGGAGTAAACCCTGAACAGCTCGGAAGACCATCACAGGGCCGACACACACACACAACCACTCACACTCACACCTAGAGGACAATTGGAACAGCCGATTGACCTAATGTTCATGTCTTTGGACTGTGGGAGGAAACCGGAGTACCCGGGGGATCCCATGCTAAGACGGGGATTACAAGCAAACTCCACACAGAAACACGCTTGCCAAGCTCGGGACTAGAACCCAGGACCTTCTTGCTGTCAGGTGGACATGTTAACCACTACGCCCTGCATTTTCTTCAGTAATTAATATGTTATTTTGAAATATAATGACGCTAAGTATCTGCTCTCAGCTCCACTCAGCTCTGAAATCATGAGCACGTATTCCTCTGTGTAGTTATGGTTGCCAATTTTGAAATACCCAGTTGGATCCGTGGTTCGATGCGTCTGTGTAGGTTGGGTCATTCGGATCGTGGTAGTCTCGAAATGCTTCTTGGGTTCTGGGAGCCGATGAGGAGTCCCAGGTATTAACCTCTAGTGGGGTTGGACTTCAGCACCATGGAGAGCAGCAGGTGGGGTTGGGGTGGTTAGGACATCTGCCTCACAGCAGGAAGGTCCTGGGTTCGAGTCCCGGGCTTGGCAGGGTGTTTCAGTGTTCTCCTAATGTTTGCATGGGTTTCCTCTGGGTACTCCGGTTTCCTCCCACAGACCAAAAACATGCACGGTAGTCTAATTGGCTGTTCCAAAATCACCCCTAGGTGTGAGAGTGAGTGTGAATGGTTGTTTGAGTGTTGGCTCTGTAATGGCCTGGCGAGCTGTTCAGGGTGTACCCCGCCCTCGCCCAGAGTCGGCTGAGATGGGCGCCAGCCTCCCCACGACTGTAACTAGGATTAGGTGGCTTAGAGAATGAATGAATGAATATATATTGGAAAGTAACATTTTAAATGCACATTAAGAAAATGAAATATAAACAATTATAAAAACATTGCGAAACCAGTGCAGCATTCGAGCTCTGACATGTGACACACATCAGCCATGTCGGATTCCACATACGCCGGGGGTCTCGGGTCTCTCGATCTGTTGCTATGGAAACACGGTTTTTCCAGCCGAGGGGAGAAGAAGAAGGATTTGTATGTTGTTATTTTTTAACACACACACACACACACACACACACACACACACACACACACACACACACACACACACACACAGACACACACAGAGGGGTGTTGCTGGTTAATGTTAGATGAGATTTTTTTATAGTTTGGTTCGCTGAACAGAGTGCAAGAAATATTCGTCTTTGTCTTTGGGCCACTTTCTTTCTACTTAAAATCCGAGTCAGTCATGCAGAAAATCAAACAATCATGGACGCCATTACAGAGTTCTCATCTCGATGATGGTTTTTCTGAGGTGCGTCAGGAAGTGGTTTGGTCTCTGAGGGTGATTTTGTGGCTGTACATTTGTCCGATATCTTCGATGAACTGATACAAATACTTGTTTGGATCTTTATCATCTTTTTAATATTATATCCAGTGAACATTTCACTGAATTGGACCCACAGTGTACGTATATACACAGTACAATTTTCTTAGTCCATTCATGAAATCAATGTTAAATAAATCACACCACATTAAATAACCACAACCAAAATATCAATGTTCAAATTTAGCAGGAAATAAATCTAAAGGTTTATACATTTATATAAATCCCTGAAAAAAACTTAAGATAACAATCCAGCAGTACAAATACACACGGAGTGATCTCTCAGCAGAGATATGAAGGAAGGGTTTGTCTTATGTGCATGTGAGCCATTTCAAACTAATTCACAGAGAGAGTGAGAGAGAGAGGAGAGAGAGAGCGAGCGAGGGAGAGGAAAGAGAAAGGACAGGAGTGAGACAATGATAGAGAGAGGGGTGGAGAGAGAGAAAGAGAAAGCAAGAGAGAGACAGAGAGGGAAAGTAAGAGAGATAGTGAGACAGGAGAGAAAGAGGGAGAAATAGCGAAAGGAGAGGAGCAAGAGAGAGTGATAGAGAAAGTGAGAGAGAGAGTAGAACGAGGAGAGAAAGAGTGAGGAGAGATTGTGAGACAAAGGTGAGAGAGAGGGAAAGATAAAGAGAAAGCGAGGGAAAGGAGAGAGAAAGGAAAGGATCGAGAGAGTGATGGAGAGAGAGGAGAGAGAGAAAGCAAGAGTGAGAAAAGAGAAAATGAGAGAGAGAGTAGTGAGAAAGAGAGAGAAAGCAAGAGAGGGAGAGAGCAAAAGGAGAGAGTGAGAAAAAGAGAAAGCGAGAGAGAGAGAAAGCAAGAGAGAGAGAGAGAGAGAGACAGTAGCGAGAGAGAAAGCAAAAGGAAAGAGTGAGAAAAAGAAAGCAAGAGAGAGAGAGAGACAGACTGAAAGCAAGAGAGAGAGACCAACAGAGAGAGAGAGAGAGAGAGAGAGAGAGAGAGAGAGAGAGAGAGACCCACCTCAGGCGAGCTTGTCCTCACTCTTGTCTTTTACTATTGGACACTTTATTTATAGATTTATTTATTTAAAGATAGTAACAGTGACTGCATTGGTTGAGTGTATAAACACATTCTTGTGTGTGTGTGTGTGTGTGTGTGTGTGCGTGCGTGCGTGCGTGCGTGCGTGTGTGCATGCGTGCTTGCATGTGCATGCATGCGTGTGTGTTCAGGTCCTCCGCTGTGTTCCATTAGGATCACCGCTGTTATTCTCATCCTCTAGTTGTGGCTCAGTAAGAGTGAAAGATAAGAAACAGGAAGAAACGAAGGAGTCTGAAGAGAAAAACACAAGAGGCTGTTAAGACTAGTTATTTGTTCAGTGAGTAAAATATCCACACAGATGGTATTATGTTATTATGTGTACGTACAACCATTCACACTCACACTCACACCTAGGGGCAATTTGGAACAGCCAATTAACCTAGTGTGCACGATTTGTAGGAGGAAACCGGAGTATCCGGAGTAAGCCCACACAAGCACAAGGAGAACATGCGAACATAAACACCCAGGACGTTCTTGTACGCCACCCACATAAGGCTAATTAGATATTTCAAATGCTGAACTGTCGCCCAAAGTCGGCTGAGATAGGCTCCAGCCTCCCCGCAACGGTAGTAGCATAAAGGGGTTCAGCAAATGAATGAAGGAACATGAACAGAGCAGGGCGGCACAGTGGCGCAGCACGTCCGCCTCACAGCAAGAAGGCCTGGGTTCGATTCCCGGGCGCGGGGCGTTTCTGTATGGAGTTTGCATGTTTTACATTACAGTAAGGATGTTTATTTAACGTTTATGAGAGGAGACTCCGGTGTGCAGCGCTTAAACGTTTGTCATGTGAGAATCATGTCACTGATAAAGAAACAAACAGTGATTCTCGGAGCTTGTCATTTGGGAGAACACATCCTCACTTCCCCTGTTAAACTGCTTCCCATGTCCCTCTGTTTACTTTCACGTGTCTCTGTTTAGCGTCCGTCCCTTACAGCATGCGAGTGAACTCAAACAGCCGCAGACCAAAAGCAGATGATGTTTTAAAAACCTTAGCTTGCTAGCTGGTTGCTAGCAAAATACGTTGTCCATGATTTTCCCCCACTTTGTCGGCCAAAGGTGAAAATTATGTCATTCCAAGCAAAATACACTTGATCAACTTGAACCTTGGGTTACAAATCAAATTTCCCAGCATCCCTTGTTCTTGTCCAGACCTTCATTTATTCCTCACTTTTCTAATTATCTCCACCCACCTAGGGGGGAGGTCATGAAATTGGTCGTGTGTGACCACGATAACTGAAAAACTAATGAAAGGATTGCAACAAAGTTTTGACATAATGTGGGTCTTGGGGCAACGAAGAACTGATGAAATTTTCAGCCTGATCCGAATTCAAATCCAGGAGGGTTATGAAGGATTTTTTTTTAACATTGCGTGAATGGGCAAGGAGGAAGAAATCACCCAGAATGCGCCTGGAAAAAAAAATACAGAGCTCAAAAATAATTGTGGAACAGGTCACGGGGGCACCATAACTCTACACCTTCATGTAAAGACCAGATTCTACTGGCTTGGGGGAGGTCTGCACTCTGAGTGCATTTTAGTTCTGTAATATGTAACATGAGCCCATTCCTTTAACCTTTGACTGTCGATGTATTTGTATAGTGCTGTGTGTGTATTTATTGCTTTATGAGGACCAGAAAGGTCCTCACTATGCTCTTCTTTGAAAAACTAAAATAGACAAAATTATTTCCTTCTTTTTTGCTGGGGTTAATGTCAGGTTGTCCCCCACCCAGTAATGAGTTAATGGAAGGTCCTCACAACGTTACAGAGAGTATATCCTGGAAAGTTAGCTGTATTTCTCACTATGGCCAGAAGATGGCAGATTTTCTCTACTTTCCAACGTCAAATTCACACACCTATTCCTGAATAGACTCATACACACACGGGCACACACACACACACGGGCACACACACACACATCTAACCCAACTGTGACATTTCACACACACTCTTAACTGCACTTGTTTTTCTCCAGGACAGTTCTTGTTTTTGTTTTTGTTTTCTCACCAGGTTTTTTTTCCCCACTCGTATTCGAACAAATCACAAAATATTTTCTTGATTTAACGTGTCGTAAATGTTCTTTAAATCATATCATTTATACTTCTATAATATGTATATAATAATAGGAATATTGTTCGCTACTCGTTGTGCGTGAATATCCTTTAGATATATGACCTCATCACAGATTTAAATACAGCCTTCACTCCAATCACAGCGGAGATACATTTTATCCAAACTACACAGTGTCACACCATAGTGCTGTTGAATTCCACATTTTAATTGGTTGCAAAGAGTTAATTACGTATGCGCAGTAGCGCAGCTCCAGATCACAGCTTCTGTAGTAACGGCTATTAATCACTTGTATGGTGGATCCTCAACTTTTTAAAAATGAAACACTTTATTGTTGAAAATATGATGGTTTTTTGTGAGGAGACGTTTGTTTAGCATAGCGTGAGGTATAAATAAGTGTTGTGACATTTTATGGACAGGAACATTTGTGAGCCGCTCCAGCATAATCCGGATTAAGTAGGAAATGTGAGATACTGAGATATTGATATATGTGTAAAGAGAAGTGAATCTGCTTCAGAA
>JBCNYH010000014.1:20107111-20117578 GCA_039654325.1 Tandanus tandanus
TGTAAGTAGGGAGAGGATTCTGGTAGTGAATTTGGATAATAAGGAAATACCCTGAGCAACCACAAAAGCCGTTCGAAAATCAGTAAAATAAGTGGAGATTTCTATTGTTTTACAACAACGTGGACCTGGAACCTTTTCTTAAACAAGTGTTTTGGCTTACTCGAAACACTACCTTCCGACTTAATCCGTTTACGGTGGTCACATTTATACTTTTCTGCACTTTATTTTGGCCTAATTAGCATTAAAGGAACAGTGTGTAAGATTTGGCGGTCTCTAGCGGCATCTAGTGGTGAGGTTTCAGATTGCAACCAACTGAAATTTATTCCTGACCCCTTCCCTTTCGATGCTTGTGCGATTCAGGGCTACTGTAGAAATGTGGCGGTGCAAGATGGCGGCCTCCGTGTGTCGATATAAACAGCTTATTTTAAGGTTCCAAAAGCGCAACAACATTTTTTTTTATGATGTTTATAAATTAATGAAAATGTATTTATCAATGATATACTTAATCTTGCGAAGATATTCTCTGAAATGTTACACATTGTACCTTAAAGAGAGTAAAACAAGGGGGTGAATAGGGAATGACTGTTTATAGCTGCTGTAGTGTAAGTGAGAATACTTATTTTATGGATGTTTCTCAGGGTTAACTGGAGATATACATTTATAAAAGTGTCATTCTTTAATAAAGTGATAGCAGCACACACAACCCTTCGGTGTTTAATTATGTGAAACTATATGATTATAAAAACCTCATGGCTAAAAACTGAAGCCACCACAAATCTAGCGCCCCTGCTTTTTTCCCAGAGTTTTTAAACTATTATTCTTTTAAACTTTAAGAAGCCACCTAGGCATGAAGTGATTGACAGACATGGCAGCATACTAGACTTTGATATTGGAAGCAGGGGGCGGGCCTACCACATGAGTAGGTGGAAATAATGTAGTGTCTCATTCTTTACTGTGCAGACTCCAAATTTGACAACATCCATCCATTTTCTTCTGCTTATCCGAGGTTGGGTTGCAGGAGCAGCAGGTCTAGGAGGGAAGCCCAGGCACCCCTCTCCCCACCGACTCTCTCCAGCTCCTCCTGAGAAATCCCAAGGCGTTTCCAGGCCAGGCGGGATATATAATCCCTCCAGTTAATTCTTGGTCTGCCCCTGGGCCTCCTCTCATTTGGACGTGCCCAAAACACCTCTAAAGGGAGGCAACCAGGAGGCATGCTAATCAGATGCCCGGACCACCACAACTAGCTCCTTTTGATGTGGAGGAGCTTGAAAATTCATTAAGATTAATAATAAGCACAATGGTATTCACACAACCAGAGACATGTTTTAACATAACAGATCTGGTCCATCATGTCTTTAATAATATTCCGAATTAACACATCAGTCTTAATGTTCTTCCAGTTTTTTCATTTCTGTTTTTTCAATAATGTTTTCGTTTTCAGACGCCATAAAGCAGGTGGTGGAAAAAGACACTGTTAGAGGTGTGTTTCCGAGAAGACGAGCTCCGGCTCATTGCCCGGTGTTGGTAATGACGCTGGTTCAGGCACCACTGGCTCGGGCCAAACAGATGCTGGAAGATTTAATTAACCGCGTCAGTAGGTACGGAAACTGCCAACGGGGGTTTTTTCTCTGTGTATGTGTGTGTGTGTGTGTGTGTGTGTGTGTGTCTCATTTAGATGTAGGTAATGTCTTTATTTTGTTCCAGAGTTTAACTGAAGAAAGGTCTACTGGGTCAAATGCAAGAAAACAGTGACAAGTTTTACTGCCGCTGTTTGGCGTGTTCGTTTGTGCTCTTTTGCACGTCCTCAAAAGTTAAACCCTGTGTGTGCATCGTGCAAGGCCGGCTAAAATACTTGGGGCAGTATAGCGCCTCATCTCATAAATTTGTATCCTATCTTAGACTGTCAGCATGCTAACGCTATAGGGGTGTACACACAAGAAGTGATGTGTGACTAGCGACCATGTAAAGTCAGAGAATGCCAGCGAGGTGAGTGATGAGAAGCGAAATTTAATTAAGTAACGCAAATTGAGCGATTACAATTAAACTGAGTTGAACTTTGATGCGATGCTATTCAAGCGATAACCATTCATTCATTCATTCACTCATTTTCTAAGCCACATAAACCTAATTAGGGTCGCAGGGAGGCTGGCGCCCATCTCAGCCGACTCTGGGTGTGGGCGGGGTACACCATGAACAGCTCGCCAGGCCATCGCAGGGCCAACACACCTACAACCCTTCACACACATACTCAAACCAAGGGCGATTTCGAACAGCTGATCGACGTACTGTGCATGTTTTTGGACTGTGGGAGGAAACTGGAGTACCCGGAGTAAACCCACGCAAACACGGGGAGATCCTCCAAACTCCACACAGAAGCACCTGAGCCCGGGAATCAAACCGAGGACCTGCTTGCCGTGAGACAGACATGCTAACCACTGCGCCACCGTGCCGCCTAGCAATAACCAGTCATAGCAAAAGGATACCATTGATTGACAGATGCCAAAAACACTAAGTTTACAACTTTTTCCGTAGGAAAACAACAAATATGAGTTTCACACAAAGTTTTACAAAGATAGTAACTGGAAACATGACGCTGGGGTCCATGGTTCCAAAATGGTTGCCATTTCTTTTAAGTATATATTACTGTTCCCGGTTCATGATGCATAAGAGTCTCTGTTCTATACTCGCCGTGCAAAATAATTACAATAATGATAATATTAAGCTAATTAGATGTGAACTAGCTAGACACTGCTCGAGGATCTACGCTTCAAGTAGGGAACGAGCTATTCACTGCTCATGGTTTCACTTAGAAACATCTGGACGCAGAAAACCTGCAGGAGGGTTACCTAGGCAACCAGAGCTGGCAAAGAGCAATTGGCTAAGCGATTCACTTGTCACTTATCACTTCCTGTGTGTACGCCACTTAAGTGTTTAAAAGAAACTGTCATGTAGCCATCAGACCTCTGACATGCCATCTAGTGGATTTGATATATAAATGCTCCAGATGGTCATGAGGTACACGGGCGAGTAAACAGTTTGTGTTTGTGTTTGAGTGAAAAACAGCTGGCTGTGGGATGAAATGTTTTATCATCCTGGAGATCCCGAAATTGAATACAGGTTGATGACGCAGCCATCTGCAGGCGGGAGTCCATGCAAGCTAATTGGCTGAGTTCTCACGGGAAGGGGGTATAGCGTACGCTCACCTTCCTGTCACTTATGCATACAAGGGGACGGATAGGGCTTTGACTCAGAGTGTGTTAGGCTGCCCCTGAATATGCATGCACAGCGGTTTGTAAAGATGAGGGTGCCAGCCCATGCTTGCTCTTGCCCCTCCCTGGTTAGTAGCGATCGCATCCTAGGAAGGCAATATTTGATGAGTGGGAATCAGCTATGACTAAATTAGGGGAGAAAAACGTTGATGAAGCAGCGAGACGAGTGTGGCGTGAAAGATTTGTTGATCTAACCCTGAAGGTGGTCATAAATTAGCAGAGTTAATCACCAGGTTGAAGAATAAGCACGGTCATACTATAGTTCTTAAGCAGCCAATACAACGCACGGACGGGTGAAAGAAAACAGGAAATGAAACGACAGCTCGATGAGATGGAGAGAAAATTCCGAGAGATAAATTGAACTTTTATGGATGAACAGATGGAGGGAATTGCTTTGTGGAGGTGAATGCTTTTTCAAGTCTACAGGGAATGTGGGACATTTATTATACTTTATTTTTTATCTGACACCTGTCTCACACATGCTGCCTCTCCCAGGCCAGAAAAGACAGATATATTGTGTTTCTCAGACAGAAGGTGAGGTGTGTCTGAGGTCTTCCTTCTTCTCCCTTGTGCTCTCAGCATGCTTCAGAAGTGAAATGTTGTCCTGCTGGTTAAAGGGATTAGGTGCACTTTACTCCAGACTCCAGCCTTGTTTTCTTTTAATATCCCGCTGAGCTTATGAAAAAAACATGACCAGAGAAAGAGAGAGAGAGAGAGAGAGAGGAATCAGAGTCTAAATTGGAGCAACAACTGAAACACGGCTTGATTTTCACGCTGTATAAATTCATTTATTCATTCATTTGCCGAACCACTTAATCCTACCAGGGTCTCAGGAAGAGTGGAGCCTATCTCAGCCAGCTCTGAGTGAAGGCGGGGTACACCCTGAACAGCTTGCCAGACCATCGCAAGGCCAACACACACACACACACACACACACACACACACACAACCATTCACACTCTCACTAACACCTCGGGGATTTGGAACAGCCAGTTAGCCTAATGTGCATGTCTTTGGACTGTAGGAGGAAACCAGAGTACTTGGAGGAAACCCACGCAAGCACAGAGAGAACATGCAAACTCCACATGATAAAGCCGTCGCCAAGCCCAGGACTCAAACCCAAGATCTTCTTGCTGTGATGCGGATATGCTAACCACTACGAATTATTAATGAAATTAAATAAATCAGCCCAAAAAAACTTTTTTTTTTTTTAATTTAAAGGCATGTAAAAAAAATTCAAAAATTGCTGATTGAATAGCTTTAGTGTTATTACATTTATATTCTTTTGTATATTTTATAACTGAGCATTGTAAGGGTTTAAGGCTATATTTAAAAGTGAAGCAACCACTTTTCCCCGCCTACTATCAGACCAGCAGCCAATCAAAAATGTTACAAGCCGGGATTATTTGGTAGTCATTATTTGTTACAGGAAGTTGAGCGCTTTGCTCAATCGTTTTTATTTTGACAGCAATTTATTACCTTCTACAATCATCTGAATTAACACTGAGCGATAATAAAAGGTAAAAAGGTAATGTCTGTTGGGCTTTTTACACCTGAGCCTAGTGGCTCATCAGAGCCGGCGCTTTTCCCAGTTTCTGTAGCGTGAAGCGACTAGAAGTTCAACTCCTCCTGGATGGGACGCAAGTCCATCGCAGGTTACCTTCCCAATATCTTTTACTGGTACCCATTTATAGTGCTGGGTGGACAGGGGCACACTCGTGGTTAAGACCTAGTCCAAGGATCTTAGCACGGTGGGGGTCTAACGGGGATTTGACCCCATGACCTCTCGATCATGAGTCCAGGACCCTAACCACTACACAAACAGCCCGCAACCGACTGACCGATAATAACCGAAGTTGATCCGAGCACAGGAGCTTGAATTGTTTTGTTATTATAGCTTTTCTGTTGTCATGAATCATTACCCGTGTTTGGCTTTCCTCTATAAACGCCGCTGGAGAGAGGATGATTTGATCATGTGTCCAGATTTATTCTTCTTCTTTCCGGCTTTAATCACAGTTCAGTATATCACCTCTTGCTTTAGTTCTCCCCTGTCGAGGTGGTTGTGTCCCTTTAATCTGCTTTAAAGGAGCCCAATCATGAACCAATAGCCGATGTGTTGTGTCTTCCATTATCAGTTCATTCTGGGTTGATGCAAAAGTTTCTTGATGAGACCACCCCAGCTCACGGGCTTCGTAGCTCTTATTATCCTGTTTTACATCTTGTTGTGGTTCTGTGTTTAAGGAACAGCCTTGTGCAAGCGCGATCACGTGGCGATGCGATACAGATTCATATAAAGCAGAATATATATGTACTTTTTTACTACTCGCATCATCCATGTCTGTGTTTATGGTCGCCATTTTGTCCTGTTGATAGTTTTGCACTCTCGCCTCTAGATGGCGTGTGCACCATGTTTATGTTCTCCATCTCATCACGCCAAGAGTAACAAATGGATTCAGAAAGATATCCCGCCCGATTCCATTTTGTTTCCAAGAGATAACACTGTGTTTAATGTTTGTATAACGTGCGTGGTAAGTGAATGGGTTCCGTTAACCTCGGAGAAGAAAGCGGCGTCTTTGTTTGGATTCATGGTGACGAGTTTTCGCCGATAGTCTCCTCACAGTTCTGTAAAATCGTCAAGATTTTTTTGGGCGAGTGGGGTATAACAGAGATAAAGAAAGCTACTTTTTAGAAACTCGAGGTGTGGAGGTCTACTCCCTTATCAGGAATGTGTGTGTGTGTGTGTGTGTGTGTGTGTGTGTGGGAGGGCTGAGTTTGGGATAATGGAAGTGAATTAATGTCACTGATTAAAGCTTGATGCCTGGCTGCTCTTGAGCTCACAGCGCTATTGATCTCTGAGCACCTGTCCCTCTGATTAGTGCCCATCTCTAATGCTTTCATCTCTCACTCTCTCTCTCACACACACACACACACACACACACACACACACACACACACACAGGAATGCAACACACACACACATAGCCAGATGTTTGTTCCTGGTGTCCGTGTGGGAAGCTGAGAGGTTTGTGCACTGTTCAGTAATACATAATATTGTCCAGCTGCATTTTGTCAAAGAAATAGTAATTATAATAATAATAATAATATTAATAGGGTAGCACAGTGGTGTAATGGTTAGCGCATCCGCCTCACAGCAAGAGGGTCCTGGGTTCGAATCCCAGGCTTCCTCCCACAGACAAAAGACATGCACATTAAGCTAATTGGCTGAACCAAATTGCCCATTGATTGTGAATGCGAATGAATGTTTGTGTGTTGACCCTGCAATGGACTGGTATCCCAGTGTCGGCTGAGATAGGCTCTAGCCTTGCCGCGACCATAGTAGGATAAAGCACCTTTAAACAAGAGCAGAATCATTTCTTGGGGATTCAGAGCGAGTTTGAAAAGCATGCTCCGAATGAAATGCTATTTCTCTCAGGTGAAGAAGTAGTTGATGGAGTTTAGGAGAACACTGTTTCAACACTTCAAGGCTCTGGGCAACTGACCAGAAGGTCAGGGGTTCAAGCTACAGTCGTGTCCTTGGGCAAGACCCTTATCCCTTTCTGCTCCAGGCATGCTGTATCGTGTGTGACCCTGCACTCTGACCCTGACGTTCTAACAAGCTGGGATGTGCTATATGAAGAAACAATTTCAATAATGCATAGATGACAAACTAAACTAAAGTCTTTGGAGATCCTGAAGATGGCGCTGGACCATTTCCTGCTAACTTGTGTTTTTTTTTTTCCCCCTTTTCTTTCCTCCGTCACGTTCCCTCCACTCTTTTTTTCCCTCCATCTGTGAGATGGTAGATGAAGCCCCCCAGGATCTCTGGCATCCCTCGTAGTCTGATGGAATTAAAGGCATCGTGTGGAATGTGCCAGGAATGTTTAATCGGTCGGAATGTCGAGCCCATCTGCCCTCATGAGACGCCCTTGTGCCCTTTTTAGGGACACTGTGGAGTCCAATTTTACAGCTGCTGCTGAAATGAAAATGATGATGTTCTTGGCCATTACCCTGCTGAAAGTTTTAATCAGGATATCAGTATATACCGAAGCTGTAGAGCTCACAGCTTTCCTTGTGTTATGATTTTTCATCAATATTGTGGATAAAAAAAATAATTACAGCCTTTAATTCTGAATCATTTCAGTACCGTGAAGAAAACACTGTCCTGAAAAAGGAATACCTCCAAACAGTATGTGAATACACGTGGAGGAGAATGCTATCTGCCCTCTTCCTCATACATGAGTTCACACATGGCTCAAAGATAGCTAGTGTTGCTGTGATTGACAAGAGTGAGAGAGTTTGCCCCTCCCACCCAGGGAATATGGACACTTTTGTGGACCCGACCATAACAGGATTAAAGTGGTATCAGCATGTATTAAGTGGCTTCTAGGTCAAGGGTCATCAACAGACACCATCACACGCCATCATACTACATCACACGACATCATACACCATTATACACCATCACACTCCATCATACACCAATACACACCATCATACACCAGTAAACACCATCACACACCATCATACACCGTTATACACTACCACACGCGATCATACACCATCACACACTGTCATACACCGTTATACACCATCATGCACCATCACACGCCATCATACACCATCACACACCATCATACTCTGTTATACACCATCATACGCCATCATACACTATCACATACAGTGTCCATGCCCCCCAATGCCTGGCTTAGATCTCCATTCAGAGCTCAGACTCAGGCCTCAATTCTGCTGACTTTATCAGTGAAGCGCACTGAAGCTCCACCCACTCACCGTGTCTTTCTCTGGATATTAAAGCCCTGAATGCATTACGGCTGTGCCAGATAATCATACGGCATTACAGACTGTTGTAGGAGGCATTAGCTGGACGAAGTGACCTAGTGGGATAAGGTAAAAACAAGCAACTAACGCCGATGAAGCTCAATCGGAGCACCGCCGCCAAGCCGGGATTAGCCGAGCCATTGAGGCTTACACACAAACTCGTATTCTCACTCTCTGGCCATTTATTGTGCTCTGATCTGGACAGCTATGTGCGATTGTAATTGGTGCGGATGATGTAATGATTGTTAACCAGAGTTTTTAGAAAGTGCAACAAAATGACTTCTTGAGCCGTCGTAGTACCATAGATTCCTGTCGTTCCTGTCGTTCCTGTAGTTTGAGCACCAGCAGAGACTGATTTTAGCCCAAAGAGGACAGCAGTGATGGATTTAATCACTGATTTATTCTGTTTATCCACCATAACCAACAGCAAGAATTGTACCTGTGTAAAATTTGGAATTTTCCCAAATTTTCTTTAACACGTGCTTCCTGTGAGACACATGGAGCTCACCAAGCACGCAAGTTTTCAGACTGCTTCTCGTGCTGCATCACAAGGCAGTGTAACACACGTGGAGGAGAATGCTATCTGCCCTCTTCCTCATACATGAGTTCACACATGGCTCAAAGATAGCTAGTGTTGCTGTGATTGACAAGAGTGAGAGAGTTTGCCCCTCCCACCCAGGGAATATGGACACTTTTGTGGACCCGACCATAACAGGATTAAAGTGGTATCAGCATGTATTAAGTGGCTTCTAGGTCAAGGGTCATCATCCCAAAGGCCTAAGAATTTCAGAGGATCGAATTCAGTGCTTAAAGATGGTCTAATGGCTTCAGCGATGGCTCGGCCAATCAGATTTCACCAACAGCACTTTTGGAAAATGGTTGCAGCTCTGATAACATGACTCATCAGTGATCTGTGTGTTTATAAAATGTTAAAAGAAAGAAAAATTAATTAAACCCAGTGGTGGAGAAGCACAGCTGCGGTGGTCAGAGTCTCATAGCTGTGGAATGTTGGTGTGCAGGAGATCAACGCCGAGCCGTGAGCCGAGTCACGTCTAAATCATTCAGTAGGTTAGGACTGAAGTGGAGCTCTCTCTCTCTCTCTCTCTTTCTCTTTCTCTCTCTCTTTCTCTTTCTCTCTCTGTCTCTCTCTCTCTCTCTCTCTCTCTCTTTCTCTCTGTCTTTCTCTCTCTCTCTGTCTTTCTCTCTCTGTGTCTTTCTCTCTTTGTCTCTCTCTGTCTTTCTCTCTGTCTTTCTCTCTCTCTCTCTCTCTGTCTTTCTCTGTCTTTCTCTCTCTCTCTCTCTCTGTGTCTTTCTCTCTCTGTCTTTCTCTCTCTCACTCTGTCTTTCTCTCTCTCTCTCTCTCTCTCTGTCTTTCTCTCTCTGTCTGTCTCTCACTCTCTCTCGCTCTCTCTCTCTTTCTCTCTGTCTCTCTCTCTCTCTCTTTCTCTCTCTCTCTTTCTCTCTCTGTCTTTCTCTCTCTCTCTCTGTCTTTCTCTCTGTCTCTGTCTTTCTCTCTGTGTGTCTCTCTCTCTGCCTTTCTCTCTCTCTGTCTTTCTCTCTCTCTCTCTCTCTCTCTCTGTCTTTCTCCTTGCCTTTCTCTCTCTCTGTCTTTCTCTCTCTCTCTCTCTCTCTCTCTCTCTCTCTCTTTCTCTCTCTGTCTTTCCCTCTCTCTCTCTGTCTTTCTCTCTGTGTGTGTCTCTCTCTCTCTCTCTGTCTTTCTCTCTCTCTCTCTCTGTCTTTCTCTCTCTCTCTGTCTTTCTCTCTGTGTGTCTCTCTCTCTCTGTCTTTCTCTCTCTCTGCCTTTCTCTCTCTCTGTCTTTCTCTCTCTCTCTCTGTCTTTCTCTCTCTCTCTCTCTCTCTCTCTCTGTCTTTCTCTCTGTGTCTCTCTCTCTCTGTCTTTCTCTTTGCCTTTCTCTCTCTCTGTCTTTCTCTCTCTCTCTGTGTCTTTCTCTCTCTGTCTTTCTCTCTCTCTCTGTCTTTCTCTCTGTCTCTCTCTCTCTCTCTGTCTTTCTCTCTCTGTCTTTCTCTCTCTCTGTGTCTTTCTCTCTCTCACTCTGTCTTTCTCTCACTCTCTCTCTTTCTCTCTCTGTCTCTCTGTCTTTCTTTCTCTCTCTGTCTGTCTCTCTCTCTCTGTCTCTCTCTCTCTCTCTCTCTCTCTCTCTCTCTCTCTGTCTGTCTTTCTCTCTCCATCTTTTTCTCTTTCTGTCTCTGTGCATATGTTTCTCTCTCTCTGTCTCTCTGTCTTTCTCTTTTTCTCTCTCTGTCTCTATCTATCTCTCTGTCTCTGTGTGTGTGTGTGTGTGTGTGTGTGTGTGTCTCTCTCTCTCTCTCTCTCTCTCTCTCTCTCTCTCTCTCTCTCTCT
>JBCNYH010000014.1:20124995-20135978 GCA_039654325.1 Tandanus tandanus
AGACATCATTGGAGTTGCGAAGCCCAGGGAGGTTATGTAAAAAAAAAAAAAAGATATATATATATATATATATATATATATATATATATATATATAAAATGTTCAGGGCATTTCTACTGTTACGTATGTGACATCTGTGCCCACTTCTTTTTTTTTTTCATTTAAAATATAAACAGTGGTGTTTCCACTATAATTTGGAGATAGCAAGATCATCAGCCTGTCGTATTGTACTGTTTATGTGTGGTATATACTAAAATAATTTGATAAAACTCAAAGACATGAGTTAACACTTTAAAGGTGCTTAATTGTTTATTTACATTTACAGCATTTAGACACTGATGGTTAAGGGCCTCGCTCAAGGGCCCAACAGTGGCCCCCCAACCTTCAGATTACTAAGCCAGAGCTTTAACCACTACGCAGCCACTGCTCCAACAATATTATGATAAGGTTGACGTTTGTGTGAAATCGCCTACCTACCTCTGATTCCAGCACTGTTTACTTCACTGCTCAGCCAACGGAGGAAAAGTCACGCAGTCTAATCATTTGTTGGACCACGATACAGCAGATCGACGCCATGGCATTGTTTAATAAAGCTTCAGCAACATCACCGCATTTATTTCCATCCAGTGTCGGGTTCATTCCTCACCGACGTCTTGAATTGGTGACGGAAAAACTGAACCACTCCATAAAGTCTTCTCCAGCACATCCCGAAAACTTTCAATAGGGTTAAGGTCAATGTTAACAAATTACGTCAATATGTCTTAGTAGCAGCTCGTCCACCTCACAGCAAGAAGGTCCTGGGTTCGATTCCCGGGCTTGGGCGTTTCTGTGTGGAGTTTGCATGTTCTCCCTGTGCTTGCGTGGGTTTCCTCCGGGCACTCCGGTTTCCTCCCACAGTCCAAAAACATGACTGAATGAATGAATATTCAAAGTTTACTCATTTTATCAGGGAAATTAGCCAATATTTAAAGACAGCTTGGTAATTAATGAAGATAACATTCACATCTTCAAGTGCTAATGACTTGGTGAAAGATCAGGAGGGAGGTGTCAATCATATCGCTCATTTTAACTATAACTGATTACATTAAGAGACCCTTAACCTGAAGCCTTATCACACATATACTGAGGTGTGTATCGTGTGCTCAGTTAAAGGTAAAACCTGCTGGGCTTTCACACCCGAGCCTACTGACTTCAGAGCTGGCACTTATCACGGTTTCTGTCGCGTCAACTCCTCTCGGACGGGATGCTAGTCCATTGCAGGTTATTTTTACTGCTATCCATTTATGCTGCTGGCTGGACAGAGGCACACTTGTGCCCAGGAGTCAGCGATTCGAACCCATGACCTTTCGATTACGAGCCCAGCACCCTAACACCCTAACACCCTAACACCCTACACCACCAGCCCGACCCGCGTCCTCCGTATTACTCTGTAACTGTAAATATGCTGTCCATACAAGCTTCAATAAGCAACACACCCCCACTGCATCCATTCGGGCTCTTGGTTTACAGTTTCCTTGTTTGCATTCTCTATTGTTTCCATTTATATTCCAAACACTAGTGCTTACTCGAAAGTTTAAGAATAATGTTTATTAAAGCCAGGGTTAATTCAGGAAACACACTGAGAAGCCAGATAGCCAGGTAATTAGCGAGTTATGTAATTCACATAAACAAACACAGGGATATAATGAACTCTGTATGACCTCGAGAGGTACAGTTTGTGTCTCACACAGTCAGTTTTACATTTTATTGAATTTATTTAATTTATTTAAATATTTTCTCGTGCACCTTTATCTGTGTAAACCGACCACTGCTCACGAGGAGGGCGAGATATGTCAATATTTACACAAAGAATGTTCAGTAGGAAGTTTAATCTCTGGGCAGTCTGTTCAACTAAATCAAATGACATACATAGTTCATGTTTATTATTATTATTAGTAGTAGTAGTAGTAGTAGTAGTAGTAGTAGTAGTAGTACCCCGACGAAGGCTGAGTACATCCTGAACGCTCACCAGAGAATGTGCGTGTTTATGGACTGTGGGAGGAAACAGAATACCCAGAGGAAACCCACACAAGCAGAGGGGGAACATGAAAAAGCCTGAGCCCAGGACTCAAACCCAGGACCTACTTGCTGTGAGGCAAACCTGCTAGCCACGGCACCACTGTTCCACCCAAAATCTGTGCATCATTTTTGCAAAAAGAAGAAAGAAAAAGTGGGTGGCACAGTGGCATAGTGGTTTTTAGCATGTCCGCCTCCCAACAGGAAGGTCCTGGGTTCGAGTCCTGGGCTCGGCCTGGGCGGTTATGTGTGGAGTTTGCATGCTCTCCACATGCTTGCATGGATTTACTCTGGGCACTTCGGTTTCCTCCCAAAGTCCAAAGATATGTGCATTAGGCATTAGGCCAAATTTAGTACGCAGGACAAAGTATCATGAGGCTGTGATAAAAAGAGAGCCGAGGGGAGTGGCTAATACTACGGGTGATCTAATAACAATATGCAAATTAACACGGGCGGCACTGTGGCATCATGGTTAGCACGTCTGCCTCGCAGCAAGAAGGTCCTGGGTTCGAGTCCTGGCTCGGTGTGGGGTTCGCATGTTCTCCCCGTGTTTGTGTGGGTTTCCTGCTTGTACACCGGTTTCCTCCGACAGTTCAAAGACATGCACATTATACTGATTGGCTGTTACAAATTGCTGCTAGGTGGGTGTGAGAGTGCGAATGGTTGTGTGCCTGTGTTGACTGTTCAGGGTGTACCCCACCTTTGCCCAGAGTAGGCTGAGATAGGCTTCAGACCCCCCGTGACCCTAGTAGGATTGAATGGTTTGGCAAACGAACGAATAAATGCTGGGCCTGCTGTAATACAACACTTCCAAAACAGTGTTAAAGAATCCTGTTAAAAATTCCCGGATTCAGAATTTGATTCGGATCGTCTCCAAAATCTTATGGGGTCTTCGTTGTTCAAAGCCCCGCCTCTGGTAGAACTTTTTTGCATAATCTTGCAAACACACCAACACACACATACTGAGGGTGAAACATAACCTCCTTTAGTTATATGTGGATTATAAAATACATACTAAGCATACAAATATTTCTTGTTGATTAATTTACCCAAAGTATTAATCCAATGCTACTCATTCCCAAGTGCTTATCATGTCATATCATCATCCTGATGAATAAGTAAACATCTGGCACACAAACAACAAATCGAATCGGAACAGCACAGTCTGATCTATTAGTGGCGGTTTGTTATTTGCTGCGTTTGAGTGAAAGGCTCATTGTTTGCGAATGAAGAATTTATGGCCACCCCCGCACTGCATGGAATAAATGATGCTGTGAGATTAGTGGCGCATTGTTTGCTTTCGAACACATTCATTGTGAATAAAACAAAGGAATCTCGGCACTCGGTGAGCTCATGAGTGCGTTTTAGAGCCAGTTAGAAATAACACGCAGCGTAGCCGTCATGCAGCGACCAGTTCTAACAGCGCAGAGTTCGCGTTTATTAAAGAGGTTCTGATGAAGCAGGCGTTGGTGCTTAGATTATATAAAATGCGGGGTGGGGGGTGGGGGTGTTATCTTAGAGTTGAGTGCAAAGGTTTGTGCACCTTCACTTAATATGAGGTACTGACACTCGAGACTCCTTCCATAAATGTTACATAAACCAGCTGATAAATAAGTATCATATTGTATAGCATCATATAGTAAATTTATCATGTTGAAGCAAAAAAAGTTTGAATATGTTTCATGCCGTCTTTAAACTGTTTTCATTTTTAAAAATGAAAAAAGAGAGGTGAGATATATATATATTTTTTTTACCAAAAACTGATGAGATACAAACAGAGATTAACAGAGAGATGTTGAGAGAGATGGAGAGAGAGATGGAGAGAGAAAGACAGAGAGAGATGGACTAAGAAAGAGAGAGAGACAGATAGACTGAGAAAGAGACGTGAGAGAGAGATGGACAGAGAGAGAGAGCGAGAGAGAGAGAGAGAGAGAGAGAGAGAGATGGACTGAGAAAGAGATGTTGAGAGAGAGAGATGGACTGAGAAAGAGAGAGAGAGAGAGAACAGAGAGGGAGATGGACTGAGAAAGAGAGATGTTGAGAGAGAGAGATGGACTGAGAAAGAGATGTTGAGAGAGAGAGAGAACAGAGAGGGAGATGGACTGAGAAAGAGAAATGTTGAGAGAGAGAGATGGACTGAGAAAGAGATGTTGAGAGAGAGAGAGAACAGAGAGGGAGATGGACTGAAAAAGAGAGATGTTGAGAGAGATGGACTGAGAAAGAGAGAGAGATGGACTGAGAGAGAGATGGACTGAAAAAGAGAGAGAGAGAGAAAGAGAGATGGACTGAGAAAGAGAGAGATGTTGAGAGAGAGAGAGAGAGAGAGAGAGAGAGAGATGGAAAGAGATGGACTGAGAAAGAGAGAGATGTTGAGAGAGAGAGAGAGAGAAAAAGAGAGAGATGGACTGAGAGAGAGATGGACTGAGAAAGAGAGAGATGTTGCGAGAGAGATGGAGAGATAGAGATGGACTGAGAAAGAGACATGTTGAGAGAGAGAGAGAGAGAGAGAGAGAGAGAGAGAGAGAGAGATGGACTGAGAAAGAAAGAGATGCTGAGAGAGAGTGAGGGATGGAGAGAGGGAGTGAGAGAGAGATGGACTGAAAGAGAAAGCGATGCTGAGAGAGAGTGAGGGATGGAGAGAGGGAGTGAGAGAGAGAAGGATCATAATCACACAGTAACCACTTGTTGCTGAACCAATCCAAACTCGCTGCCTGACCAGAAGTTGAACTCAAGCACCGCCAAGCTCTTGAGCAAAACCTGGAATCGCGGCACTTCCCCCAGTCAAACCGCACAGCTTTCCTCCTTTAGCCTGGCGCTCTGCCACTCCTTCTTCAGGGACAGGGAGGTCATATGATGGGCGCTGGAGTTTCTGTGCTGCAATATGATACGGCTTTCATGATAATCAGGGCTTCAGAAGGTTCATTGGAAATTTAAATTAGGAAGTAAATTAGTCGTGTTCCCCTGTCGGACTGGAATAATCGGAAGTCTGGCCACAAAAGCTGTGGTTTGGGTCCTAGCTTTTACTCTGATGCTTAGGAATAGGAATCCTCGGTGGGGTTTTTGTATATTTGGGTAAAATCGGTGGCCAGTTCAGCCGTGTCTTTTTATTCTGTTTTTCATCCAGATGATCCTCAGTTGCATCTCATGATGGATGACGGGATACAGATCAGACTGGGCATGCTAGTGGGGGATCAGAAACTATTTATTTTTCATTTTGCCTTGTTCTGAACAGAAATAATATTCTGAACGTTCCTGCTGAAGCTTTAACACTTAAAGTGTTAGTCAGAAACCGGCTCAAAGGAAATCAAAGAACGTTCTCTTCTTCGACAGTTTATATAACGACCAGAAAATACCTCACGCTCCGAATTCCAGCACACACGTCATTATATACATATATCGTATACAGTGTGTAGGGGGTGTGGTGTAGGGGTAGTATCTCAGTAGTAGGACGGGCACCCCGTCTCCTTGGGTTATCCGACTACTCTGGTCTCCGGGCCCATCCCAGCTCGCATGCATGGCTCCTCGAAGCTGCGGCACAGCAGCAGCAACACCCTGGGCAATGGTGTCTAGCTATCATTTCTTAGCAGTGGTCGCTGTGATTGCTGCCGTTATCTTGCTAGCCGTGATGGACAATCCGAAGTTCTGTTCTGATCTTGTGGGCGTGTCCTTAATTGTGTGACAGTGTAAAAGTTTCTAAATATGGATGTTATTGCAATTCATCATATATTTTTATAAGTCTGGGTCCTCTGGAAACACTGAATTTCTTCTTTGGGTCTTCAGGTGAAAAGTTTTGAAACCCGGGTTTAATGAGAGTGCCACGTCCACTCCGAACTCTCACCCCGACTCTCACACACCGCGATCCCAGTCTTCCGAGTTTTAATGATATTCACCTGCACCTCGTTTCCCCACACTGATTAGGTCCCCTATTAACCTCCCGCTACACTCAGCCACTCGTCTAGCCTCGTTGGAGCTGCGCGTTTTCTCAGCCACTCCTTCTGGCGTCTTGGACTCCTTCTCGCTCACCTGTCGAAGCTGCGCAAGTCAGATTCCCTCTCCTGTTCTCTACCATCTTGTCTCCTCATCACCTGCTACCTTCCACAATCCGGCGAAACTTCTCCTTTAGGTTTTCCCGCTTGCGGATTCTGTATTCTCTTCCGTGTCAGGTTTGTTTAGCCCCTTGCGGCTTGTTTTGTTTCCGCATTTATAGTGCTTTTTTTTTCTCGAGGCTTCCAATGCCAGTTTGTCTTTTTGTTTAATAAATTATATGTTTGACCCTCATACCTCAGGGAGTCTGATCATAACAGAGAGGTCGTATATGGCGGGATAAGAAGAAGCCAGTTGAACCAATCGTTTATATTTGTCGCGGTATATTTTAAGTAGAATTGAGTAAATCTTAAATTGATTGTTCCCTGTTGCTTTTATGCTTTGTCACTATGAACGCCTACTATAAAAATACAATCAGCTGTTACTTTGTCATTTTCTTCTTTGGAAAATTGTCCACACATATATATATACTATATATTAATTTGCAGATTTGATGAATTTCTCCCAGTACAGTCCAGAACTCCCCGCATTCGGTTGTTTAGTCATTTGTAAAAGGCATTTCCTGATCACCGTGTTTCTTCCCCCAGTGCGCAGGCTTGTTTGCTGTAGGTGAACTGAGAGGAAACACCCTACTTGGCTCAGTGTACTGACCTCCAGAGGGTTCTGGTTAGCAATGGAAACACGGCTCTGTGTCCTGCCACAGCTCCAAAGCAAGAATTTCCAAAGTCAATAAAGAATTTCTGGAAAGCAGTTAAGGTCAACGGCTTTTATAATTCAGCCCAGATGAAGAGGATCAGTGGAGACGGAGACGTGGGCTCGTGTGTTCGTACAGGTCTTTCTGTTTTCACTTGTTGCAGTAAATACGTCCTGTGGTCTCGGGTTTCAGCTCCAGAGATTTAGTGTAGTTTAGTAGTAGTTTGGGTCAAGGGTGGAAACTAAAAACTAATCACAGGAAATCAGTTCTTTTTAGTGGGACCAACAATTTTAGGTTGTTTGTGAACCCTTAAAAGTTTTACATAGAGTTCTACACCATACACCACATACCCATTTCTTAAGAAGTAGAACCAGGAAGTAAAAGCTTAATATGTTAATTAACAGTATTGGACTCATATACTGTAGGAAGCAAGATGAGGTCTGCATTAAGAAATAATACAGTCCATCACATGCTGTAAAAGAACAATAATTAAAGGCTGGAAGGTGTGATGAAGCGGAGTGTATCAAAGATAAATATTTTCCAATAACTGCATGTCCTGAATTGTTATGTTTCATTTATTCCTTCAGCAAATTGGCGACAGCTATTAAAGAAGACAGATCAATGGGCAGTACAGTGGCGTAGTGGTTAGCACGTCTGGCTCACAGCAAGAAGGTCCTGGGTTCCTGTCCCCAGCTCAGCGAGGCCGTTTCTGTGTGGACTTTGCATGTTCTCCCCGTGAATGAATGGGCTTCCTCTGGGTACTCCGGTTTCCTCTCACAGTCTAAAGACATGCACATTAGGCTAATTGGCTGTCGCCCCCTAGGTGTGAGTGTGAATGATTGTGTGTGTGTGTGTTGGCCCTGCAATAGACTGGCGAACTGTACCCCGCCTTCGCCCAGTGTTGGCTGAGATAGGCTCCAGCTTCCCCGCAACCCTAGTAGGATTAAGCAGTCCGGCATATGAGTGAGTGATTGAGTGTCTGATATCATGTGCCTTGGTAGGTGTCATGTGATTGATAAGTAGCCTTCATGGCTGGGAATTGGTTACGACTGAATTAGGGAGAGAATCGTTAGTTAGGTTTAATGTTTAATGAGGAAGGTGTTTAAAACAAGTTAATTCGTGTTATTACTTATTCTATAGCAGCTATTAACCATCATTTCTTTACTAGTTTCTGTTTTCCAAACAAAACAAACAACAACAAAACAAAAAAAAACCACACACAGCTTGTCATGTTACCGAGAAACCGTACAAAAAACTCCTCGGACACGTGAGGTAACGTTCCATAAACGTTAAATAAACGTCTTAATCTCTATTAACCTCTTTCTTTCACTCCAACCTCTTTAAAAAGAATTTGTGGATCAGCTCTTTAAGAGTGTTCTTTTCTCCGTCTCACTTTTTCTCTCCTGTTCTTGGCTCCACACGCTGACCTCATACAGCAGCTATGTGACCTTCGCAAACTCTGGCTCGAAATCAAACACTTCCTTTGGGGTTCACGGCCAGGTTGTAACACGCCTGTAACCGATACGCAGCATTTGCACATTTCCATTCGTTACACATTTTTTACCTTATACAGTAACACACACACACACACACACACACACACATATATATATACACACAGATAAACAATCAGACCGATAACAATGATTCCCCAATCTCCTGTCCAGCCAGTCAGTGTGCACAAGCAAAAACATCCCTTGTTCCCGATTGGCTGGAATAGTGTTGTGTGGCTCACACTGAGCCACAGTCTTTATTTGCTCTATACTTTTTACAGCCAAAAGGGTACATATAGGTCCCCAAGCAGTATATGACCCATCGTTTACCCTGGGGTACGATGTCCCCAATCTCCACAATTTGAGAGAATCATGGGGTTGTGGGATCGAATCCTGATGATCTTGAGGAACTTTGGTGGATTCATGATGATATGATTGTTACGATGTGTTACGACTTGAGGCCAGTCGTGATAGAATCGTAGTAGAGCGCAGTAGAGCTTAACAGACCTTATCAGAGCGTAACAGACCTTGATGCACCATCGTAGGGGATCTTGATGAACTTGGAAACACAATTCCTTCAAGTTTCATCTCTTCAAGCACCCTGCCTCCTTTTAATACCCCAATCATGCTCATAAATCATGGAGCTCCATGCTTTTCTGAATCGGAGAGATCGCGGACACCGTTCCCCCAGTGTAAACACAGGGTAAAGGGTATGAGAATATACTCTAGAGGATGCTGCCCCAGTGATCACCCATTGTACACCTAAAGGTACAATAATGTACTTTATTTTTTACGAGCAAACCCATCATGCTGAAGATGAATGCACTATTGGATTAAACACAGAATTATTTCTCTCATTTTGACAAAAAAAAGGAAGAAAAAAGAAAAAAACGCACAAGAGTGGGAAGCGATCATGTGACCTCTATGATTTTCACTCTTCATTATGCTCTATTTGTCTGTGTGTGTGTGTGTGTGTGTGTGTGTGTGTGTGTGTGTGTGTGTGTGTGTGTGTGCAATGTTGTTTTTCCATGAGCGCACCTGAGCTCCGAGGCCTGACGTTTCGACTCCCAGCGCGTTTGTGTGTTGTTGACTGAGAAACAGGACAAAGCCGCTTTTCATCTGATTCCACTGTCACCGACTCGGCTCTCGCTCCGCCACTCTGTCTCTCCGTCATTCCATCTCTCTGTTCTCAGTACTGACTGGATATCTTTCAGACTCCGTCCTACATATCTATATCCACTTGTTTGGTTTTGGGTTTGGAGGCTTAAGAAAGAATTAAACTGAAGTAAAGATCTTCTTGAGGAACAAACCCACGACGACATGCTGAACATCCTGATTTCTACTCTGGTGGATGTAGATCAGAAAATGCGCTGCAAGATGAAAGAACGTCTCGCCTCTCTGGTAAAGTTCTGATTCCTGTTTCTCCTGCCAAGGATGCTGCAGGGGTACAAATTCTTCTGTCTGACGGCTCTTATTTCGACATCTCTGTATGACTTTTAACACAAGTGTAGCTGAAGTATCTGTAGATGTGTCTGTAGGTGGAAGTTGCAGGGATGTGGAGGTCACAGCTCATGAAAGAGGAGTACATTTCACCCAGCTTTAATTAACCCTTTAGGGAGCAGTCACACCTTGTCGGATAGCGTAAACAGACGTCTGACGGAGAGCAAAATTTTCAATCCGCTCGCATATATATCTTGCCTGTTTCTGATTCAGCGAATGCGTTCCTTGTCAGACGAGGTCCGTTCAACCCGGTGGAAAGATTTGTGCATGAATAAAATTTGGAATGGACTACACTAGGCAAAGGCGTCTGATGATGATGCGTTCCTAGTCCTGTACTTGTCATTTTGCATCAGTTGATATCCGATCGATCTGACTCATGGCCGGACTACTACCTGGCATGCAACGGGTGAACCGGAGGTGTGCCGGACATAGACCGCGTGTTCAGCAGACGATTACTGACAAGGAACTCATGGGAACTGATGAGTAACCGGGTCCACGGGACGAAAGCCCATCTGACTTCAGCACAAGTACAATATAACAATATACAATATCATCAGCGGGTCTGAAACGGACAGTGACGTACATCCTCCAGGGTATCGTGAGAGTCTAGAGCAGCGATAGAGACGACTTTCACCACCGGATCATCTTCTTTCGCCAAGTTTCTATCTGTCAGACTTCCGTTTATGCTCTCCGACAGGGTGTGAGTACTCCCTGACCTGGACTGGATTGTACATCATTAATAAGAAGTTATAAAATAAGAAACGGTTAACATTTGTGGAATATTAGTACTAACACTGCTACTTTCAAACTATTTCACAAACGGCTCTCTTCGTTTCAAACCTTTCATTAAAATCAAACGAGCATTGAACAGAATCCATCATTATACAACATGGTACACTTTTAGAGCAAAAAAATATCAAAGAAACTGTACAATATTATACAACATTAATACTGCAGTTAATATCATAGAGAAATACAGGGTGTACGTTTCAGTATGAATTATACAATAATGATTATATTAGAATAATTTAATTATATTTCTAGACATATCAAGTCAGACCAAGTCAGATATTTTATTATTTTTAACATTTTTTATAAGATGGAATAACATGATAATAACCAAGAAGGTCCTGGGTTCGATTCCCAGCTTGGGCGTTTCTGTGTGGAGTTTGCATGTTCTCCCTGTGCTTGCGTGGG
>JBCNYH010000014.1:20149084-20159371 GCA_039654325.1 Tandanus tandanus
GGTGGATTCGTGATGATCCTGAGGGAACTTGGTGGATTCGTGATGATCCTGAGGGAACTTGGTGGATTCGTGATGATTGTGGAAATTTTTTTTGCCTTGTATTACGATGAATTACGATTTGACACCAATCATGATAGAGCATGGGAATCGTAGTAGAGCTTAACAGACCTTAACAGAGCATAACAGACCTTGATGCACCATCGTAGGGGATCATAATGTACTTGGCAACACGATTCCTTCAAGTTTCATCTCTTGGACGCACCCCGCCTCCTTTTATACCCAAATCGTGCTCCAATCGTACTCCTAAATCATGGAGCTCCGCCCTTTTTTGAATCGCGGCGATCGTGGACATCGTGCCCCAGTATAAACCCAGGGTTACCTCTGACTAACTATAGACTCCTTCCATAAATCTTATAGAAAACATCAAGGTTTACGTGATTTGAATGTCGTACATCATCGTCCTCTAGGAAACCGTAAGAGTCGAGCGTTAATAAAAGTTTTTTTTTTACTTTTCCCTAAAAATGGGTCAATACATCCTGGTTCTTTAGAACAACGCTGTGTTGTATTGGTATTGTGATAAATTGTTACGATAGTTTAAGTTATCGTATCATTTCTACCATCATGTATTTTTATATGTGGACATTTAAAATAAAGAAAAAAATATTTAAAAGGCTGTTTTTTTTTTTTGTCGTAATCTTGAAAATTGAGAGTAAAAATGTTTTCTTTTTTCAGTGCTAATTTTATTTGATGTGCACAAAAATAAATGATCAAATGATTTAATTTCAGGTGTTATAATAAATATAGGCCTAATACAAGCTTCTGTTTCGTCAGCAAAGCTTCATCGTGGTTTGTAGAAATGTATCAAAGTATCATGATCATGATTTTTTTTTATTTTTGTGGTCGTATCGCCCCACCATTAACAATCAAGTGCTCAGGGACATTATCTCCACATTCCACACTAGTGTCAGTCGCAGGATTGTCTTATCAGTCACACACAGACATCCACAAAATCTCTCCCCAAAATAGGTAGAGCAGATAGAGGAAGAATCCACCACCTGACCCGGAAGGATCTTTCAGTCTGTTTTCTTTTTTTTTTTTCTTTTTTAAAACTCTAAAATAAGTTTCAGGAGTAGGTCATTTAAGGGAGTGATCTCTTTCTCTCTCTCTTTCTCTCTGTCTCTCTCTCTCATGTTTTAATAAACTACATCCCCCTGCATCCTGCACCAAAGGAAGTGTGTATGTTTGTGTTTGTATACCTGTGTATTTTTCTTGGGAAAAGCAGGAGTGCCTGTCAGCGAACGCACCAGAGCAAACACCTGTAGTTTCAGAGTCGTGGTCCTACGTTAGCCGTGCTTTGTGAAAACAAACAGCGATATCATGTCGGTTCATTTGGTGCTGTGACGTGTATCAGAATGAGTTAGTTTAATACGGAGGAGTGTATTCAGCGGCGTCCTCCTCCCTTCCTCCCTTTGTACGGAACACAAAAGCCAGCGAATGTTTGTATTTACGCTCTTAATCGGTCCTGAGCGCTCGTGTTTATGACGACGGAGGAGGGGTGACAGAATCGTTTATAGGCTCGCGTGGTTATAAGAGTCTAGCGTGGTTTTTATCGATGTGAATGTATACACCGTGTCTGCTTTACACTGCAGACTGTCGGTCTCCTGTTCCGTCTCGTCGGTCTCCGAGACACTTTTGTGAAGGAAAGAAAAGAGCTCGAGTGCCCCTGTGCCAAGGACCCTTCAACGGTTCCCATGGTGAGCAGAGGGCACAGCCTGTGCCGGGGTGATGGGCCCTGTGGTGCAGCTCTGCAACTGGCCTCGTGCACTAAAGTGGGGTGTGATTTGTAACTAAACCCAGGACACCTCCATGTTCGTATCTGGTTTGCAGCAAGCTAATCATCAGCAAGCTAACGGTGATGAATGGTGGTGGATATGTAGCGAAGTGTGTGGTGAGTGTAGATTTAACAGAATTGATAGAAAAAAGTAGGCGCCGGTGTTACACGGTCAACTTGCAGCCCTGTACAACACCGTATCGTAACCGTTGTCGCAGTTTGACAATGTTTCCTTGATTATTCATTTAGCCTGAAGTTGCGCGGTAAATCGTACATTACATGGGGAGCTATTTTTAATTGTAATTAAAAAAAAAATTTTTATTCGTAGCGATGCTACAGGACCATACTTGAGATATTGGTACAGCATCGATCTGAATTTTTGTGTCGCGAACATATTGTTCGTCCGTTCATACGTGTACACGTGGGAACCCTGCGGTGATGTTTCTCATGCCGGTATATAACCGTCGTAATGGGAATGAATGTCTGAGTGATGGTAACAACATCTACTCCATCTTCCCCTCCAAACTGTTTCTTGTTTCAAGCCATAAAATAAAATGCTCTTTATTAATAAAATAAATGCACTTTTTTTTATAAACAGTGTAAACAGAATTCTGTGCCATATGCAGGAGGTATCTTCGTTTTTGTAGCTGGCAAAATAAACTATTACTGCCGCGCAATGCATTACTCATTTGAATATAAAGGCTTTTAAAAACCCAATCACATGGAGGCGCGTGACGTATCTGGTGCGTATAACGTGTTTACGGAAGTGAACCGGTCCAGCGAACTGGCATCTCGTGACCCCGTGGTGATATTGGGCTTCCATTAAAGAAATCTTTTCTCAATAGCGTAACACTTTCAGACAATATCAAAACTATGGGGAGGGGGCGGTCATAACGTCATGGTTACATGGCATTACATCATCGATGGCGTCATCAAAACAAATTCACATTGAAACCTTTTATCAGGAGAAGTTCATTTTTTTCGGAGCTCCGCTTTTAGGCAGTGTCAATCTTTCCATTTTATTTATTTTAATTTTTTTGCGCTGAATGTTCTGTGGAAAGTTATTTCAAGTTCACCGGGTAACACCGCTTTAATTATTCGTCGTCTTGCATTGTGAGTTTTTTCATTTGGAAGTTGCCAGGCACAAAGTCTTTCCCGGTGACATGTTACATGGGGATTGATATCCAACGCAAAATGTGACCCTGGAAATCATCATCATCGATAGTTGAACTGCGTAATCATTTGTCATCTTGCGTTGTGAGTTTTTGACTCGAATATTTGACTCGAGCTTGAAGTTGTGCAGTAAATTGTTACACAGGGATCGATTCGCCTGGAAAATCTCTGTTGCGAGCCGACCGGGAAACATCGATTTTAGTCTTTTGGTGATTGCCGTAGCACACGAAACACTCGGCGCATTAATGTTTGAGTTGTTTCTGGGTTATTGTGTGGATTGTGATCTATTGACAGTTTTGTGAAAACCTTGCGGCGCTTTTATTAGAAGTTTAATCATTTATGAACACGCTACAAGTAAAGCTTTATCTGTTGGCATTGTTACGAGACCACAGTAATCCAAAGAACGGACGCAGTGCATCGACTTATATCGAAGATGGCTGCTACGACCATATGTTTCCTTTGTAAAGACCAAAACAACTGAGGTAAGAAGGACTAGTTTGTTGACATCTGATGCTATGTGGTCCGTCTGTCCGTCCGACTTGTTTGTGCAGTGACTTCAGAAGGAAATGACATAGGACCACCAAATTTGGTGTATGGGTCTCCCTCAGTGACCCATAGGGTGGGATTGTATATGGGTCACCTTGACCCTATTTCGAGGTCACTTTTTCTATGTTCAGCTTGTCAATGCTTGATAATGCGATAACTTTGAACGGGAATGATGTAGGATCACCGAATTTGGTGGTTAGGTTCCCCACAAGAATGTCTTGTGATTGTATATGGGTCATATTTTATTAAATGGACCGTGTAAAGAAATGACCCTGCCGGCAGGAGCGCCTGCACCCCTGAGGTTTATTTTGTTTTGGCTTTGAATGACTGACTGACTGACTGACTGAAGGTTTGGAATTATAACTTTGTGAATTCAAGTCAAATTCGCTGGCTAGGCTGAAATCGAGACTGCCGTTTTTGAGTCCAGGAGCTGAACTGGTCGAAATGGAGATAAGAGCGTGTCTCAATGAGGCCAAGACCAAATAAATCTGAACAGAAGCGAGATTGAGACAGAAAACCGTAGTGGCACAGTGACGGCGTAAATACAGAGCTGAGAGGAGATTACAGACCCCACACAGACATCATTTAACCCACATCCAGACAGTTTGAACTGACTCCCGAGTTTGAAGTTGCAGTCCAGAGTGTTATTATGAGTGTTGGTGTGTTTACGGTTATTAACGGTGTGTTATTAGTGTGTTTGGTGCTGGGTGAGATAATGATGGTGATTACTGACAGGATGGTATTGTTCACTGAGGCTCTGTGGTGTTGGGGTGTTATTTCTGGGAGTGATCATGGTTATTAGCAGCGTGTGTGTGTGTGTGTGTGTGCCGGGATGAAGACGTGATAACTTATCTCTTCTGTCAGTATTTATGGATCCCAGCTGATCTCTGCTTTTTATTCGCCGTGTGTGCGTGCATGTGTTCGATATATCTGCTGTAACGGGAGATTTCCGAAAGGGTTTCCGTAAAGCAGGGATGGAATTTCACGCCCGCCCGCTCACCCTTGGTGATTAAAAATGTTTAGGATGAATAATCAGCAAATTACGTAATTAGTCCTCTCGGCAAAAAATATGGGGCGAGTGTTCATATGCATCAGTTCGTCCGAGCGACGCACAACTTGTCAAGTCGAATGACTCACATTCGTTGTCAGTGAGTGAACCTGACATTTGACCAATCACGTTGCTCGTTACTTTGTTCCGCGAAGATCTGCAATACGCCTCAACACACGGAAGCCAATGAGAAAACACTGCGCCGGGCCGTACTGGTGGAGGCTGTGAACGTAGAACGCTCGGAGAGGGAAAGAGACAAGTGTTTTTTTTTCCTTGTCCCGGCAATTATTAAAAGTCAGGGCGGGCATGCTGAAGAACTCTCCAGAAAAAGGAAAGCTAAATGGTTCAGCAACAACTCCAGGGCAGATTTGGATGTAAAGATCATTTTTATTATAACCGGTGAGTTCACATGTAAAGCTAATATTTTGTCTTGTTTTGTTAATAATAATGAGAAAGCTACTCGTTAGAAAGAATTATATTGAAAGCAAAGTCTGGGTAGAGGCAACGAGTCGAGAGCATGCTGAGTGAAGCCACAACTGTTAGCATGTTCTTCCTTTCTACCGGTACATAATGTGCAGCGGTTTTATGTACTAATATTTTCCAAGAACATTTCAGACTGCCCGGTGTTCAGTCTGCGCTTGGCAGTAATACATGTTTGTAAGGGTCAATGCCGTAGCACAAATCTAATTTCTGAAGGTATCTCTGCTGTGCAGCGAGGGGAAGACTGTGAAAGTAATTAGAGAGAGCTATCGCGTCAGCCTGCATCCTTTGGCATGGTAAACTGTTTGTGTGGCCTCCAGTATGGGAACGTGCAGTTGTAACCAAGGGCAACGCCTGGTGATGTGACCGTGTTGAAGTGCAACGCAGATAAACTTAATAAATAATGTGGAAGTACATTCAATGTGCCAAACGCCCAGCTCCAAAACGTGGAACGTAAACGTGAGTTTTTATATATTTATATAATCATTTCATAGAGTAATAATTTAACTAAGTTCTTATTTCTTACGAACCAAAATTACTACTAGACTATATATCCGTGAATAAACGTCGTGCTCTAGCCCGAACCATATTTTCTGTTTTTAATGTTTATTGGATTTCAATAATATTATTGGCCAGTAGAATATGAAAATCACTAGTCCTGCTGCCCAGTAAATATGGAGAAGGACTAGTGTTTCTGTTTACCTTACTGGCCCTGCTGGCTAATAGCATATTAATTTGTAATTCCTTCCCTGCCATAAAGTGTTCGTCTGTTTATCTGTGCATCAGTTCAGACGTCTGGTGCCAAACCTGGACTTGGTGTTTTAGACTAAGTAGACTTATATTGTCTTCCGGTTGCGTATTAGTTGTCTTTGTCCTCGTTAGTGTCTCCTAAGTGAATAAAAGATCTATATTTTAGCTCCTGCTGAATGCCTGAGTGGGTGGCTTCCTTCCGTCTGTCACACTTTGGTTTCCGGACAATAACTTAGGAGTGCTTGCTCTTGCTCTGATTTTGATAAAGTTTGGTATGCGGGACTTCATATGGACTTCATTTGTTTAACACAGCCCTTTGGTTTCCGGACAATAACTTCAGAACGCTTGCTCTGATTTTGATGAAATTTGGTGTGCGGGTTTGTATTACAGGTACCTCGCCTGGGAGTGGTACACACCAAAATCCGTGCATAATTAATGACCCAGCTGGACGTAATTTTTTTTAACACGACAGTTTTGATTTTGGTTTAAGGAAGATATAGATCAACTTTCAAATACACATCCCTGGGCGGCGGGAGCTTTGGACCCCTGCGGTCTGTTTTTTATTTTAATAAAACAGTAGGATAAAGGTTCCAGGTAGATTGTCTACAGCTGTTTCTCCATGTTCATGAGTCATATTTCTGAGGAAATCCTTTCTAGTCCATGAATACATGTTTCCCTTGCTCATCAAGGATTTGTGCTGAAAGATTTAGTTCATCCTGCATTTTTTTTTCTTTGGAGTATTGATGTGTTTATTGCCCTGTTTCACAAAAAAATTTAGCATGTTTTTCTCTCTCTCTCTCTCTCTCTCTCTCTCTCTCTCTCTCTCTCTCTCTCTCTCTCTGCTATAAACACTATGCTAGCACAGATTCTCTCTCACGTCTCCACACATTCACCATGCTGTCACAAACTGTTTAGCCCTTAAAGCAGCTGCACTACTCGTATAACACCAGCCTCTATAACACCTATTAATACAGATGTGTATCGTGAGCTCCGCCTGTATCTATAACCTATATATTATTAATCTAGATATTACATAGTGTATACGACACAGGAACGGGGCTATTTGATTGGTTCACTATCCCGGGAGTAGCAATCAGGAGCTAATCGCAGGAAATGAAGTAGTTAGCCTGGACATGAAGAAAATGTCGGATTGGTCTGAGGAAGCTTTTTTTTTTTTTTTTTTTTTTTGAATGTCTTGCATGACATCATCTAATTTGCAAAGAAGTAAAAAATTAATTCGAATTTCAGACTAATTGCAGCTTTGTGTTACGTACATGTGAAAAAAACGAAGGTTTAGCAAGTTTTAATGTCATTGCATTTGGCGTAGTGGTGTTTTATCTTTATCTGTTATGCGAAAGTAAATAAATCGTTATTAATACAGTAAATATTAGGGTTGTTTCTTGTTGATATGCATATCAGCGAATATTTAATTACTTTTTTCATTTGCATATTGTAATACATTTAAAGCCGGATGTTTTTAATACTGTTAAGTCTTTTAAAAATTGCTTTATACCTCAGTGTGTGCTTGATTAGAATTTAAATAAAGGAATAAAACACATCTTAAAGTGTTTAGTGCCTGGCCTTATGAATTATTCATACCTTACTAATTAGCATAAACATTGGCTTTATTAGTGTTGGCCTGGCTTCTTGAATTCTGTGTGTGTGTGTGTGTGTGTGTGTGTGTGTGTGTGTGTGGTGATTAGGTGATATTTTAGTGGTGGAATTCCGCAGCTCGTACTAACGCCTCATAAATCGCTCACGCCATTGTAAACCTCGGCAGCGTGTGAACGCTCGGGAATTCCTTTCAGCTGAGTCATGTGATAGTTCACGGTTTCAGGACACGGGGGAGAAGGGGGCTCCAGTCCTGGAGGTGTTTCTCTTTATCATGGTGCCCTTAAGTTCATTTTGTGAGAGTGTGATTTTGGGAAGCTTGAGTCAGGTTGGGAATTTGAGTATGACACTATTTTCAGTATCTCTCTCTCTCTCTCTCTCTCTCTCTCTCTCTCTCTCTCTCACACACACTCTCTCACACACACACCAGGACCTCCTGCTGAAAGGACTCATTGTTGTACAGTTAAACAGCATTGTAGTTTACTCTGTGGTTGTATGTTGTTTTTCCCCTCGATATGCTTTTAAGGAATTGCTTTTATAGCTTGGGAATAACAACACTTCTTTATCCGGTTGCATGGCTAAAATACTTAGCACGCCCTTATATGGTTAACACTGTGTCATAAAATTTTTTAATTTATTTAGGAATTGCACACTCCTGCACATGAGAAATAAAACTGAACCGGCATTCCCGACGTTCCAAACCTGGTGGTGTCATCATTCCGGGAATGGAGTTCCATGCTTAGGACACGGTTGTGTTATTATTTATTGTGATATCAAGCAATTCCTCATGCCGTAATATTGTGCTTCCGCCGTGTTTGAGAACATTCCGCTCACCCTGTTATTCCCAACTTTGGAAGCGGGAACTAATTGGCACTCGAACTTGGATAAAGCCCTTTACGGGAGATTATCAGTGCTGAATCCTTTCCCCGTCTTCTGTTCATTCTGGTAAATGCCCTGTAGAATATAAGCCCCGCCCCTGGGGTTGTGTCGTTCGATACATCAGCCGCATGTCAGCAGCTAACGTCTGTATATTGTAGCCTTTTTGACTGCGCTTGGGGTTTCCCTTCTCTAACTAAAGTACAACAGTGTTATTTAATGTGTGATTTTGGGGTTGCGGACTTTGGAGACCTCGGGTTTGGTTGCTGCCAAAACGTCGTAAGCTCAAAACGCAGTTCTGTGAGCCAGAGTGCACTTTTATGTATATTCGCAAACGTGGTGTTTAGTAGCGAGAGCTGTGATTCGGCTGTTATCAGAAAAAAAAAAAAAAACCATACTCGGGGCCTTGGTGGCTTATCAGCACATTCCTGCCCTCTGGAAAAGTGTGTGTGTGTGTGTGTGTGTGTGTGTGTGTGTGTGTGTGTGTGTGTGTGTGGGTCTGGGAGTAGCATTGTAGATAAGGCTCAGGCTGCTCATTGGGTCACCGCAGCTCTAATTTAACGGCTCCCGTGGCCTCTGGGTCTGCTTATTGTCCCTGACCCGCCGCCACACACTCAAAATAAAGTAGTGTGTGTGGTGTGTGTCCGAGAGACAGAGATGGTGTGATATTTACGTAAATGCAGACATTAGCGGTACAGTCTGTACTCTGCTAATCCTACAAATGTTCACCGCGCAGGTTTTAGATTTCTGTTGACGCTGTTAATGAGGGACGTAACGGTAGATTAACATCCGCCAGCGTAGCGCTACACTTTTTTCACTGCCGTGTGAGATTGTAAATGGACCCCCACCCCAAGTCATTTAGTATTATATGTGTATTAGTATTATATAGTATTGTACCCTAACCCTAATTATAATGTGTTACCTTATAACGTACAATATAAATCATGTAGAGGATTCCCTCTCTAAAGGTGATTAGCTCAATATCGCTGTTTGCTAGGTTTGTTGTGTTATATATTCATATATGCTATAATTTTGTTGTGAAAATTAAAAAAATTTATTTTTAAGATAAAAAAAAATAGGGTGGGGGTCTATTTCCAATAAGGGGGGGTCAATATTCCACAGCGGAATGTGGACCCGGGGAACTTATTCCGCTGTGGAATATGTACCCCGGGTCCATTTTCATTATACCCCCGGAATAACAGTCTGACTACGAAGAACCGATCGTCTGCATCTAGGGTGTTAAACATCCTCCCACCTCAAACCTCTCCTCTAATCATGTCGCATTTCTCTTCAATTCTGACACGCCCACCACCTCACACCCCTCCCACTCAGGATGTCCTTTGGTAAGGCGCCGGTATAGTATACGCCACCCCATATGTACTGTATACGCTCACTGCGTAGAGTGTAACATAGCGTCTGAATAGAACCTTAGAGCGTGTCGCGACAGTGAATTACTAATTAATGAACTAACGAGCAGCCTGCCGTGGATTGGGATAAGAGCGTAGTAATAAATACTTTTATTAAAAACGCAGTAATATTAAATTATAGTATGATAGACATGATTGCAGTACGAAGGATTTACTGTTTGTTATTTTGAAGGAAACTGGAGGGATTATTTCAGCATCTAAAAGGAAAAGAAATATTCAAATAATATGCAAATTTTAATTCATGTTGGAAGCTTGAAAGTCTTTCTTTCGTTTTAATGTCGGATTTTGAAATAATGCTTTACATCAGATCTGTCTTACTGGTGAAGTGAAAATGTCCCAGTTGCAACTTCGTGTGTGAGTGAGAGAGAGAGAGAGAATGCAGGCTGCATTGCTGCAAATTCAGCTGCTGGTGTGTGTGTGTGTGTATGTGTGTATGTGTGTGTGTGTGTGTGTGTGTGTGTGTGTGTGTGTGTGTGTGTGTGCGGCCGCGCGCGCGCAAGTGTACGCACATGCTTGCATACAAAGGGAAGGGGTTGCCGTAGAGT
>JBCNYH010000014.1:20226744-20250443 GCA_039654325.1 Tandanus tandanus
GTGACGCAGCCCAGCCAATCCAACGAGTTCACATCACTACCAGGCTGGAACAGCCAATCAGAAAGGCAGCATGTCTCCCAGCATGCCTAGTCATAACACTCACGTGCACTTTAAAAACAGGCAAGGACTGATGTTACCGGAAGGAACCACTGATGTTATACGTGATGGCTTTAAAGAGCGAGTAACACTAATTTACCACAGGTACACTTTAAAGTAACAGTCATATTTCTGAATTTGAATTACTACAGAGTATTACTACAAGTATTTGTTTTACATCAATCAACATACGGAGACCCACTTCTTCAGTCAGTATCATATTTTGGGAACATGTTTTGACTCATTCTGACATTCAACTACACCAATCAACCAACCAATCAGGTTATCGATGAATTACTTCAAATCGATCCTCACTAACCCCTTCATCCTGATCACTCTGTGTTGTGCACCAGCCCATCACAAGAAACCATGCATCCACTTATTCACTCCTTTAGCATAACCAGAGCACCTACTGGAATGATCTTGGGAGTGGGAGGTAACAGATACAGCAGAATCCGGATGATAGACTGGAGAGATGAGGAGTGAAAACGCTGCCTATTGAATCATTGTTCCATTTCATCATCATTTCATCATTCATTCATTTATAAAGTCTGCTTGAGGCGCTGCCGTGAGACAACTCTTTCTTTTCTTTTGCCTATTACTGTTGCTATGGTAACATCGAATGCTCCGCGGCAGTGTCTGCTATTCATTTTGCGTGTTAAAAAGATTGAGCGAGACACCGTTTTCATGCTTAAAATGCTGAAAGGTGTTTTGTAATTGCTGTTTGTTTGATTGATTTTGGCCGGATGTGTCACAGTGTGTGTTCTGTTCCATAGCCGACGTGAAAATCAGACAAGTCATGAATTAAAGTTATAACGTTATTAGAATTGCAGGTTATACTTCATACTCATTTTAATTATCTCAAATGGTCAAAATATGTTGGCAGTCTTATTGCGACGGCTGTATACAGCTAGTCGTTTTGTAGCTAGCTAGCAAAATCTGCTGAGTAATATAGCAGGAATGGTTTGTGAAGACCTGTTTCTTAAACAGGTCTTTCAGACCTGTTTCTTAAAGGCTTAAGAAACAGGTCTGATCTCCGTATCAGAGTATTCAGAGTTCTGTACTTGCTTGAACACTGTCATAATCGTAGAAATAAAAATAAATGTTGTGTGAAATATTTTGAATTTCAACCACGTGTACATGCATGTCTGCACTGTTCAGATATTTGCTTGGGTATCTTATGTTAGACTGAAGGTTTAATATCTGTGTTCACAAGATGGTACATCAGAGATTTACTTCCACATCCATTTGGTTTTTGCGTTGCGACTTCGTGGACACCCATGTTAAACAAACTAACGTTTCTCTTCCCAAATATTTCTGCTGTTGTCATATTCAGTGCCAAAAAACCTTAAAGGTACAGTGTGTAACATTTTTGAGGGATTTATTAGCATAAATTAAGTATATTATCAATAAATAAGTTTTCATTAATCTATAATTAATTTTTTTGGAACCTTAGAATAAGCTGTTTATATTGGTGAGAGGGTCCCCTCTCATGTAGGCCACCATGCATAACAACCAATCAGCATCACCATGCATAACAGCCAATCAGTATCACCATGCATAACTGCCAATCAGCATCACCATGCATAACTGCCAATCAGCATCACCATGCATAACAGCCAATCAGTATCACCATGCATAACAACTAATCAGCATCACCATGCATAATAGCCAATCAGCATCGCCATGCATAACAACCAATCAGCATCACCATCCATAACAGCCAATGAGCATCACCATCCATAACAATCATCGCTGTGCATAACAGCCAATCTTTACAATGTTTAGCAACCAATCCGCATTAAGATGCATAACAGCCACTAATGGATGGTTTATTAAGTGTGGTGCTCCGTTCACTGTAAATCACCCTTAATGCATACCAGCCAATCAGAGACTCCGTTCACTGTAAATCAGGTTTAAATCTCAGTGATCATAAAGTAAATGGTAAAATGAGTCTGAGCCACACGTTAATTAAAATCATTGAGTTAATTGCTCGTAAACAGCTGAGTTGTTGTCTGAACTCTCAGTCCCAAGTGATCTACATTTACCGAAACATCCTCCATATAGGAACTCAGGATGGAGGGATGAATGACAGTGGATGAACTGATGCATGTCCCACCTTGGTGGATATCTTACACACGCACACAAACACACACACACACAGATGGATAAAAATACATTTTGTCTGGTTGTAAGTAGATTCAGGCTTGAACCCAGTTTGTTTAGCAGCACTACATGCTCAGATGGAGCTCTTGTTGTTGTTTAATAGACGAACAGCTCAGCAGGGAGGATAACGTTTTTCCCACAAGACGTTGGCTGACAGCAAGCCGCAAGACTGGAGCAGCTACAAGAGGAAAAAAGATTCTCTTCCGTATCTCAGGTGACTTCATAACGGCTCGCACTCAAGCAGAAAATGATCTCATAATACTGCATGAGAAGGAAACCAAAAAGAGAGATGGTTTGGACATGAGTGTTACTAATGCCCAAAAACAGGTAAATAGGGTGTGGATTGATGAGATAATTAACATCATACAGCCGAATATTAGCGATACACCAGACTTTGTTTTTAGATTTTACTGTTAAGAATAATAATAAAAGCAACATGACCTGCATTTTCTCTGCCAAGAGTTTAAAGGTAGGTGCTTGTGTTTAAAGTCAGTGGTCTGAATTTCTCAGATGGTTTTACTCAAGAAAATCGGGAAATCTCTGAGGCGTGAAGTACACGCAGGTGATTCGAATAATCTGAATAAAGCAGCTGTGTAAAGCAGTCCAAGTCTAAATCTGAATAATTTCCCCCTGAGTTAATATTAATGAGACTTTTACATCTCTGAACACACTTAAAAGGAAAAGCTCTGGGATTAAAAAAACAACAACCTGGGACGTATTTTTCCAACTGTTTCATTCAGTTTTGTTTTAGGTACAAAAGTACTGGGTTTACACGCTATAATTGGGGCTATAAACCACGTGCTTAGGTCACTGACAGACTCATGTTATTATAAGTGGAGGACTCTTCTCCCCTTCAGTGTACGTTGTCATGTACACGGCCTTTTTTCTGATGTTCACAAAAAGGAGAGGCCTTGGAGAATTTCTCATGAGGTTCATTTTCCAAAGTAAAAAAGGAGTTCTTTATTATTTGGAAAATAGACTTCAAATCTGAGCGTGATGTGTTTGAGATTTCTTATTACTGTACATTCTACAATTCTGTATGGAGCCCCTAAAGGGACATGGAAAAAAAAAAAAAAAAAAAGAAAAGTATCGCGTGAGCACGAGAAACCTTAGGTGATAGTTTCTCGTGCGCACGCTATATTTTCTCGTGCGCGCGCGATAGTTTCTCGTGCTCACTAGAAACGTATCTATTCCCCCCCCACCCCCCCATGTCTCTTTAGGGGCTCCGTACACACACACACACACACACACGTAAACAGTGAGCACACACACACTCGGAGCAGTGGGCTCCCACACACATTGGGGTGCCTGGAGAGCAGTTGGGGGTTCGGTGCCTTGCTCAAGGGCACTTCAGCCATGAAGGTGGAGGAAGGGAAGATGCAGCTCACTCCTCTGGAATCGAACCAGCGACCTTTCGGTCCCAGCATACGCGCCCCAATGGTAGGAGAAGTGGGTTTGTGAATGAAAGGTCTAATTGGTCGATTCTTGACCCGGCAGGAAAATGTGGTGGCGGGGGGGAGTGAGCAGCATTACTGTCAACTAAAGTGGCTTTGGGACCGAAAGGTCGCTGGTTTGATTCTCGAACCAGCAGGAAAAATGTGTGGTGGTGGGGGAGTGGGCTGCACCTTCCCTTCCTCCACCTTTATGGCCTTGAGCAAAGCACCGAACCCCCAACTGCTCTCCAGGTGATGCAGTGTGGCTGCCCACTGCTCCGTGTGTGAGCTCACTTTGGGGGCAGCTATGGCCTAACGGTTAGAGAAGCGGTTTTGGGCCCGAAAGGTCGCTGATTCGATTCCTGGACCAGCAGGAAAAATGTGTGGTGACGAATGGAACCTCCCCTTCCTCCAACTTCATGGATGAAGTGCCCTTGAGCAAGACACCTAACTCCCAACTGCCCTCCATGTGCCGCAGTGTGGCAGCCCACTGCTCCGAATGTGTATGTGATTTTATTCCGGCATTGTTCTGGATCTTATAGCAGTGTGTAGTAACAAATCCCAAGCTGCAGGTGAGCATGAAGCATCCCTAAGAGACGACTCTTCAGAAAAATCAACATCTCAAGCACCTTGAAAATTAACTGGAGCACTCGACGAGCAAAACGAAATCACTGATGTTTTCTCAATCCTCCTCAACATGTCAGATAATGTGAAATAAACAGAAATAATCCTTGCAGTTAGTCTCACTGGAAAAAAACAGACACACACGTGCATCTGTGCCCTGGTCAAACATTCATAAATATTCATTAATTAAATTGTGTGAATTTTTATAATTTTACACCACGTGTGGATATGGATGGAAAAGGAAGTCCAGTGAGTTCGCTGCCACACCCTAATGTAAACAGCGCTAATCTAAAACACATAAAAATGAACGTCTTTCTTGCTAGCAGTCTTAGCCTGGTTACTAAAGAAGCCTAACATCATGGGAAATAACAGACAGACTGCTTAATTCAGACGGACGAGCTTTGCTTCTTAGCTCCAGCTGAGCGATTACAGCTGCTTTAAACGATACAGGCAAGACAGATGATTTTAATGGAACCGAGCCGAGTTCCATCGCATTGAAAATTTATGAGTGGGGCACTAGAGACAATAAGAATGAGCGTTTTAGTTCTTCAGCCTTCCTTTGGAAATAATATGTAGCCAAATCACCCCTTTGGGTATTTAATTAAATTCGTAAACAAGGAAAAAGTACAGATACAATTTGTGGGAATGATTTAGTAGAATGGACGGCACGGTAGCGCAGTGGTTAGCACGTTCGCCTCACAGCAAGAAGGTCCTGGGTTCGATTCCCGGGCTCGGGTGTTTCTGTGTGGAGTTTGTATGTTCTCCCTGTGCTTGCGTGGGTTTCCTCCGGGTACTCCGGTTTCTGCCCACAATCCAAAAACATGCACAGTAGGCTGATTGGCTGTTTCCAAATTGCCCCTAGGTGTGAGAGTGAGTGTAAAGGGTTGTATCTGTGTTGGCCCCGCGATGGTCTGGCGAGCTGTTCAGGGTGTAGCCCGCCCTCGCCCAGGTGGGTAGAAGATATAGTAGCCTATGTGAAAAATACAGGGTGTGCTGTTATAGGAAATTACTTATGAATCCATGGGTTTAATTTTTCATGGTTGGACGCAGTCTCTCCGGTGTCTGTATGCATTGCGTTGCCTATTATCTGTTAGGCATTGCTGAGTTGATGCTGATTGGCTGTTGGGCATTGCTGAGCTGATGCTGATTGGCTGTTAGGCATCGCTCAGTTGATGCTGATTGGCTGTTAGGCATCGCTCAGTTGATGCTGATTGGCTGTTAGGCATCGCTGAGTTGATGCTGATTGGCTGTTAGGCATTGCTGAGTTGCATGACGACGGTTGTCAAGGATGCTGTAACTCACCAATGCATAACATAATAAATCATTCATTCATTCGCTGAACCGCTTAATTCTCCTAAGGTCGTAGGGAGGCTGTGCCTATCTCAGACAACACTGGGCGAATGCAGGGGACACCCTGAACAGCTTGTCAGACCATTGCAGGGCAACACACACAACCATTCACACTCACACCTACTGGCAATGTGGAACAGCCAGTTAGCCTAATGTGCATATCTTTGGACTGTGGGAGGAAACCGGAGTACCCTGGATGAAACCCACATGCAAACTGCGCACAGAAAAGCCCTTGCCGAGCCCAGGAAACGAACCCAGGACCTTCTTCCTGCGAGGCAGACATGCTAACCACTATGCCACTGTGCCGCCCTCCTGATGGATAAGCGGTGTAGATAATGGATTGCTGGATGGATGAAAGTAACAGGATTATTTAGAAGATCAAATCTAAAGCCTGATTGTTATAAGATGTTTTGAAGTGAAAATGAACAATCTTTTTTTCGTGTCCCAATCTTTCTGCATCTTTGGTTATTAATTTTTATGATTAATATTTTATTTATATGTTTGGTTTAGCATTCTAGAAACCCCGTAGACCATGCACATGCTTTTTTTAAGTAAGTCTGGGCGATGTGTTTTCAGCCCCGAGCTCCAGTTGTGATTACAGACCCACTGTTCCATTACTATAATCCCTCTCTAAGCCCAGGTTTAATCCTCAATTGGCTTTTTTACCCTGTAATGTGCTGCTTCAGGCTTTGCACCAGCCAAAAGTTTCACAAGCGTGTGTGAGAGTGCAGGTGATCATTGTCCTCCAGTAAGTAATTAGCTGTCCGTGAGTGTGAGCAGCATATCTAAACCGACGGCCAGAACAGTGACCTCTTTCTGACCTCAGCACATGTCCAGCCCAGTGCGGTTGTAGCCTGTAGCATAAAACATCACTCAGGACACTTGTCTCAGTCATACCCCAGGGCTTTGGCAGAATTAAATGTGACAAAATGAGAGCACTCAAGAGCAAGAGTAAAAAAAAAACAAAATAGGTAGATCGAAAACAGAACCAGGTCTGAAAGAGGCGTACAGAAAACAGATACAGGGCATAATCACGCAGTACACCGAGCAAAAAAACCTGTCCTCTGAGGACAGAGTCGAAGCTTAAATAATGTCGTAATCAGTGCATAATCCAAAACAGCAGTATGCCTGGAAATGGCTAGTGTGTCAGACCATGAGCCGTTAAGCTTTATTCAGAGGATTTTTCAGTCCATGAGCTAATAAACACTAAATAAATCCTTTTAGTATATACTACACAAGAAAGCACGTTCACCTCACAGCAAGAAGGTCCCGGGTTCGATTCCTGGGCTCGGAGTGTTTCTGTGTGGAGTTTACATCCTCCGGGTGCTCCGGTTTCCTCCCGCAGTCCAAAAACATGCACGATAGCATGATTGGCTGTTCCAAATCGGCCCTAGGTGTGAGAGTGAGTGTGTTTGTTGAATGGTTGTATTTATGTTGGCTCTGCCATGGCCTGGCGAGCTGCTCAGGGTGTACCCCGCCCTCGCCCAGAGTCGGCTGAGATGGGCGCCAGCCTCCCCGCTACCCTAATTAGGATTAAGCGGCTTAGAAAATGAATGAATAAATGATAACTACACGAACAGGAATCTCGGTAGAATAGATAGTTTGTCACAGGCACTCGAGCAGGCACCAATGTCATCATCACACTTTACAATAAAATAAAAAATAAACCATAAAAATCTTGTTTTAACCTGTTTTCATTGTGTTTCCATTAGTATTAGCAAAACACCTTCAGGGAGCGCTGTTGAGTAGGGTTGAACAGAAGAGACGGCTTCAGATACAGAGCCATTCAAGATGTACCCCGCGTCCGGCCAGAGTCGGTTGGGTTTGGCTCCAGCTTGCCAATTGTGCAGTACCACTACAACTCTGCAAAGGCTTTAAAGGGTACTTGTGGTGAATCTGTATTACTAGCTCTTTAAAACGATCACGTATGACATCAGCAGTTCTATTAGGCAACGTCAGTCCATGCCCTTTGTCAAGTATGTGCGAGTGCTGCCGCACTATTACTACTAGTCATGCGCAGCGACATGTTGCCTTCTTCATTGGCTGTTCCAGCCCTGGTAGTGATGCAAACTCGTTGTTTTGTTCTATTGGCTGGGCTGTGTGCAGCAGACACCAGTCTAAGGTAACACATTATCGGCCAGTGCTAAGCAAGAAAATGGCGGAGTGTGCTGAAATCACGGAAAACATAACGTAACATCGGCACAGGCCGTACTCTGAAAACGCTTGCTTTCGGACGCAATTCAGTATTCTGTGAATTCTGGTTGTGACTCACAGATCAGCAATCAATGCCGAATCCTAAGCTATAGAGTCCAGGTCGAGTCCAGACTTCCAATTCATAAAGATTGATTTCAAAGCTATAGAGTGTAAGTCAACTTTGTCTGAAACCATTTACTATAAGTCGGGTATGATTCTTGAGCCGTAGAGTCGGCATCAAGTCCAGATGCACAAGCAGTATAGATCAGGTCGAGTCCAACTTTCCAAGTCGTGGAGTTTGAGTCTAGACTAATATCTCAAGCTATAAAATCTGAACCAAGTCCAGCATCCTTGTGTAATTAAAGTTGAGATAAGAGTCACAGGCTTTAGACCTTGAGTCAAAGGGGGCATTCCACAACCCTTAAAACTGCATCCTCGTTTCCCTCACGTCTGTCTCATCCTTGCGTCTTTGTCCCTCTCACCATGGAAACATTGAAGAAATGTGTTTGAAGAGAGATGAGACGTCGTTTCCTCCGATGCGTCACATGGAGCGACATCTGCTTCTGATGACGGCATCGCAGCTGGACCTGCTGAGTAAAAGCGGCATGTAAGGGCAGGCTATTTATACACTAGCATGCTGCTCTCGTGTATACTCACTCATCACTTCTCGCTCCTCGACGCACAAATAAAAGAATCGGGACGGCCGTCTAAGATGGCAGAAAACCTTCAGGTTCAAGCGTGGATCGAGAAGGGAGGAAATGACCAATAAGGATTTTGGGATGAATCCTAAAGCCTTAATCTCATTTGGGCGATAACGCCCGCTAATGGCCACGATTCAATAAATTTTTAGGTCGGAAGCGAACACGAGGGGTCTGCAACCGATATCATCGACCATATCGCTGACTGTCAGTGACTGTCAGCGAGGAATCCACCCGTTGTGGACAATCGTCCCGTTTTTTGAAACCGTTTTCCAAATGTTGGACGATTACACACGATAATCTACTCATCGGTGACTGTTTCTAACTATCCGCGATTATATTGCTGACAGTCTGAGACGGTTGTTGTCGAACACAGACAGTCTCAGACCTACCATCAGAGATTTTCATCTGAGCATTATCTTATTTGAGTCATTTAGGACATCACATACACAATTGTGGTTGGTCTGAGACAGTCTGAGACAGTCGCCAACTCAAACAATCATGGGCAGTCGCCAAATGAATCGCCCAAATGAGATTGGGCCTTCAATCTCATACCCTACAGTCCGAGTCTGATTAGTTTCAAGTTTATTTGTCATATACAGGTAACAATGGAACATCACTACCGGCAATGAAATTAAGTCCCAGAATGCAGTCTAAGTGAGTTATAGAACTGAGTCCCCAGCAATATTTAATCTGAATATAACTGGTCACCTGATGGTGACTCAGCACAACCTCCTCAGCATTTTTGTGCATCCTCATAATATTTTCAGGTTCATGCCGAAGTTGACGTTAGAAGGAATTTTGGGGAAATGTGCTGTGTTATGTTCATAATTTTGACATCATCAAGATACAAGTTATTTCCAAAAAATGCCGTTATGTCTACAGTACAGAACAGTAGCCATCTAGAACTGAAACAGCGCCACCTACAAACTAGCAGACAGAACAAACGGTCTAGAGAACAGCTGTACTTTAATTTCCCGAAGCGTAGGAGTCAAATCTTAGCTTGTGTGAGAAATGATGGTGTGCGGCTGTGTGTGTGTGTGTGTGTGCTGACTCATTTGATCAGCAGTGGGTGCTCGTTTGCCAAGTACGCTGGTATGCCTATGTGCCTCTGAAACTTTGTGAGCGTCTGTCTGAGAGATCCAGAGGGAGAGAGACAGAGAGGGAGAAAGACACTGCAGAATTACGCATGCAACAGCTCTCAGTTCGGAGATAAGCCTGATGAATCGAACCCCGCTGTCCTCAGAGGCTCGATTCCACATCGCTATTAATTAAAATATGAATCACGTACCTTATCTGAAGAATATGATGATCTGTGCACATGGCGCAGGAGCAGTTCGGAAGGTGTCGTATGATATTACAGAACTTATTGTGGAAACATTGTGCAGATTCTGCATTTAGAGAAGAGTAGAGAAGCTGGAATGCTGCCACCTCATCACCGTCTCTGTCCTTCACTCCACGCCTCCTAATGCAATTTATTACGGCGGTAAATAACAGAAGAATATCAGTAAGATCCATCTGCTCCAAACCATCATCATCTGTTAGGTTTTTCCGAGAGCATCATCACTGATCTAACATTATATGAGATAGCTATCTGTTTAAGGTTTGCTTATTTTGGGGTAAACAAATTGATATGTTTGACTTTTCTATTAAGAGTCAGATGTTAGGCTTTGATCTGATGTTAGCATCAGAACCTCCTCATCGATTGGCAGTTCAACTTCACTGGTCTGAGAATTAAGCACACAGAAATGCAACGCTTCAAGTTCTGCAAGAAAGTAATTAAGAAATTGTTTGCTGTCTCAGACAGTCAGATCATCGGCCAGACGTCCAGTAGTGTTTCGCCAGAACCGTGTGATTTACATTGAAGAAAAGTGTAAAGCTATATACACTGAGGTAAATCTCGGTTGTACTGGAAACAACAACAACAACAAAAACTAGAGGAGCACCCGGAGAGGTCAAGGTACCTCCACCATGCAGAGAGGGATTGTATGGGCACAGGTTTCAATCACCCATTTGCTCATCTTACACGGTGTTCTGTGATACGTGAACATGATCAAATTAGCGAGGAAAAAAAAAACCTGTGTACCCGGTGGTTTTGACCTTTCAGAGTCACTCAAGGTCAAAGGTAATTGTTTTATTTTAAAGGCCATACATGTTTCCTCATTTGTGTTGCTTAATTACTCTACCTCCAGAACTACATGATCTTGTTCTGACTTTCACCTTTGACCTTTCATTCATTCATTCGCTGAAATGCTTCATCCTACTAGCATTGTTGGGGTACACCCTGAACAGCTCACCAGTCCATTGCAGAGCCAACACACACACAACCATTGGCAAGCACACTCGCATCTAGGGGCAAATTGGAACAACCAATTAGGATACTGTGCATGTCTTTGGACTGTGGGAGGAGACCGGAGTACCCGGAGAAAACCCACAGAAGCACGGGGAGAACATGCAAACTCCACACAGAAACGCCCTCACCGAGCCCGGGAATCGAACCCATGACCTTCTTGCTGTGAAGCAGGCGTGCTAACCACTATGCCACCGTGCCGCCTACCTTTGACCTTGACATTCCAAAATCAAATAATCTCTGGGACTCCGGTAGGGTAGTATCCCCACCAAACTTCGGTGGAAAAATCCATGCACAGCCGTGGTCAGGATTTTGTTCACTGACAAACAGACTCTCAAACGCCAGTGATTACAGCCCTGCCACATAAACTCACATTCTTCCTCTGGACATACATTTAAAATGTTTATGTTCCTGTGGTCATTCTTCTTAGAGGAACTCCTAAATGTCTTATGAATCTGCGCTACATCGTTTTCCATTATAAACAGTACCCTTTACTTTTTAAGTTATGAACTCTTGAAGAACCCAAATTCAAATCCAAATATGGTCATTATTTTCTTCTCCATTTGTAGAACCTGACTAATGTTTCACATTTAACTAAACTCTACCAATACGTGGTACCAGGTGCTTCCTTAAGAGCTCAATGGATGACCAACGGATACGAGTTTCCTTATTAAGGTTTACTTGAAACCCTTTCTCTTAGAAAAACATTCAGATGATGGGTTCTGCAACAGTAGAACACAAAGAGACAAATAAAGAACCCTTAAGATTTCTGTTTACTAAGAGTTTATGGTATTTGCAGGTCTAATAAACATTCTTCCTAGTAAGTTTTCTACGGTTGTCCCAGTATGTTCTGTTTGGAACCCTTTCTGATAGTGAAACCCTCCGTCGATGGGTTCTACAACAGTGGAACATAAAAAGACAACAAAACAATTATAAGTAAGTTTTTCACAATGTTTGATAGCAATTAGTGTTTGTCGGTTGGTCCTTTGTGGAGCTCCTTTTCCTCTAGAAAAACACTTCATTGATGGGTTCTATAACAGTAGAAAATAGAGGAACAATGCAGAACCAGTAAGCCTTCAATTTTTTCTAGTATATGGCAGATTGACTCCTAATCTCCAAGGATTCACTTCAAACCGTTTCCAACACTGAAACCCACATTAATTGGGTTCTACAGCAGAAGACCATAGGAGGATGACAAAAGAACCATTAAAAGTTTAAAAAATTATAAGGTGTGTATGGAAGAACGACCCTAATCAATGCTCTTGGGTTTGGGTTTGTCTGACCTATGTGTGACACCGTCAGCCATCTGCTGCATCCTGACTTATCTCCAGCCTTCTTGACTATGTCTTGCCACTGGAACCAGATAGTAAGGGATGAGACAGTGAGGCAGACGACATTGCGCAACTCTCCGTCACCAAATCAAATTCATGCACCAGTCAAGACGTCACCCATGTGAGGTCCTTGATCAACCATTGACAACGTTGTACATCGAGGGATTTTTAAAGTATAAGGCAGATATAATCTTCCTTCTTCTACGTTTTTTCTTCTTCCTGATCAGTGTTTCTCATGTTCTACTTGGAACCCTTTCCGATGGTAATCAGTATTCTTGGGGCGGTTCTGCTTGGAACCCTTTCTGACTGGAAACTCTTAGTTGATGGATTGTACAGCAGCAGAACATGGAGGCACAAGTGAAGGGCCCTTAAGAGATCTTTTCTCTATTTAGGAGGGCGTGGCAGAGAGACTCCTGATCTACATTTTCCTAAACACGGTTCTTTGTTTGGTCCTTTAGAGACGCTTTCAGACCCATGATATTTGCCTTGGTGTCTGAGCACCAAGTTCTGCCAGTGTCACGGCCATGCTCTCCTGTATTTTATCACAGTGCTAACTCTGCATTTTCATATCCATGCAGCTCAGAGTGTTTTGGGAAAGGTTTGTTTTCGGTATGGATGAAGGATCTGAACAGAGAAATAATTATTCGTTTTCAAATGTACCCGAGTAAGTGTGGACATCACACTCAGCTAGTGGCTTCGATAGAACATAAGAGAATCAAAGGAGAAGGGGCGGCACGGTGGCACAGTGGTTATACACGTTTGCCTCACAACAAGAAAGCCCCAGGTTCGATTCCTGGGATCGGAGCGTTTCTGTATGGAGTTTGCATGTTCTCCCCGTGCTTGCATGGGATTCTGTGGGTTTCCTCCCACAGTCCAAAAACGTGCACAGTAGGCTAATTGGCTATTCCACATCGCCCCTAGTTGTGAGTGTGAATGGTTGTATGTGTTTTGGCCCTGTGATGTCCATATTAATGAAGTGTGTCTTTCTCTCTGTCCATATTTCATATGCACAAAGATGAAGCCCTCTTTCTGTCTGTTCCTTCTCTCTCTCTCTCTCTCTCTCTCGGCCTGTATTTCATATGAACTTTGGGTTCTTGTGATATGTCTGCGTTCCACCCTAAAGCACTAGACAGTAAAGTGAAGCGTTTGGTGACAGCAGGAGTCTGTAGTGTGTTAAATCACCTCCCTCCCAGTGACGAAGCACAGCACAGTGACAAATCTTACAGCACATCCATTTCCTCCCCATCCACCTCCAGTCCGGTGTGCTGTTGGGTCACTTTACTCAACTAGAGCAGAGCAGGACAGGAAGGACAGAATGCAGAGATAGAGGGCAGAGTTTCCTGCTAGCATGATGCTAATGAGGGGGAGTCTCTTGAACAAAACTAAGTAGACACCAAGAGATATCTGGAGTATTTGTTGTATTTGGGGTTTGGTTGAGCTGGTGGTAAACTGTGAACGGTTAATGAACAACCGATCACCAGGATGGATACTGATTCGCTGTGATCATGAAGAGCTTTACTGAAGATTAATAATAAATAGATTCATTTTTTTGCATTCTGTCAGAGTACCAGCATTTCTCAAGTCGATTGAAAGCTGTCATCAAAAGGAATGACCAAGCTATACTTGATTTTCAGAACACTTGAAGATACGGTTCATAGTCCAAGACCTTTAAAGCTTCATTCTAAAATCTAGGGCAGCGGGTTAAGCTAACGGGCTACTAATCTGAAGGTTGGGTGTTCAATCCCCAATACCACCACTTGAGCAAGGATCTTAACCCTCAATTCCTCGGTTGTGTAAAAATAAACGATAACCGTAAGTCGCTTTGGAGCGTCTTCCAAAAGCCGTAAATCTGATAATACACCAGAGGTACAAAATGGGTACTCTTGATAGTACCACACTAGCGATAAGGAAAAGTACAGTTTAGTACCTTTATTTCTACGTGTTTGCTGAACTGTGTGGTTGGTTTCCACATGTTTCTTCACACTTTAAGATGAACACATGTTTGGGTCAGCTCACGTGTCACATCCCGCATTATAGCGCAATTGTGCAGTTTCCAAGTTTGGCCTCTAGGTGGGGACACATGGGAAGATATATTTACTAGTCCTGTAACTCAAATGGGTGTCAAGCGGAGTTAATTTGGAACAAGTCTTGCTTTTGAAATTGACCATAACATGCCCAGTTGTTTTACTATGACATTAAGTCCGGCTCATGTTACACACACACACACACACACAGAGGTAAAAAAGCATGGTCTTTCCGTTATCAATTGAATGTCTTTGTGGCACAGGACTACCTGTACATCCCAGATGCGTCTTTTAAATAACCCCGTGTGCTGAACATCAATATCACCAAAACCCGACATTCCTTCTCTTGGTGACTGGATTGTGTTGGTGTCAAAGCCAGTGCTGTGCGTGTGTGTGTGTGTGCGTGCGTGCGTGAGAGAGAGAGAGAGAGAGACGCGCCATATGCAGCCTTTTAACGCGCACTGCATCACCTGGCGGACGCGGACGCACCATCCAGCTCACCCACCAACGCGCCTTAAATCTCATTTTTATTTCGACCTTTTGTTTCCATCACCTTCATTTCCTACTTATCAGCAATGCTGGCGCAAGGAGGACGGTTGGCTCGCTTTGGAAACCGTGACGCTCTGGCACGGATTTGACGGATCACCTCGAATACGCGCGTCCTCAGAGTGCGCGCTTGTGCACGATTTTTTGGGAACCTCCTCTCTGGATAACGTTCTTTCCAAACCTACTTTGGAGATACTTCTTCATCGTTGACTTTGGCACCTTAAGACCAGCTTGTTGTAGTGAGACAGTACAGAGAGCAGTGTAACGTAAAGGGGAGAACGATCCCCCCCTCCCCAGTTTGTTTACGAAGAAAGCTCCAGGATGCTCCGTGCGCACTCGCACCACGCTGCGCGCCGCTCCTCGTGTGCCTGGGTCCCTGAATTCTGAATTAGGAAGTACTGCATTGAAGTTTTTCCACTTGAACCCTGTGATACCCCTTGTCGCCGCGACCATGCCTGTGAACGCCATGCCGAGAGCAGGAGGCGGCTCTCTGAGTCCGGCGGCGCTGTCCCGCAGCCTTTCCCGGCTCAGGGAGCTCCGAACGCGGACTCGACTCATGCTGTCACTCGGTGTGGCGCAGATGGTGCTCGGGAGTCTCATTTTGGCTGTGAGCTTCGCTGCTTTGGCTCTTACTACCTCTCCCAGAGTCAGGCATTCCTGTCCTTTCTGGGCCGGCTTCTCGGTAAGTCTTATCTCACTGCCAGTTGGGTTCCACCTGCCCTTCCCTTTTTTAAATAAAACACTTTCATGCACTGTATACATTTGCTTATTTGGCTGAAACTTGGAGTGAGGCAGGACACATTTGATCAAACTGAGGTTGAGTCTTGCTCAAGTACCTAATATTGGCAGCCCTGGGGTATTAGGATTTAAACGCACAGCCTTCTGATCAATCAGCCAGTGCCTTAACCAGTGACCCAGTCTCCGTGAATAGGACAAATCCGTCTTTAAGACAAGAACGCAGTGGTGCAGTGATCCATCATCAGTGATGTCTGACGGTGCTGGATCCATGTGATGGTCCACATTAACTTTACTGTAGACACGGTGTACATCAGTTTACTCCCAGACGCGTCTTTTAAATAACCTTGTGTGCTGAAATAATAACAATAATAATAATAATAATAATAATAATAATAATAATAATAATAAGCAAGAATGTCCTGGGTTCGATTCCCAGGCTGGGGGCGATTATGTGTGGAGTTTGCATGTTCTCCCCGTGCTTGCATGGGTTTCCTCTGGGTACTCCAGTTTCCTCCCACAGTCCAAAAACATGCACAGTAGGCTGATTGGTGGTTCCAAATCCTTTGAACCTGGCAAGCCGTTCAGGGTTTACCCCGCCCTCACCCAGAGTCGGCTGAGATGGGCGCCAGCCTCCCTGCGACCCTAATAGAAGGATTAAGCAGCTTAGAAAATGAATGAATGAATGACTAATTATAATAACAATAATAATAGTAATTATAATAATGATAATAATAAAAATAATAGTGTTAATAGTAATAATAATAAGACACATTTGCTCTTCTTTAAATCGAAGAAAACTCACCTGCACTCTTCCTTGCTGGTTCTTCAGATAAGAATCACAGGGCAATTTCAGGGACAGTGGGAGGAAATCTGAAGGGCCCTCTTTATTGTCATCATGCTACCCTAATGCCTTCATAGACACTCAGTACAATGAGCTAACTACAGGACAACCGCCTCAAAGTGTTATATTAAGTGTTGAAATGTCAATTTTAACAGACTGAGCGCAGACCCGTGGCTATCTATCTGCTTGCTTAACAAAATGATGTCAGGCTAGCGTTAGGTTACTAGCCATCCTGTCCTTATTAATTCATCATAATATTACCTCCACAACACCGCACAGTTCTGCTTCATCTTTCCTTCTTCTTCTTGTACTCCTTCCTGCTTTTCAGGTTGTTTTAATGATTATTAATGACCTTGCTGGTGAAATGTTACTCTATGAAATTTGACATTTTCAGACATAAAGTGGGGGCCTTCAAGGAAGTCCTTAAAACTTCGGGCCCCAAGCATTTGCTTGTCCTATAGCCTGCCCTGTAGCTACACCTTGGGTTCGGAGCTCTTTGCATCTTTTGTCCACCTTTAAGAGTTCCTTCAGATGTTCTACAGAGGATGTACTATAATGTAGGTATTTTTGCAGAGTGGAAGAAGCTGGTCTGTCCTAAATCTAATAGCTTTGTTCAAATTAACTCTTAAAGATTAAATCCATTGCTGGAAATATCTTTGGTGGTAATGTAGTATGAAGTGTATAATCTGTAAACACTGCACTGCGCCACAGAGTATTATTATTATTATTATTAATATGAACAAGCAGCACTCGGTTTTTAACAAGGTGTTGTCGACGGCGTGTGGTATGCCTTCTGAAATCCTGCTACAAATTAAATGCCCATAGTAAAATGTCATGCTGAAGTGATGAAGTGATCTGCCAGGGTTGGCAGTAAGGCAGTAAATAATGGGAGGGGAAGTCATCCTGGTGTACAGCCTGTTTCTATCCTTTTGAAGCATCAGTCATGTCAGTTTGTTTATAAGGTGTTTCGTGGACTCACTAAGACAACGTCAGGACGTCACTAAACTCTGAGATCCTGCTACTTTTAGGTCAGAGGTTTATTACAATATTAACAGCTCAGCAGTCTTACCCCGGGTTTAACACTTTCATTTTCATGTCGTGTCCAAGGCCAACATCTGCTCCACGCAGAGGGATTTTGGAAAGACAAAGAAGGTCAAAAAAAAAAAAAAAAGGCGCTGGAAGTGAAGCTGAGCAAATCCCGTTAGTTCCAGTAGAACCCCTCGCGCCTTCTGAATAGATCAAGGAACATCTTTCTTTAGTCCTTCATTCTAGGATCTTGGTGTTTTCGGTAATCCTGTAATCAGCCCAGATCAAGACGTTACCTTATCACCTCTAAACTGCCACACATTATTTGTGTGGTTACTTTCCTTTAGGTTACTTCTTTAACCACTTTGCTACATCAGGGTCGCCATTCTGCCTTCCACCTTGCTGAATTACTGTGCACTCATCTTTAATTAAATTAAAAGGTGTGAATAAAAATTCTTTTACGGCAGCTCAGGCGGCTAGCATGTCCTCCTCACAGCAAGAAGGTCCCGGGTTCGATTCCCGGGTTCAGGGCGTTTCTGTGTGGAGTTTGCGTGTTCTTCCCTTGCTTGTGTGGGTTTCTTCCGGGTACTTCGGTTTTCTCCAACAGTCCAGAAACATGCACATTAGGCTGACTGGCTGTTCCAATTCAGGCCTTAGTGTGAGTGTGAGCGTGCCAAGCCCAGGACTTGAACCCTGGACCTTCTTGCTGTGAGGCGGAAGTGCTAACCACTACACCACCTTTGACCTTGACATTCCAAAATCAAATCATCTCTGTGCAACACTTTTTACCTCAGAATGCATTGAGCGTCCCCTAATCCATGATTTATTCATTATTTTTTAAATAACGCACATTTATCTAGACCGTAATCCAGGTGTGTTCAGGCCCGTCGGTCAACATCGCACTGTCCGAGAACTGAGATCCGAGAAATCTGGCTTTACTATCTAATGTAAAGAACAGCAGTGTGCAGGAAATGTGTTCTTAAAATTCCACGATGTCCATTAGTAAATATTTATGAGGCAACACTACTAAGATTTTGCACCAGAGACCTCCTCCATGGCTGCGAGACGCCTCAGTGGCACACAGATGGAGGGGAACAAAAGGAAGTGTGGAAGTGCATACATACGTGGGAGAAGTGTGTGTGTGTGGTGACAGAGATAAGCAGCATGGAGGTCAGAGGTGAAACAGCATGTCTTGTGTGTGGCTGATGAAAGCAGAACCGTTACGCTCCTGATAGCGCCGTGAACTCTGTGCTTTAACATTACATGAGTTCCAGATTGTCATGTAAAGTCTGGTTTGTGACACATCAGTGCTTTTCTGTCTGTGCAGAAGCCAAGAGGCAGGATTATCTGTTTCATGTGGCTTCTTTTGTATAACACACACACACACACACACACACACACACAAACACAGCAGAAGGTGCATGAATGCAACATGAAACAGAAGGCTTCAGCAGTGACTGGTTTGCATAAGTAGCCTTGAGGTCATTGTGCACACACACACACACACACATACACACACACCCCTCATTGAACTGTCACTAACCATCCGAACGGAACCACAAGCAGTAGGGAATCAAAACGAGAAAAAAAAAAATGTGTAAAGGGAAGGAAAGAGCATATTTTAAAGTCAAGAAACTTGAAGAAGGAAGAAAGGAAGGGCAGAGAAAAAGGAAACTGGAGTCAGTGATGGCTCTGTGTTTAAGGCTCAAGATTACTGATCTGAAGGTTGCTGGTTCAAGCCCTAGTACCCCTAAGATGCCACTGTTGTGCCCTTGAGCAAGGCCCTTCACCCTTAATTGCTCGGGGGGGTGTTGGGTAACGAGAGGCAATGGGGGCAGCCGTAGCATAATGGTTAGAGAAGCAGCTTTGGCGAAAAGTCGCTGGTTCGATTCCTGAACCGGCAGGAAAAATGTGTGGCGGTGGGGGAGTGAGCTGCACCTTCCCTTCCTCCATCTTCATGGCTGAAGTGCCCTTGAGCAAGGCACCGAACCCCCAACTGCTCTCCGGGCGCCGCAATGTGTGTGGCAGCCCACTGCTCCAAGTGTGTGTGTGCTCACTGTTTACGTGTGTGTGTGTGCTCACTTTGGATGGGTTAAATGCAGAGGCAATAATTTCACAGTATATCAAAAAAATAATAATAAATAAATAAATAAATATAGGAAAGAAAAGGGGGAAATGAAATAGGAAGGAGAGAATATGAAAGAAAATTCAAATATATATTCAATATAAAAAAAATATTCATAAAAAAAAAGAGAGAAAAAACAGGATCCCTGGAAATACTTGAAAAATGAAAGAAAGAAAAAGGAGTGAAAAATGAAGACAAATGAAAAGAGGAAGAAGAAAGAAAAAGGAATATGAAAGAGAGAATGGGTGAGAAAAGGAATAAAGGACAGAAAAGGGAAAGAAAATTTGAAGGCAAAGAAAAAAGATGAAATTAAAGGAGAGGAAGAAAAGGAGGGGATGAAAAGGAGGAGTAGGAAAAAAGAGTTAAACGTGAAAACAAATGAAACAGAGAGGAGGAGAAAAGAAAAGGGAATGTAAAAGAGAATGGATGGGAAAAGGACAGAAAAGGAGAGGAAATGGAAAGGAAAGACCATATATGGAGAAAGGAGAATGAATGTCAGTGCAAGGACAAGGAAAAGGGAAGGGGATGTATGGACGAAAAGAAAAAGGGCGAATGTAAGGAAAGGGAAGGAGGAAGGGAATGTTAGGGGGAAGGAGAAAAGGAGAAAAGGGGGAGGGAATGTACAGAGGAAGGATAGAGAGCGAATGGAAGGAGCAGGAAGGAGGAAGGGAATGTAATGATACAGAAATGAGAAGGAAATGTAAAGGGAAGAGAGGATGAGGATGAGGAAGCGGAGGGGGGGGGGGGAGCGGACATCAGTGATAAAGATGTAAAGAAAAGGAAAAGAGAGAAGAGAAGAGAGACAATATGCCTCATGCTGGAAGACCACTATTTTTATCCTCTGAATCTAGAACCCCTCCCCCATTTCTCTCCGTTACGAAGATCCATCATCTCTCCGTGTGGAACATCAGTCAGACGTACAGACCCTCCCACTATCTCTGCGCTCCGTAGGAAAACCAGGATACACGAGAAGGAGGAGAAGTGTGCACACACAGTAGCCATTCTAGAGTCTGACGGGGCCACAGGTTATAATACACAGGGGGCCCCTCCAACCAGCATTCATCACCATTATTTTATAAATAATCTGACACTGACAAAAACAATTCCGACACCGTTGTCTTCACTTAACTACAGAAAAATGATTATCCGAGTTATTTCCCTCTTTAAATCACGACGGGTGAAAATGAACCTGAAATGGAAGAAGCCTGGTTTATTTCAGTAACGCTGAAGTCACTCATAGCCGACTGATACCCGAAAGCCGTGGGTGGAACTACCATGACCATACATGTACGTATGGGCGGAGGAAGTGTGCAAATGAAAACATGGTAGCCTGATGAAAAAATCCCAAAAAACCCAGCATGGTTGATTTGATATATTGTTTTGACCCACTGCAATTTTCAACATGGCCAAACGTTCCGTGAATGGAAGCCACGCCCTCCTTTTTCTCTAGCTATCTTCGCAGCTCACAAGTATGTCGACGGAAATGACAGGAACTCTTACAGATTGTTACCGGTCGACCCCCGGAAGGCAAATAAACCATCGACTGTTGTGAGACCGAGGTGTTATGATGCCCAAGGTCATGTGTGACCGGTTACTGAGTGCTAGTACTGTAACTACTAGCTACTGTGTTCTTTCAGCTGGCTAGCTTAGCTAGCAAGTCGACTGTCGGTTTCCCGACTCTGACTAAGCAAATTAATTTTAATCACAAAAATTGATCACAAACTCTGCGTATACTCACTGAACATCTGTGGTCATGTGACCGTCACATGATTGTGATGCTCTGTGAAGGTGACTAGGAGAGCGTTTGGCAAACAGTCACAGTCGTCACAGCCGTGACATTCGCAAAACTTTTTTTTTTTAGATTTTTGAAAATCGCGTCAAGATGTTTTGCGATTCCAAATGCACGCGAATATTTTGCAGCTTAAATACGTATATAGCGCGAAAGTTGCGCGAAGGTCGCGTGACAATTTTCGGGACTGATTTGCGAGTGATTTGTGATTGGTTTGCAGATGTTTGGCGAAAAAAAAAGCGAATCTCCCGTCGCAAATCAGTCACGTTTTGTTCGCTTCTTGTTTTCAAACCATCCGCATTTTATTAGCACGGTATTAGTGTGAACAGAATGCGAATAAAATTCTAATGATGACAAAATCTGCAGTGGTTGTGAAAAACTGGCAATGGTGGATGCCAGCACGTCTCAAGCTTTTCTCAATCTTTCCGTGCGGAAGCCTTCGACTTGGCGACCTTCTCACGACATGTGCGGACGGTTTGAGATGAGTTTGAGACTACTCCGCGTCCGAGCCTCGTTTTGTGACATTCATGGAAATCTCAAACAAGTTTCACGAACCAGGCGACCAAAATGCGACGCCAAGAATATCACACGACAAATTTGAGAAAGAGAAGCTACAGCCGTGAATTGCCGTTCGCGTCACTCGCTTTTTTATCCCACCTCTATGTGATCACCCCTTAATATCTCACTGTCTAAAGAATACATGGTGAGAATTTAAAAGTCCTTTAAAAAATGGCAAACCGCTAGTTGATGACTCTACCCTACACATAAACATTACATTCCACCTCAGCTTGACACTTTACAGACAGTATTACTTGTAAAATCGCCACTGCATTTATATTTCATTCTATATATTTTTGTATCCTATATTTTATTTTATATTTTATTTTATTTTATTTTCTATTTTGCATTTTTATATTTATATCGACCTTTAATTATAAAGTCCTTTAAATAGTTAGAGTTATTGTTATTGTTCTTTTCTTCTTGGTATTGATAGCTTTTTCTTCACATTACAGGACAGTCGTACTAAGCATTTCACTACATATTGTACTGTGTATGATTTTGTACGTGACAAATACATTTGAATTAGAATTTTTTAATTTGATGCTTTTACCAAACATTCATCGCTCAGTGACCTTAAAGCTCGTCAGATATTGGCTGCTTCGTATGGGCCCCAAGCGGCTGCCTCTGTGTGTGCAGTACTGGTATTGGTGTGATTAGTACGAGAGTGACATCCATGCAAATTCTTACACACTTAAGATACATTTTTTTTCCATCACTGAAGTAAAAATAATCCTGTTGCATCTACAAAAGCTCATTAGCAGCATACTGAGAAAAGCATCAGCACTGAGTGAGGACGCCAGAATGACGCCAGAGGAGTGTGTGATAGTGTGTGACATGCTGCATGTGTGCTAATGTGTGACGCCCATTATTATCAGAGTTGTAGTAGAGTGGGGAGTTTGGAGGGTGTGTGTGTGTGTGTGTGTGTGTGTGTATGTTTGTCTGGGTGTTATTGTTGTTGTAGGTTCTTTTGCTCGACATACATTTCGAAGAACGGGAACATCCTTTTACTCTCTATAGCTGTTCAGAGTGTGTGCGTGTGTGTGTGTGTGTGTGCATGTGTGTGAGTGTGTGCGCGTGTTTGTGTGTTAGCATTTTACAATCAGAAAGCTCTGAGAGTTCTGCTTCACCTTGGAAAAGAGGAACAGATTCACGCACATTGAAGGATAAAAGCTCTCACGCGAGTACATCCTGGAATAATTAGTTATGGTGTTTGTGCTGGTTTTAGTTCACACACCGCAGGCTTCAATAATAAGAATGAGATCCTTATCTTTCTCTATCAAAACAAGCTTTATAATAATAACATTGATTTAAATAAGAGTATTTGTAATATGCAGCAACGCTGGCGCAGTGGTGTACTGGATAGGATGTCCGCCATACAGCAACAAGGTCGTGGGTTCGATTCCCAGTTTGCATGTTCTAACCATGCTTGCATGGGTTTCCTCTGGGTACTCCGGTTTTCTCCCACAGTCCAGAAAACATGCACAGTAGGCTGATTGGCTGTTCCAAATCACCCTTAGGTGTGAGAGTGAGTGTGAATGGTTGTGTGTGGGTTGAGCTGTTCAGGGTGTACCCCGCCTTCGCCCAGAGTCGGCTGAGGCGGGCGCCAGCCTCCCCGCGACCCCAATTAGGATTAAGCGGCTTAGAAAATGGATGAATGAATTATTATGCAGCATGAGATTTCAAAATCATATATATATATATATACACTGCTCAAAAAAATAAAGGGAACACATAAACAACACAATGTAACTCCAAGTCAATCACACTTCTGTGAAATCAAACTGTCCACTTAGGAAGCAACACTGATT
>JBCNYH010000014.1:20396040-20408226 GCA_039654325.1 Tandanus tandanus
TGTGTGTGTGTGTGTGTGTGTGTGTGTGTGTGTGTGTGTGTGTGTGTGTGTGTGTGTGTGTGTGTTTGTGTGTGTGGGCCTTTTTCCGTCTCCCTGGCAGATCAAGTTCGACAGCGACGGCGTGTGTGTTTGCTGCACGCTCCAGCACCAGAGCTCCAGCTGCAACAATTTGGGAGAGACGCTCAAACTCAATCCACTGATGGACTGCAATACCATACGCCTGCGTCTGAAGGTGTGTGTGTGTGTGTGTGTGTGTGTGTGTGTGTGTGTGTGTGTGTGTGTGTCACAGACAGCTGTTTTGCTGATGTATGGCTACATGAAAGAAATCATTTAGCTCCATTATCCCTATTATCCACTCGGAATTTCATCCGAGCGAGAGATTTAAGAGCCCCCCTTCCGAAATGAGCGATCTGAAATAAACGACGCAGGCGGGGTAATCTACCACGGAGAATATCGGCTCATAGAATGGACGTTCAGTCGACTCCAATTCAGCCGTGTGACAGGAAATGTTTTATTCCTCACGCCGCTGAAATTCATCCATGAATATTAGTTGGCAAGAATAAAGTGTTTTGTTTTATGAAACAAATCCATCAAATATGAAAACAGCTTCGGAGAGAAAACAAAGCATTTGATTTTGTTTGCAGACGGAAAGAAAATCCTATAAAAAAGGTTTAATTACCGCTTATGTTTCACTCGCTGCTTGTTTGTGTGTTTGTTAGCAGGATTACGCCAAAAGTTCAGTGTGCTTTTTCATTAAATTTCTACTAGAGTCGGGGCTTTGGACAAGAAAGAACCTGTTAGATTTTGGTGATGATCTGGATCAAATTCTGGATTCTTTAACATTGTGAGATAAAACGATTTTTTGGAACTGTGGTGTTACAGCACACCCAGCAGGGGGTGCTGTGTTATTTATTTTTTTTATTACTCATTCACACTCACTTATTTGTCGAACCACTTAATCCTAATAGGGTCACGGGGAGGCTGAAGCCCATCTCAGCTGTCACTGGGTGAAGGTGGGGTACACCCTGAACAGCTTATCAACACACACACACACACACAACACACACACAACCATTCACATTTACACCTAGGGACGATTTGGAACAGCCTAATGTGCATGTCTTTGGACTGTGGGAAGAAATCGGAGTACCCAGAGGAAACCCATGCAAGCATTGGGAGAACATGCAAAAACGCCACACAAAAACACCCTCACCAAGCCTGGGACTCGAATCCAGGTCCTTCTTGCTGTCATTCATTCATTTCCTAAGCTGCTTAATCCTAATTAGGGCCGTCTCAGCCGACTCTGGGCGAGGGCGGGGTACACCCTGAACAGCTCGCCAGTTCAGGGCATCACACACACAACCATTCACACTCACACTCACACCTAGGGGCGATTTAGAACTGATTTAGAACTGAAGATTTAGAATCTGCCTACCATGCATGTTTTTGGACTGTGGGAGGAAACTGGAGTAGCCGGAGGAAACCCACGCAAGACCGGGGAGAACATTAAAACTCCACACAGAAACGGCCCGAGCCCGGGAATTGAACCCAGCCCTTCTTGATGTGAGGCCGACGTGCTAACCACTGCGCCACCGTGCTGCCACCCTTATTTTATTATGTTGTATTTTTTTTTATAGGTTTGTGCTCTCCGAGTGTTCTTGCTGTGGGATGTCTTTTTGTCCCTGTCTGTTACGATGTCCCACTACAGGTGGATGGAAAGCCAAAAGGGACAAAAATACTGATTGTGTATTTTCTAACCACCCTGGGGCATCCCACGTGCAGAGCTTTACACACTGCTTTTAGTTTAGTATAAAATAAAACATTTTCAGGTGTTAAACGGAGTGGTGTGCTGAGTTACTGTTACACTAAGTGTACCATTTTTTTTTTTTGTTTTTTTTTGTTTATTAGAACATCCTGAATGTTTTATTTCTGTGACACCACAGCTATATGACAGTGATAGATTATTTTACTCAGCTTTCTTTTATGCCGAGGCGGTAAGCACCTCCACCTCAGAGCAAGAAGTTCCTGGGTTTGACTTCCGGGCTCGGGGCGTTTCTTTGAGGAGTTTGCATGTTCTCCACGTGCTTGTGTGGGTTTCCTCTGGGTACTCCGGTTTCCTCCCACAGTTCAAAAACATGAGCGGTAGTCTAACTGGCTGTTCCAAACCGCCCCTAGGCGTGAGAGTGAGTGTGAATGGTTGTGTGTGTGTTGCCCTGCGATGGCCTGGTGAGCTGTTCAGTGTGTACCCTGCCTCCACCCAGAGCCGGCTGAGATGGGCTCCAGCCTCCCCGCAACCCTAGTAGGATTAAGTGGTTCAGCAAATGAGTAAGTGGTCATTAATCCTGCAGAAATCATTATAGAACCTTCTGTTCTGTGTATGTTTAACAAATTTAATGATAAAACAGTCAAATAAATGCTGTATGACTGTGTGACCTTGTTCTGGGTGTTTATACATTTCCAAGTGCAAGCACAGGAACATCCCATTCAGGTCGGAAAGTCGGGAAAGTCGACCTGGGAATGTCTGAGTTCTGAGTTAAATAGATCGCAGCATCAGATCTATGGGGAAACGTTGTCAGGAAGCAGGGATGAAGACTGTACTGGGACTTGCGTCATACTCGTGTATTACTCTGATATGTTTAATCAGGTGACATTTCATGGAGGTTCCCCCCTTCCTGTTCCTGTAGAGTTGGCATCATTATAATAATACGCTAAATAAATGAGTAAGCTTTAATGTTAATGTCTTTTTTAGGGTTCGCAGAAATGCCAGTGTGACTAAACTTTAAAAGAGCAGGAGCGTTCCTGTCTGACTTCAGCTGACTTTAACATGAAAACTAAGTTCATTCGTCATCATCATCCTCTGCTTGATCCGGGGTTAGGTTACGGGGGCAGCAGCCTAAGCAGTGAGGTCCAGACGTCCCTCTCCCCAGCCAATTCCTCCAGTTTTCCCAGAGGGACGCCAAGGCATTCCCAGACCAGCCGAGAGACATAGTCCCTCCAGCATGTTCTGGGTCGACCCCGGGGTCTCTTCCTGGTTGGACTAAGTTCTTTCATTATATCATTTTCTAAGCCGCTTAATCCTAATTAGGGTCATGGCGAGGCTGGCACCCATCTCAACCGACTCTTGGCGAGGGTGGGGTACACCCTGGGCAGCTCACCAGGCCATAGCAGGGCCAACACACACACAACTATTCACACTCACACCTAGGGGTGATTTGGAACCACCAGTGGAACCACTGTGCATGCTTTTGAACTGTGGGAGGAAATCAGACTACCTGGAGGAAACCCATGCAAGCACAGAGAGAACATGCAAATTCCACACAAAAATGCCCCGAGCCTTGGACCTTCTGGGCTTCCCTCCCTCACACCCATGGACAGTATCTCTGCCCATCCCACCGGTATCTCTGCCCGTCCCAGTGTACGTCCCAGCACACTGAGCGTGGAACAGTCAGTTGTCAAAAGGAGACCAATCAAAGCACAGAAGCTACAGAGATTGGAAAGACAATAAATGGGAGAAGGAAGCCAGACAGGCCATCCACTCAAAATCAGGGTTTCAGGGGGTGGTGAGAGTGCAAACCTCTGCCAAGCAAAAAAGAAAAAGAAAAAGAAAGAAGGAAAAAAGGCAAAAAGCATACAGCACCCACTGCTGGTCCCACTGCAATACCACATTTCCCAATAAATAAATAAATAAATAAATAAATAAATAAATCATCCTATTTCACAATGTTAAAGAATTCTTAAAAAATTCCTGCATCCAGAATTTGATCCGGATCATCTCCACAATTTATTGGAGGTTTCCTTGTCCCAAACTGTGCCTCTGGGAGAAATTTCCTGAAAATCTGTGCATAACTTTATGCAGAATCCTGCAAACAAACACACAAATAAAATGGAGGTAAAGCGCAAACCCCCTTGGTGGAGGTAACAAAGAAAATTCTGATATGGCGAGATCATTTGTAATGGGATGGGGTTTGTTTAATGCATATGGAAGGAGTCTCCAGTGCAAGTGTAACAGTCAGTGGAGTTTATGCTTTCTGCATTCTTATAACACCTTTTTGTCTTCTTAACCTCGAGTCTGGTGAAGGACTGAAAGTGAAATAAGTGAGAACCTGTATGGTGGACGTTCCACTCCATGACTTTACAAGGTGTTGTTTTTTAATAAATAAGGAATTGTTTGTGTTGAAAGGATGTATCATCATCATCATCATCATCTTCTTCTTACGCTTGATCCGGGGTGGGGTCGCAGGGGCAGCAGCCTAAGCAGTGAAGTCCAGACGTCCCTCTCCCCAGCCACTTTCTCCAGCTCTTCCGGGGACACCGAGGCGTTCCCGGACCAGCCGAGAGACATAGTCCCACCAGCGTGTTCTGGGTTGACCCCGGGGTCTCTTCCCGGTTGGACATGCCCGAAACACCACACCAGGGAGGATGTAATGGTGCATAAATAAAATCTCTTGAAGGTGTAGGAATGCCCCGCTCTCCATACCTTTTCATCTCTCCCCTTTCCAAGCGTGTATTAGACAGTACGGCGGCCATCAGGTGCCCAGAGGGTATTTCCAAACACTTTTATTCATATTCTCCTGCTTTTTCTCGTAATAAATAATAATTATAATCTTCCTTTTTTTTCAATTTTGGTTGGCCAGCACCAGCACTGATGTCTCTTCTTTCCTTTTCATCGTCTTCCCTACAGTGCTTTGTTTCTGGATTCACACTGTCACTTGTACAAACATGACACTTTGAAGGTGCTCTCTAGAGGTTTGTTCTGTTCTACTGTAGATAGTAAAGCAGCATAGCAGCCCTGTGGAAAAGGATAAAATAGATATAAAGGATTTACTCTAAGCTAACAAAAACACATAGTCATAGTTACAGGCAATTACAATTATACCCAACAAAAATATAAACGCAACACTTTTGTTTTTGCTCCCATTTTTCATGAGCTGAACTCAAAGATCTAAAACGTTTTCTACGTGCACAAAAGAAATATTTCTGTCAAATATTGTTCACAAATCTCTCTAAATCTGTGATAGTGAGCACTTCTCCTCTGCTGAGATAATCCACCCACCTCACAGGTGTGGAATATCAAGGTGCTGATTAGACAGCATGAATATTGCACAGGTGTGCCTCAGGCTGGCCACAATAAAAGGCCCCTCTAAAATGTGCAGTTTTATCACACAGCACAAAGCCACAGATATCGCAAGTTTTGAGGGAGCGTGCAATTGGCATGCCGACTGCAGGAATGTCCACCGGAGCTGTTGCCCGTGAATTCAATGTTAATTTCTCTACCATAAGCCATCTCCAAAGGCGTTTCAGAGAATTTGGCAGTACATCCAACCGGCCTCACAACCGCAGACCACGTGTAACCACAGCAGCCCAGGACCTCCACATCCAGCATCTTCACCTCCAAGATCGTCTGAGACCAGCCACCCGGACAGCTGCTGCAACAATCGCTTTGCATAACCAAATAATTTCTGCACAAACTGTCAGAAACCGTCTCAGGGTCTGATCTGCATGCTCATCGTCCTCATCGGGGTCTTGGCCTGACTGCAGTTCGTCGTTGTAACCGACTTGAGGGGGCAAATGCTCACATTCAATGTCGTCTGGGACGTTGGAGAGGTGTTCTCTTCACGGAAGGAGATGTGTTGCACTGCGTGAGGCAAATGGTGGTCCCACCAGATACTGATTGGTTTTCTGACCTAATAACCGGACGCTGTTCCTAAGGAATTCCTTCATAAAAAGTTAAAGGATGATAAAGGACAGGAGCAGCATCTTGTCAAAAGGAACCAGTAAAAGGAAAGAGCCTTTAGTAGGCGGGGAGTTTTAACTCCTAAAATGTCGCTTGCTGCTTGTTTACTTGCGCTGGATGACCCGGCCCAACGAGTTCACGTCACTTCCGGGAAAAAATGGTTGTTCCGCATTGGTTCAGCCCCTGCTAGTAATCCACAGGATAAAATTATCGGTTTTGTACTTATAATTTTCATTTCTGTTAAAATAAGCTCTGTATCACCAAAAAGTATTACAGTACGCAGAAATTATGCTGTAAGGATGAACAATACTGCTGTTAATTGGATGTTCCAAATCGGCCCGAGTGTGAGTGTGAATGGTTGTGTGTGTGTTTGCCCTGCGATGGCCTGGTGAGCTGTCCCCGTCCTCGCCCAGAGTCGGCTGAGATGGGCACCAGCCAACACATGACCCTAATCAGAATTACCGACTTCGAAAATGAATGAATGAATGAAATATGTTTACTTGATACACCACTTTGTTGTTGATTATTTTCCTCTTACAGCACATCCCCAAGTGTGTACGACTTCTCAGCCTCTCTAAGATTAATGGTTACACTCTCTGTTTCGCCATGACTCGTGCTCTCGTACCTGTGGCTGTATGGCATCAGTGCATGAGGAATTATGGAGGAGTGTCTTTCCCTGTCATAGCAAAACGACCTCACGTGACCCCCTCATGGCGCCTCAGGGGTAAACCCGAGACCACGCGCTCGCTATTAGCACCTCCCTCGATGTTAGCACAGATCAACACGACTGCTTCACATCAGTATGCGAGAGCAGACATCTCCGAGGAAAAGTGCACGCCAAGACAAACGCACGTCTGCGAGACAGATGTCTGCACTCGGCGTAACAATCACACGGCGAGGAGGAGCGGTCTCATGGGAGTGTACCTTCAACACACTGCATGTTCCATAGATTCTGATATATCACTGAGAGAGAAAGCACCAAGGAATTATGGGAAATGGCAGTGGGAAAGTGGCGGCAGAGAGCCGTGTGTGTGTGTGTGTGTGTGTGTGTGTGTGTGTGTGTGTGTGTGTGTGTGTGTTGGAATATACTAATGCATGCAGCGTGCTCCCGGAGGCTGAAATGAATACACTTGACCTAGAAGCACACTTTTTATTTCTGCACCTTCAGTTAAAAAAGTCAGTTCCATAATTCTTGGCACCTTTCAGGAGAATCGGCTAAAATATTTGTATAATTCGCCTAAGATCTCGCACAAAATTATAACTTTATAAACAATTAGAAAGTCTATTTTTCCTCCTCGGATATTTCTAATAACAATTGCAGTTTACTGCTTTATTCTAATGGGGTCGTGGAGAGGTTGGAGCCTATCTCAGCCAATTCTGGGCAAAGGCGCAGTACACCCTGAACAACTCACCAGGCCATCGGAGGGCAACACACTCACACCTAGGGGCAATCTGGATCAGCCATTTAGCCTAATGTGCATGTCTTTGGACTGTTGGAGGAAACCGGAGTGCCCGGAGGAAACCCACGCAAGCACAGGGAGAACATGCAAACTCCACACAGAAACGTCATCGCCGAGCCCAGGAACCTCAGAACATTTTTTGGTGTTTGACAGCAAAAAATGTTCTGAGGTTCCGAGGCTTGGCATTTAAATCAAAAATGTTTACGTGTTGTAGTTTTAAATATATATTTTTTAATTTATTAAGTTCAAAGATCTGCAATAAAATCTACAAAATTTCCAGATTTGGGGGGACAGGGTTTGGGACCTCCACCAGGCCTAACAATCCCCCATCAAAAATTGTCCTATCTGACATTATTAAGGAATTCTTTAAAAAATTCCGGGATCCAGAATTTGATCTGGATCATCCACAGAAACGCCCCGAGCCCCGGAATCGAACCCAGGACCTTCTTGCTGTGAGGCGAACATGCTAACCACTGCACCACCATGCTGCCCTCCGTACATAGCTAATTTTGCGTAATCCTGCTAACAAACACACACATCGCGGATAAAACATAATCTCCTTGGTGGAGATAGAAATAAACTGCAAATTAGAGTTGAAACTTTACATACCACACACTGCTCATTATTATAAAAGTGTTTGTCATTAATTAAATATAAACATCACAGTCCATATATACATTCACTTATACAGTATTTTCTGTTTAATGTCTCGGGCTTCCTTTATGACATGATGATATTGCATTAGGAGTGTGAAGACGAATGCACACACGCCGTCTCACACACACCGGGGATTTCTCTCTTTTCCGACTGGATTCGATTTTAGACATGACATTTCGCGAGCACATGGCCTCTTTAAAGGAAAGGGAATTATGCACTGCACCTAAGAGCTCCAGTCTGATTGGAAGCGTCTTGCAGTTTTCCGCTGCTGATTTCTGTTAAGTAATAGCATGCAGACGAAGCTCAGAGCTCAGTAGTTATGCAGCAATAATTAGTGCTCACGCTCGCTTCGGCTGCTCCGCGTCTGGGCGCAAGTGATGACGGCTCACTTCGTGTTCTCTACATAGTTATGAGCTGAAAGGTTTGGAGTAGTTTCCATTTCTGTATGTAGGTGACTGGGTGAGGCATATAAAATATTCATCCAGTATATTTTTTAAAATGTGTGTAACTGTTGATGTGGTGACATCATCCACTAGGGAAGGAGCCTCATTGGTTAACGCTGTCGTCTCACAGCGAGAAGGTTCCGGGTTCGAAGCTTAGACCTGTCACGGGGAGGCTGGCGCCCATCTCAGCCGACTCTGGGCGAAGGCAGGGTGGGAAAAACAGGGTTTTTGGACTGTGGGAGGAAACCGGAGTTCCCGGAGGAAACCCACACAAGCACAGGGAGAACTAACTCCACACAGAAACACCCGAGCCCGGGAATCGAACCCAGGACCTTCTCGCTGTGAGGCAGACGTGCTAACCACTGCGCCACTGTGCCGCCCCGTAGTTATAATAGTCCCTGGTGCAAATACGTTAACTGACCGTCGAGACGGTTTATGGAAGGATTTGCAGAAGGTTAATTTTCAAATGCATTTTGCACAAACCTGGCAACCCTGTCACACGGTACCATGGCGAGGCGAGCTGTGTGCTAAGGGACCTGCGACGTGACAGCGCCGCAGCGCTGATTTCCACCTGATCTATTAGCGATACTCGATGTTGAATAGTCTGAATGTGCTGGATATTTCGGTACAGCCAAGCCTCGGAAAATTGGTGGTACTGCAGATCACAGATTAAAAATTCCTAGTGGTGCAACAGAAAAACATTTGGCCAGTCATCTGGAGATCATGAGCTCGAGTCCTGATGATGCCTCCACCATCCGTGGCCAGGAGACCAGGAGAGCATGACTGACTGAGCTCTCAGAAACAAAGCTTAGGTTGGCATATGATCTCTTTCCTTTAATTACAGCGGCATCATAGCCAATCATGGGTGTTTGTGAGGTGACCCGTATAAAGATGCGAGGGTAGCGAGTGTCTTGAAGATGTAGTCGACTAGAACCATATGTGTCTGAGGTAGCATGTGGTGACCATCGCCCTCTCGAAGTGCATCTCAAAATCCTTATTTGTCGTTTCCTCGCTTTTTCCGAGGCCATGATTAAATTATAGAGAACAACATGAAAAAATAAGAGAGACTCAGATTACAGTAACCTAAAAATCATTCTAACATTTATTTATTTATTTGTTTGTTTGTTTGTTTGTTTGTTTGTTTGTTTGTCTGCGATGGCCTGGTGAGCTGTCTGGTCTTCGCCCAGAGTCGACTGAGATGGGCGCCAGCCTCCCTGCAGCCCCAATTAGGATTAAGCGGCTCAGAAAATGAATGAATGAATTATTTATTAATTTATTTATTTATTTAACCTCAGGAGAAGCAGGAACACCAGGGGAAGACTTATTCACGTTGCACCTAGTTTGTACACACTATATATATATACATGTCTATGGGAATGTATTTTTTTTTCATGAAGAACAGTACCACTCGATTTTTTTTTTTTTTATATTTTGGATTTTTAGCGTCACATTGATATCACACTATCTTCCGGTTCTTTCCAAGGACAACCGCGTCACACAGTAAATTTAGACTAATAATAATAATAATAATAATAATTTTAATACTCACTCAGCACGGTGACGCAGTGGTTAGCACGTCCGCCTCACAGCAAGAAGGTCCTGGGTTCGATTTCTGTGTGGAGTTTGCATGCTCTCTTTGTGCTTGCGTGGGTTCCCTCCGGGTACTCCGGTTTCCTTCTACAGTCCAGAAACATGCACAGTAGGCAAATTGGCTGTTCCAAATCACCCCTCGGTGTGAGAGTGAGTGTGAATGGCTGTGTGTACATTGGATCTGCAATGGCCTGGCGAGCTGTTCGGGGTGTAAGAATGAATGGATAATACTCACTCACTCACTCACTCACTCACTTGTTTGCTAAAATGCTTAACCTACTTGGGTTGCGGGGAGGCTGGAGCCTATCTTAGCCGACACTGGCCGAAGACAGACCATCGCAGGGCCAACAAACACACACACAACCATTCACATTCACACCTAGGGGCAATTTAGAACAACCTGTTTTTGGGCTGCAGAAGGAAACCGGAGTACCCGGAGGAAACCCAAGCAAGCACAGGTAAAACATGCAAACTCCACACAGAAACACTGAGTCACCGAGCCCGGGACTCGAACTCAGGACCTAGTGCTGCAAGATAAAGACATTATGAAAGTCAGAAATTAAAATAAAAAAACTATTGAAAGAAACATCATAAAGACTCATACAGTAAACGCTGCTCGGCTCTTTTAGAAAGCTCTTTCCTCTGTTATCTGCATGCCGCTCTTACCTGGGTTAAAATGAGGATCTGATGAACGGTTTAATTTATCGAGTTGGTGAGATAACGAGCTCTGTTGTTGTAAGTGTTCCGTTGGAGCGCTTTAGCAGCAGCCTGTTGGACGGAGAGGTGACGGAACCCAGTTCATGCCAACAGCGACAGCTTTGCCTCTTGTTTGACCTCACAAGTTTGAATTCTGCCAGACACCCCTCACACACACACACACACACACACACACACACACACACACACACACACACATTCCCACATTCCAGTGTCCTAGGCCAATCCACTCTGTATAGCAGCAGCTCATGACCGGAGACGTCACTCATCTGCTCCTCAGTTCTGACTCGATAACCAGCAAATAACATAAATAATATAAATAAAAATGATATTCCGGATATCAGAGAAAACATACTGGATATAAAATCCTCTATTAAATTCCAAACTGGAAATCTGAACTGGATTTGGAAAATAAATAAAATGGCCTTTACTGGGAGTTTTTATTATTTAAAAAAAAATAGAAATCCATTTTTACTTTGAAGTGCATTAACCATTCATTCATTCATTCATGCATATGTATGAACTAGCCCAATCTGGCAACCCTGTTATTAACTATCCTGTCTGCTCCTGCACGGAAACTGTTCATCCAGTGTGTGGCGCAACATGATACCTGCCCGATATCTTTTAATTATTGCTTGCTGCACTTCCCAGTTTTGACCACTAGGTGTAATTATAAGTGTGTGGATCTTGACGTGAGGAAGGTGAGGAAAGAAGCCTGATATAAACTGTGGGGTTCTGGACAACCTGACAGAGATCTCAGACTGTTCCAGTGTCCAGACTCTGTATTTGTTATGTCTCTTATTGGTCTTCTTAATACAAATGGATTATTAAGTTATTATGTAAACCACAGGTGTCAAACTCAAGGCCCGCGGACCAAATCCAGCCCACCAACTCATTTTATGTGGCCCGCGAGACCTTTTAAAGAATAGGATTATTGTACATTCTTTGCATGGACCATTACCATGAAACTTAATTCATCATCGATCCACTAGGTGGCAGCAACATATTTAAAATAAATAGCTAGTTATTCATGACTCAAGAAAGTTTGCATGCTGGCTAAACTGATAATTTTGCAGATTTCATTTCATGCCCTTTTTGAAATTGATGTTCGGTAACTATTCGGCCCTTGGTGACCTAGGCATTTTGTGATGTGGCCCCAATTAAAATTAAGTTTTACGCACCTGATCCAGAACACTGGGTAAAAGTGAACGCTCCCTGTGTACTATGCAGGAAGTTCTGGTTAAAGTAAATTACAGTATAATTAGTGTGTATGTGATACGTTTAAGTGATACAGACGCTTATTTTAACAGAAATGACCATAAAAAGCACTAAACTGGGTAATTTTATTTTGTGGATTACTAGCGGGGGCTGAGCTGCAGGGGTCAGCAGTCCTTTTGTTCCTGGAAGTGACGCGAACTCGTTGGGCGGAGGCGTCTTGCGCAAGTAAACCAGCAGATCTATTCAGCGAGCTGATAAAAAAAAAAAAAAAAAAAACGTGTTCAAGAAGTAACTATGGCAGCAATTTGGAGGAAATGGGTGTAAATGGTGACCTATTTGAACCAGAGAGGGAGGAGTCTCTTGTGGA
>JBCNYH010000014.1:20456461-20467297 GCA_039654325.1 Tandanus tandanus
AGTCCAACAACGAAACACCATTCGGGTTCAGATCGGAGAGGCCGTACCTACCAATCACTCCCTTCCAGGTCACACTGTCACTGCCCACATGGGCGTTGAAGTCTCCCAGGACGACGAGAGACTGTAATTCTGTATATCCTTATAAACCCAATTAAATAGGAAATAACAAGCTGTTTCCATGGTAATCGCTAAATACAAGGGTAAACACTTTTCACATCGTGCTAATGGTTTAAACTAGGTCTGATTTGTAATGTAAAAGCTAATAATGTATCCTGATGCGTCCCGGAAGAGAACAACAGGAGATGTGACGTAGGCAGGAATGAAATCTGAACTCAAGTGAACAGCGGGACACCACAGAGACGTGTGATTGACACAGGTGTGTGCGGTGATGAGGTTGAGCTATTCACTTCGGATCCACCTGAGACGAATCACGACAAAAAAATGTGCTCTGATGAACTGAAAATAATCATAATAATAATTATGTCCTCTGGGCTGGCTGTGTGACTCTACGGGTTTACACCGTCCTCTGCATGGCTCTACACCACACCGGGAGCATTTCTGAAGCAGAGTGAATTCCTGCCCAGCTTCAGCGCTTGCAAGCGGCAAAAACGGACCAGGCGCATATTTTATAGTGAAGGCGCTTCTGGTACACATCGCATCGTGTCTGGTGGAAACACAAGCGATGGAGCACAGCTGAGCCTGGTGGAAAGCAGGCTTAATAAGTGCAGCGCCGTGCCAGATCCTAGCCCTGAGAACACGGCTCATAACTGAGAGCTATCTACCCTCTTCCACATACCCGTACATGAGCTTACAGACGCCCGGGATTGGTCAGTGTCACTCCCATGCGCTGGTTAACCATGCCTGAGATGTATTTCACTTTAAGATATTTGTAAGGCTTGCTGGAAGTCACTGGACGGATTTAATGATTTAAAATAAGTGAATATGAATAAAAATATCAAAATAAAATGTCAGGTGTATAATAGATGTCGTGTGTGTAGTTTTATTTTTTAATGAATGAGCTTGTTTTTTGTGTGTGTGTGTGTGCGCGCGCGCACCGTAGTCTGCAGTGTGGGCGCCAGATCGCACAGCTTAAAGACGAGTACGAGGAGAGCAGGAAGCTTCTAGAAGCCAAAGCTTCCCTGTTAAAGAAGGTAAAACCACACCTACACGCCAACGTGACCTTTCACACGTGTAATTTTATGATTGTTTTAAATCACACCCCTTTTTACTACTAATTCTGATGGTGATTAATAAAGAAGCCATCGCAAATCTGCTCCATGGGCAAAATATTTCCTGTGTTTTTTTTCTGATGAAATCAAATTCAGTCAGTTCTATAAACTTTATTTCATGGTTTAAGAATCACAGACTGCAGAGACTGTCACGTGATGTGAGTCGTGATCAGATGGGATTTCGTGCTTTGAGCCTATTATGTCAGTAAGCTATTATAATAGGTATGAAACACACCCATGCAGTGTTTCTTTTGTGCAACTTATTGAATAGCACAAAAACTTCAGTCATCCAGCCCCGACTGGTTTTAAGTTTCGGGCGAGTTTTTAGACGCCTGATAAAGAACTCCCAGGATGATCAGCGCCATCGTTACACAAAATCTTAAAATCATAGCTTCCTGGGAGTTCCTGGTCTAAAAGTACTGTGAGTTCCTGGAACTGAAATCCTTCTGAAAAGGTTCCTGAACTTTACAGTGTTCGTGCTGTGTGATGTCTCACAATGTACTTCCTGAAATACTTCCGTGCCTCTGCGTGACTCAAATACCATTTATACTTACATCATCCTCCTAGGATGGAGCGACATGATATAATATCAATACTGTGACAAATATTGTTAAATTTTAAATAAAATATCTGTTGTAGAGATTAGATTAATAAATCTGTACATGTTTGTACTGGAAGCTTATTAGCAAACTGTTATATTGTGATGCGTATTAAAGAAATAATCTATCGGGGTTTTTATGTTAATTTCAGATCCTCTAACGTTAAACTGATATATTTCTCTGTGGTTCTGTATGATTTATATCTACTTTAATCCCTCGCTCTTTGTGACCATTGCACTTTCCTTTACTTCCTGTTTCTCAAGGACACGATGGACACGCGCAAAACTGGCACGGAGGTCGCTCAGGCAGAGCGTGGCAAAGGGAATGCAGTAGAGCACCACCCGGTGGCTGCACAGCGTCACAACAACCCCGATATGAAAGGTAGAGCTGGCCCCTGAACCCTGGTTCTGGTTTTGTTACTGTTTCTCTTTCACCTCTTTTTCTGTTTCTCGCTCTCTCTCTCTCTCTCTCTCTCTCTCTCTCTCTCTCTCTCTCTCTCTCTCTGTCTGCTGTCTCTCTCTGCGCTCTCTGCTCGCTCTCTTTCTCTGCTCGCTCTCTTTCTCTGCTCGCTCTCTTTCTCTGCTCGCTCTCTTTCTCTGCTCTCTCTTCTCTCTCTGTGCTCTCTTTCTCTCTCTAGCTCTTTCTCTCCGTGCTCTCTCTATCTCTCTTTCTGCTCTTTCTCTCTCTGCTCTCTATCTCTCTTTCTCTCTCTGCTCTCTCTCTTTTCTCTGCTCTCTTTCTCTCTGCTCTCTCTCTCTCTCTCTCTCTCTTTCTCTCTGGTCTCCCTCTCCCTTTCTCTCTCCCTGGTCTTCTTCTCTTCTCATTCTGGTCTCTTTCTTTCTCTCTCTCTCTCTCTCTTTCACGCACACACACACACACACACAATTTGTCTTTCACTGCATCTTTTTTCGTGATTAATCACTTTGTCACTCTTGATTACCTCTCTTCTCTCTGTTTCTTTCCCTCTCCCATTTTCACTTGCTCACTCCTGTCTTCCTATCCCTCAATCCCCCCTCTCTCTTTCTCTCTTTCTTTCACTGCATCTTTTTTCTTGCTTAATCACACTCTCCCCCTCTCACCTCTGTCTTTCTGACCATTTTCTCTCCCTCTCCTCTCCCCACCCCCCACCCCCCCGTCTGTCTGTCTGTGCAGATGATTTGGGGAAGCCAGGAAGCGATGCTGGAATGCCGGGTATTGAAGACAGTGAAGTAGGAAAGGCAGATGAAATGCAGTTTTGTGAGTATGAACGTTGCAGCGGACGTGTTCTTCTGATCCCGAAGTCCTCAGTGGAAAGAAGGTTAAATGATTAATATTCCTTCAGCTCTGAAAAAGCCGTCTGTGGAGCAGCACATGGAGCCGGCGGAGGAGTCCGTGGTGCGGCAGGAGAGACAAGCCGGAGCTGGAGCAGGGGCCGGTCCCGACGCTGGTCCCGACCCTGCTGCCGGTGACACTGGAGCAAGGGCAGGAGAGGGAGCCGGGTTCGATGCCCCTCGTGGTCTCCCTCTGGACCGTCCCGACCTCCCCCAGGACGAAGGAGCAGGAAAAGGTCTCCCGATAATCCAGCAGCAGGTTCCCCAGCCGCTCGTGGACAGACCTGGGGCGCCGAACGAGGGAAACAAGGCGGCCGTCCAAGCGGACGAGTTCGGAGAGCATCGGCGCCAGATGAGAGGTGAGCAGCGAGGCGACAGGAAGTGATTTAATCCTCGTGTGTCGCAGCAGTACGCAATGATTGTATCGGTTTGTTTGTCATGGTTCTGAGACTGGAGACTGTTACTATAGAAACGAGGTCAGTAATATAAACCTGGTATTTGGAGATGGGCTGCTGCCCAAGCTGCGGTTGTAGAAAGTTAATCAACACCTTCTGACCAATCAGAATCCAGAACTCATCAGTATCATTCCCTCGTCGTTTAGTTCCTGTGCAACGCAGCGTGTATTCCAGTGATAACTCCCGTACGGTATATTTGAGTCCGATATTAAAATGAAGGTACACTGGTACGGGATATGTTGGTTGAATTAAATGTATTTGAATATGTAAATATGTTGAGTTGGTTTTGATCTGTCCTTTTCCCGACATACAGAACCTGATCAGCCAAGAGCAGCGCTGCCTCCCCCCCCAAATCTTGCCCAGGTTCTGCCCAACCCCATCGACCCACAGCGAAATGCTGCCCCCGCTGCACCGATCCGTCATCGGCAGAGTGAGTATGAGCAGCTGAGAGTGAGACTGCGCGTGTGTGTGTGTGTGTGTGTGTGTGTGTGTGTGTGTGTGTGTGTGTGTGTGTGTGTGTGAGAGAGAGAGTTCCTCTGGTCATGAATAATAAGAACATGATGTTGAATGAGTTAGGACGTAGGTGTGTAGTTGCACATGCGTGAGAGTTGCTGCCCACGTCCCTCCTTTCATCCCTTTTTCTCTTTTCCTCGTTCTTTTTTCTCCTCTCACGAATGGATGAATGAATTATTCGGTCACGCTGACTCTGCCCTCTCCCAATCCTGACTGACGTCTTCCTTTTTCTCCCCATGTTCATTCTCCTTCATTCTTTTTCTCTCTCTCTCTCTCTCTCTCTCTCTCTCTCTCTCTGTGTCTCTCTCTCTCTCTCTCTCTCTGTGTCTCTCTCTCTCTCTCTGTATCTGTTTCTCTATCTCTCTGTGTCTCTCTCTCTGTCTCTCTTCTTGCCCCTTTTTTTTTTTTTTCTTTTCTCCGCCCCGCTCAGGCCGCTTCTTTGACGAGAACGAGTCCCCCGTAGATCCGCAGCGCACCTCCAAGCTGGCGGACTACAACGGGGACGACGGCAACGTGGGCGAGTACGAGGCCGACAAGCAGGCCGAGCTGGCCTACAACGAGGAGGAGGACGGTGACGGCGGCGAGGAAGACGCTCAAGGTGAGCCCGGGAGATGGCCGGCTGTCCCCCGCGTCGCTCTTCCTCCTCCGCCCGTCATCTCTTGTCCCGTCCCCCTCCCTCATGTCCGCCATCACGCATCTACTTTGTGCACCTAGTGCTTGTGTAGTGTGTGTGTGTGTGTGTGTGTGTGTGTGTGTGTGTGTGAGAGAGAGAGAGAGAGTAAATGCATGTACATTATTTTGAAGCACTTTCAGGGAAACAATTTTGGGTAAAGTACGTGCACTTGGACCTGTTTTTCTGTTTATTTAAATGAAAGATTATTAAAGCAGTCATGTAACGAGATTAAGGATTAAAGCGGGGCTTAGATTTCAACATATTTAAGAGTAAAAGACGACTGGATTAGAGCGCAGCGATCAGGTTATTTACTAATGCTTACTGCTAATCCAATATCTGGGGGGGGGGTCATAAAGGATTCATAAATTATTAATTTAAAGAATTTCAAAATGGATGAATTTAGTTTTAAATGTTTGCTGATAAATTATCCTATAATATTGCTGCTTAAATAATATTTTGAATGCCTGACCCGTGTCCTCCAGGGACTGACACAATTTTCCACTGAGCACTCAGAACACAAACCTCCGCCAAGCCCAGCAATCCCACTTATCAACTGTTTTAAAAAAAAATAATAATAATAATCCCACAATGTTAAAGAATTGTTTTAAAAATTCCTGGATCCTGAATTTTCTCCAAAATCTATTGAAGTCTTCCTTGTCCAAAAACCCGCCTCTGGTAGAAATTTCATGAAAACTGGGGAGGTAATCAGGTATCATGGGAAAACTAGTTTCCTGTCATTCTTTCTTCTGAAGTTATTCGGAGTAAATGAGTTTATATCATGTGATTTGGGAGTGAGGGCGTGTCCGTCCGGTTTATTGATGGGCCTGCAACAACTAATCGATTATTAAAATAGTTGCCAAATAAATGAATAATTGATTAACCAGCAGGAAAAATGTGTGTGGTGGTGGGGGAGTGAGCTGCACCTTCCCTTCCTCCACCTTCATGGCTGAAGTGCCCTTGAGCAGGGCAACGAACCCCCAACTGCTCTCCGGGTGCCGTAGAGTGGGGCCGCTCACTGCTCCGAGTGTGTGTGTGTGTGTGTGTGTGTGTGTGTGTGCTCACTTTGGATGGGTTAAATGCAGAGCCACAATTTCCCTTGCGGGATTAATACAGTATATCAAACTTAAAAAAACAACTTCCAGGAATGAGTCGGGAGTAAAGTGCTATGAAGCTGGATGCCGAACTCTGAGGGAGGAGGGAAAAAAGGAAAAGGAAGAAGAGAACCAATGCCGTGCCTTGTGGAGCTCACGTGATCTCTCTGTGTTTGGAAAATGGCTGAAGATGAGACAGCGGGGTGGTGACCCCGGAGGAGTAGCGTTAGCACGGAGAAAACTGTACGAGCAAAATGGGTGTAAAAAGTTCACAGCCGAGCGAGCGTGGCACGGAAGCACATGATCACTGCGCGAACACCTGAAGAGGAATCACGTTGGAGCCGTGGGTGGGTGAAGGAGCTTCACGATAAATGAATATAAACTTATTATTCATCCATTGAGAAAACAGTAGAAATTAGCCTGAAGGAAAAGGGTGTGCATTTGTCAGTCATAACAGACACCAATCTGTCAAACGGTGGGTGTGTCTGACCAGGATGACCTGAAATTAGGTGGGAGAGACACTAGTGTGTAACCTGATGTGGAGTTTTTGGATTATTTTGTACAATTATTCAGAGACAGTTTAAAGGGAACCTGTGGTGAATTAGTGTTACTCGCTCTTTAAAACGATCACATATGACATCAGCGGTTCCTTCCGGTAACATCAGTGCATGCCTGTTTTCAAAGTGCGTGCGAGTGTTACGACTCAAAGCGTGCTCACAGACATGCTGCCTTTCTGATTGGCTGTTCCAGCCTGGTAGTGTTGTGAACTCGTTGGATTGGCTGGACTACGTCACTGACCCCGTGCATCATAACTCATTACGGTCCAGTGCTGAGTTGCACAAACAACAAGCGCAGAAATCACGGAAAACGTTTCTTTTTGTTCCTAAATCGACTGACGACAGGAAAGCCGAGTCGCCAAAACGTTAGCTGCGTAAACCATTTTGGATTCACCGTCACGCTCATCTCTGGCAGCGTTCTCATCCTCAGAGTCACTAGAACGTGACGTCTCACTGTCTCCACAAGAGACTCCTCCCTCCCTGGATCAAATAGGGAACCATTTACACCCATTTCCTCCAAATTGCTGCCATAGTTACTTCTTGAACACGATTTTTTATCACCTAAAATGTCGCTCGCTGAATAGATCTGCCTGTTTTCTTGCTCTGGACAACCCCGCCCAACGTGTTCACGTCCCTTCCGGGGGAAAACTGATAGGCCCCACAGTTCAGCCCCCGCTAGTAATCCATGGGGTAAAATTACCGGGGTTTTTGTGCTTTTTATGGTCATTCATGTTAAAATAAGTTCTGTATCGCTTCAACGTATTACGTATGCACAAATTATGCTGTTTTAGTTGCCTTTACCAATAGTGAGTGGTGCCGGAGCTATAGATACGGCGTCTGTCCGATTTGTTAGTGCGATAACTTTAGAAGGAAATGACATAGGATCACCAAATTTGGTGTATGGGTGCTCCTCAGGTACGGAAAGAGTGGGATTGTATATGGGTCACAAGGTCACCTTTTATATATTCTCCTTGTCGAGGCTTGTTTGTGCAATAACTTTGAAAGGAAATGACCTAGGATCACCAAAATTGGTGAAAGGGTTCTCCTCAGGAAGGTCTCGGTTGGGATTGTATATGGTCCACCTCGACCTTGTTTCAAGGTCACAGCAGTCATGTTAATAAATTTTTCTATATTGGCGTATGATGAAATGCCTCTTTCAGCAGGAGTGTCTGGAGCTCTGTGTTCTGTTTTTCTTGCTGCTTTTTTCTTTTTCTATCGAATTAGTAATTGATTAATTGTAAAAAATAATCACCGGATGAATCTATTAACAGTCTAATCGTTAGTTTTATCACACTGATGGACTTATTGTTGCACAGCGTCACCCATTTAAAGTTAAAAAGAGCTGCTGTGTTTACTGCTGATGCTGTGAGCGGCCATGTCGATTTCATATCACTCACCGAACTCTTTAAGCCGCGTTCACACAGGAAGCAACACGCTCGCCGCTGAGCGACACGCCTTGTGAAAAAGGCGAATCGCTTCACCTCTCAGCTCTTGTTGCCAAGATACCTCCCTCGCACAGCGAGTATAGAACAGAGACTCTTGTGCATCTTTAACCGGGAACGGTTCGCTCTCCTCGCTAATGCCACTCTCTAGTCTCCAAAAAGCACCATGACGTCACCGCACCTGCTGAGTTCACCCAAGACTTGTTCGGGAGCTCTGTCTAGACGGAGTACACTTTCAGCAGATTTATTTATTTTTGAAAAGACGTTAGCAAAACCCTGTACTCGAGTTAACTAGCTAATCCACATAATATACATATTCATGTAGCTCTAACTAAACGTATATAAATATAAACTCACAGGAAATGCCAACCGTTTTAGAAACGTGGACCCAGGCATCACGTATCCGGTGTTTATCCTTATAAAACTTCTGTGTGCACTCATAAAGTACAGGATATTCACACACGCCTAAAATAAGCCCCCCTTCCACGTTGATGTGAGCGGGACATTTATACCCCTTTCTCACCGATGCAATTTTGGAGCCGGCGTTACCACAAGGAGGAACACTGCGCGGTGTAGATGCGGAAAATGGGACATTTTCTCACGTTGGCCAGGTTTTTTACATTTTTTTCCTCGTCTTCTTCCCTTCGAAGGCATGATTCTGCAACAATAGCTGAGAAATCAGACATGTTTGAATTACCGCAAGTAGCTGCAGAAGGCTGCGGTGCTGACGGTTCTCTGCGGCAACTCGCAATACACGTGACGACAATCACACGCTTGTTCTACGGTAGCATTTCCGCGAAGATCTGCGGGTCAAGTTTCGTCGGTGAAAAAGGGGCATAAAACTTCTGGTTTCCATCCAGAAACATTCGCTCTGTGTATGGAAGCACCTGTCAATCAACCGTCTCGAGTCTCAGACTCGTGGCGTGTGAAAGTTCAGCTCCGTTGAACTCCACACCCGCCCACTTCATGTCACGTGAGAAAATTTGGCTTCTTGTTGCATGTATTGCGTACAATCTTTGCATGGTCGCTTCTTGTGTGAACGAGGCTTTAAAGAGAGTGTAGACTGTTCACACACACACACGTCTCACCTTCCTCCTGGTCCTGCGTTGAAAAATGGTTGGATACGGAGCCAGAGATTGAGTTAAATCCCAGTCCTAAGGATTCAGTCGGTGTAAATGATGTAGTGTGTGTGTGTGTGTGTGTATTATATATTTCTCAGTAACCTGCGAGAGGTGTGTGTGTGTGTGTGTGTGTGTGTATGGGGGTGGGTGCGTTTTTTTTAATCGCTGTCTTTCTTCCCTAAACTTTCCTCCCTCACTCTTCGTTCCAGATGATGAAGACCGGGAAGTTCCAGGAGATCACGGCGTAGACTACGGCAAACGACATCAAGCCATCGACATCCTGTAGCATCAGTCCGGAGACTCGGAACGGAACGTCTCGATATTCAAGACTGGATTAGCAAAAAAAAAAAAAAAAAAAAGCAAAATTATAATAATATTAATAATACTAATGGTAAAATATAAAGCAGAACTACTTGAACCTGCGTCTTGGGTCCGGAGCCGTATTTCGCCACGGCGCGGATACGGATCGTTCCCTTCAGAAGGATTGGACTCTCTTTCTGTCTTTCATCACTGACTTGAAATGGATTGAAAGGGACGTGAAGGACGTTTAAAATGAATTAATGCACACGTGTATATATTTAATATGTACATTCGAACCTGGGTTTTTCTTTTCTTTTTTAAAGACTGCGAGGATTTTGTTGGGATTTTGTTCTGAAGTCTAAAACAGCCTTTTCAGATGGACATGTGCCTGCTGATGAGCTTATTATTTACATTTTATTTTATTTTAATATTTTCTGATGAAGTTTGTCTGTAGGTTCTCAGCCCGCTGTCTGGGCAGGCGTTCTTGAGAAAGAACCGAACTTCACGGCGGATTGAGATCATTTTCCGTTTTCACGTTCTTCAGAAACACTGCATGGGAAGTTTCCTTTTTTCTTTTTTCCTTTTTTTTTGTTTTTGTTTTTTTCCCCCATTTGAGAAACTTTTTTGGAAAATAAACTGTACAGGAATCTCATTTTAAATAATATTTTCAAAATATTCCTGTTCTGTTATGAACTCTACAGAGACTCAACATGAACTGAACAAATGGAATGAAATGAAACTGAATAATTTCTTTTTTTTTTTTTTTTTTTTTTTTTTTTTTTTTTTTTTTTTTTTTTTTTTGTGCATGCGAGTAACTGGATTTCAGCCTCCAGAACTACAGAACAACAACAAAAAAAAAAGCAATACACTATATCACAGCAGAGCAAGAACGTCACAACTTCCTGTTTGCCTGCCTGGTATCAGTGATTGATTGATTGATTGGTCGATCGTTTGAATGTACATATTAGTGGCACCCATCCTGCTGAACTCTGTAGAAAGGATGTGTCAGTGTCCTGTAGCCTTCAGACTTTTAACTTTTCCTAACGGAGCAGAACGTAGAACGTTAGCATACCGAATGTACTTCAATAACCCTGATTGTTCTAAATTTTCCAACTGGATCTTAATCTTAAAACACACATAAAACATCTTTACAATTCTGTACGACATTAAAGAGCCGCCCCCACCTTTCCAAAGATCAGAGTTGTATTAAATGAGAACTTTTTTTGCGATCACTGTGACGCGACTCTGTAGTACTGTACATGTTGGTTTAGTATATTCTAGACGGCAATTATGCGATCTGATTGGTCCGATATCTCGGGATATTCAACATTATCCACCCCGCACTTGGGATAATGCTTGAATCAATTAAAATAAACCATACAAATCTTGTTTTAGTTTGCTTTTCCCCCTTTTTTATTCCCTGATTGTCCTTGTGTAGTGTATATACTAAAATGATTATTCACCTCGGGATATGTTCCATCATTCAGCTATATCCACCTTGCCTTTTGCCAATTATTGTGTGTGTGTGTGTGTGTGTGTGTGTGTG
>JBCNYH010000014.1:20483692-20501976 GCA_039654325.1 Tandanus tandanus
AATATTGGATCATATTGATGAGAATAAGTAAACAAACAACAATATATAATAATAACAAAAATAACAGTCTCTTTTTTAAAGAAAAAAGTCAATATTTATTGTGGCCGCCCTTTACTCTGATTACAGCATTTAACCTTTCAGGCATAGAGTTCACATATTTTTTAATTTAACCAAAAAGAAAACAACAAAAAAGAAAAGTACAAAAGGCAAAAAAATAAATAAATAAATAATTTTTTAAAAAATGCAGAAATACAAAAGTTTCAGTCCAAGTTTTAGTTTTCCCAGTGCAAAAAAAAAAAAATGTTTTTGCACTGGGAAAAATGCAACTTTTTTGTCTAAGCAGCCTCTGAATGAATTTGATAGAAATATTTAAAATCAAACTCAAGTTTGTTTCTTTTCCTGTGTGCGAGTCTTTCTTTGCCATTTTTGAAATAAATAAGGTTTAAAAAAATAAGATTTTTATCTGACTTTATCTTTTCCTATTATTATTATTATTATTATTATTATTATATAAAATAATAATAATTAAATAATAATGATGATGATATCAATATCAACAATAATTATATTTATTATTATTACTACTATTATTGTTATTATTATTTTATTACTATAAAAATAATTATAATTATTATTAATATTATTATTGGTATTATTATTATTATTATTATTATTACTTTAATTATTTATTTATTTTTAATTAATTAATTAATTTTTTAAACCCAGGGATTGTCTTCACTGAGCCCACAGCCTTGAAAACCTTCATCACTCGTCGGACCGAGTCCAACTCAGAATCCAGTGACTCTGCAGAAACCCGAGATGTTCCTACAGAGAACTTATTACAAACTGATGAGAAAGAGCAGATGAGGATCAGAACCGGGTTCGGGTCAAGCCATCAATCCCAAAGCACGAGTAGAAGCGGTCACACCACAGACCCCCCAGATCTCACCTCTTATCTAAACCTCCTCGGCGGGTTATACCCCACGTCCCAGCCCGTTCTGATGGACGGCTTCCTTCAGGCTCTGGTTTGTTTGTTGGCTAACGGAACGCAGTGTGGTTGGCAGGCGGATTTAACCGCAGCTCTGGCTTCGAAGCTAAGTGGGCCACTGCTGTCCTTCTTGTCATCCGTTAAGTCTCAGACATGTCCGTCCAACACCTTTCAGAGGACTGGAGGTCCAAGTGGGGCGGAGTCTCAGCTCGCCGTGCTTTATGAGATGCTGAGTGCTGCATTGTCTCTACGGCTGTCCGAGAACTTCTGGACTGCTTGGGACGGATTCGTGGACTTGTCCTTGTCTCCTTTGATGTCGAACATCTCCTGTTTCCTGGTCGATCTTCTTCAGTTCTTAGTGGAGCTGATAAAGGCCGGATTGCAGATTGGTATCGATGCACCTACACTGAACCAGGCTCAGGGTTGCTCTCAGGGTGTGTTCTTGCTTTCAGACCTAAACATCATGCACTACATTAAAAATAACAATTTAGCTTTAACTTGGGGGGGGAATAATTTTTGGTTCTCTGTTTGTGTTTTCTACAGGAGACCTCAAGCAGCTTCTGATATGGTGAGTCTGCATGTCCACGTTTATCTCTCATGGAAGCACTAAAGCAGGGGTTCCTGAAGAGCTACCTACCTACCAACCCTAATCACGCACACCTGACCGTCTGATTCATGATCAGCTGAAAGGGGTGTGTTAGATCTTGGTTGGAGAGGAAACCTACCGGCAGGTAGCTCTCTAGGAAGGGGTTGGAGATGCCGTCACTAAAGGCTCCATTTAAGGTTCTTGGGACAAAAATGTTTTCTTAGATCACTCTATTAAAATTGGTTTTATAACCAGATGACATCCCAGAGCAAAGAAAGAATTTGGTTATAATTAAAGTTACAACATGTTCACCAGCAGCTGGTTATGTGCCTCAAATGGTCCAAACATGGCTGATGACCAAGTTCTGGCAGAGTAATTAATAACTGAAAGTGTGAGCAGTCTTAGCCTGACAGCACACGTACTTGACAAGAGGCAAGGACTGACGTTGCCTGATGGAACTGCTGATGTCATACACGATCGTTTTAAGTTCACCACAGGTCCCTTTAAGGGCCTTGCTCAGGGGCCGAACAGTGACAGCTTGGTGGTTCTTAACCTTAACTACTGAGCCATCAATGTTGTTATGTTTGGTTAAAAGCTGCCAGTAGGAGGACGATTTGTAATGACACGAAACTCACTGTAGTTATAGTTATAGCAGCTACAAATAAAAACAAGACGGTGAAACACAGACAAAACGTAACGGACAACAAAATATCCTTATTAGCTCAAGCTCACTTTAAAGAATGATTGTGTTCACACTTGAGATGCAAATCACCAGGATACGATATTACCGTATACCACGGTGCTCATTCTATAAGTGTCTCAATTCAATATTCCTATTTTTTTATTACGCTTTTTTGTTTTGTTTTGTTTTGTTTTTTTTGGTTACAATTTTAAAACATTGAACCATGTAAATAAAAATTTCGGTAATTAATTATTATTTATTAAAGTAATTGTTTCTAGTAATTAAGTTATCAAACAGATAAAAAAAAAAAAAAAAAGTTCCACCCACATGGGATGCTGTGCTTCCTGCCAATGTATGAATAGTTTACAGTGCGCCACCTGTAGGACTATAGAGGAACAGCAAAGCTTCACCACCTTGAATTCAAAAATATAAATTATAAAGGAATGAATAATTGATTTTGGAGCCGGAGTGGCTCCACACAGTGAACCTCCAACAAAAGAATCGTGATGCATAACTGAACTGAGTTTTTATTCCCCCTCCATCTCCAGTTCACACTCAAGTGTTTTCTTCTCAAGCTGATTTCCGGATCATGCCGAGCGCCGACACGGAGAACATTCTAATGTCCTTTAATCATCGATCTCTATCGAGAGGATTTTCATCCTGCATCCCGAAATTAAGAATATACACCGTAATCAACAGTCCTGGGATAGAACTCTTATTAAGACGATCACATCGAGTGTAACTAAAACCAGCTTTACCGGGTCATTGTACCGTGAGAAAGCACATCCCATAAACCGGAATGAACTCAAGCTTAAAAGGCTCGCTGGAAAGGAGCAGAATTTTAAACTGAGAATCTTCACTGGCTGATGAATTCCAGAAGATTCTCACTCTGCTTTTAGTGAACTGCCTCCTCACAAAACATCAGTGCCAGATTTTAAGGAAACTTCTCACATTTTTTGCTGTGTACTTTTCAAAACAATTCAATTCGTCATGATTTTTTAATTTCTTCACTCGCTGAACCATTCCATATGGTGTGAAGTTCATTCATGCTATGCAAAAATCAAAAAAAAATTAAATTTGCGACACCTTTCAGTTTTTCTGATAAATTGGTATTTTCAGTGTTTTTGTTTATTATCCAAACTTTTACCTCAATATACTTGTCGGAATTATTTTTTTGGTTCTCGTTGCGTACAACAGCACTGTTCAATACATTTTCACCAAAAAATTTATAGAGGAGTAATTTTTTACTATATTTTTACTATATATATATAAACACACACACAACACTCAGAGCGTGAAGTCAGTACAGGGAAGTTCCAGACCAAAGTTTTAAGGCTGAGGTCTGGAATTTCCTTGTACTGGCCAAACTGACAAGGTTAATCAGTTATTTATTATATGGCATATACGTAACCCCCACCCCAAAAAAGGAAGCATATATATATTATATATATAATATACTGTATATCATATGTTTTTCCTTTATTGGTTATTTCTAATATTTTTTGCAGTGTTGTTCAAAAATGTTAACACTTACGATCCAATAAAACACTAGCGTATTATAGTATTATAATAATATAGATTTGTATTTTTACATGAAGCCAATGCAACTCTAAAGAAATAAATATTAATTCGTTCATTCTCTGAAGCGCTTAATTCTAATTAGGGTCGCGGGGAGGCTGGCGCCCATCTCAGCCGACTCTGGTCGAGGGTAAAGTACACCCTGGACAGCTCGCCAGGCCAGAAACACGCTGACGGCAATGCAGAACTCTTTACGAAAATCAGCAGTGGTTCTTTTACACGCCCCTCACCACAGACAGTGAGAGACATGGCCGGCCTTTGATAACCCAGTGAGCTGCACTGTGGGACAGTAGTGACAACCCGGTGACAGTCAGGCTTGAACCTTTGGATCAGTAATCCAGCACCCTACCACCGGGCCACCACCACCCCAGGAAATAAATATATAAAGAAATTTAACATCAGTTAGTGTTAACATTCTTTGAATCACTTTTTTTTTTTGATGTTGTGAAATTTATTCAATGTATTTTTTTTCCAGGGGCATTCATCAGAATTTGAACTGGTCCTTTGGCGATTCGCTCCTGAATATGTTTTTGACTTTTGACGTCCCTCCATGCAGCTATACAGATGCGGCATGCCAAAGCGCGTTTAATATCCAGTCCATTCGCTCTGTCTCTTCTCCAGTGGACGGCCCTATAACACCACTGTCCTGCGATGAGCAGAATGTCCCGCACCTCAACGACACCCTGTGTGCAGAGATTAGAGGTGCCAGATCTGATGTTCCTGATGCTCTGTATTATATCTGCGAATCTCTGAGTGCATTATCTCACTCTGAACTAACTCGGGTATGGAGAAACATGTGTCACATGATCGAGTTTGTCGTATCACCACTATCAGAACCCTGCCCGGAGTCACCCTCGGTATCAAGCCAGAGAGTTGCACGGTCCACCCTTAGCCTCAGCCAGCTTTTCTGTAACTATGACAACTGGACGTCGGTGGACGTCATCGATCCGGGTCTGGTCACGATGTGTAGCGATAACGACCCTGAAGCTTTTCTCGAAGATGTGTGTAATAATGTTCCCGTGATGCAGGCGCTCATCGAGAACCCAAGCAATACCTGGGTGTGGGAGCACTGTGCAAACGTGTCTGAGAGATACGTGGTCTTGCATTTTTGTGTGTATGAGCAATGGATTCCCCAGATTGTTGACCCTTCTATCGTGGCACTGTGCTGGTATAATGATCAAGCAAGAATGAGGACGCTTCTATGTCAGAGTATAGATTTTTACATCATGATCTTCTCCAACATTGAAAATAACTGGATAACGCCCAACTGTACTGAGGCACCCCCACCTCCGACGAACAACATCAACGCTCTCATATCAGAGATGTGCCGGTACTCGGAATGGCACAACGTAATGACCATCTCCACAGACCAGATAACCCTGTGCTTACAAAATGATGAGCTTCAATTTGTCAGCAAGATCTGCGCCAACAACTCGTTCCTTGCTGCTCTCGTTCTCAACAAGGACAATGATTGGGTGCACCTGTACTGCATGCACCAATTACAAATTCCTCCAACAATCCCCCCTATAGTCTCGAGCCCCAACTTATCTCCAGCAACTACACTCATCTCCATCACTTCATCCTCAATCTCACCAACAAAGACTTCAACAGTGGCCGGTCATCCTAGCGCGACTCTTTCTCCATCACTCTTCCCAACAACCCCATCAATATCCGCCACACTTTCTCCCACAATCCCTCTGAACTTCACGTCGGCACCCTCTTCCAGTGCTAAGCTCTCTCCATCAGCAGTTCCACCAGTGTCCTCCACCATCGCTTCCGCTTCCTTACCATCCTCCGGTGTCATTCTTTCTAGCACATCAGCCTTTCCTATCTTGCTAACGCCATCACCTTCGACATCTAAAGATATCCCAGCGGTGTCCATCCTCTCGCCTTCTTCATCCCACATGACAGTCGTCACCAATACTTTTCTTCCTGGAATCGGCTCAACTCTCTCTGCAACCATTTCCCCAATTGTTTCCCCTACAATCTCACTTATTACAACCACACCAACTGCCCATCCCGCAATTCCGAGCATGTCTGATTTGTGTAAATATTCTACCTGGACTGTTTTACCAGTGAATCCATCTGTAATTGGTCTGTGTTGGAAATTTGACAATGCGTTTTATCTTAATGTATGCTGTAACGTGACATTGCTAACACGTCTAACCACCAACCCTCAGAACCAATGGTTGACGTCTGTATGTTCTGATAACGACACGTTGGACTTGCTTCCCAAAATTTGCCTCTACTCTGATTGGACCAAACCCATGGTTGTTGACATGACCGACCTTGCTCTTTGCGCTGATCTTGATACAACAAACTTTGTCCAAAAAGTATGCGCCAACACTACTGTCCTTCAAAACCTCCTAGCTAATTTGGACAATACGTGGTTGCTGGAGCAGTGTTCCAACCTCACTGGGTCTGGCAAAGAGAGCATGATGTTCTTCAAGCCGTCTGAACAATGTCAGTACGCAAGCTGGACGGTGACGCTTCCTGATGCTGCTCTTCTGGCACTGTGCTGGGATTACGACCAAGCAAACTTCATCTCGTCCATCTGTGTCAAACCGGCTGTGCTGTCTGGTATCGTTAAAGATCCTTCCAATCTTTGGGTGAGTGCTTTGTGTGCCACCAGCTCAAACTACGCCCAGTCCAACAACACCAACAGCAGCAGCAGCTCGAGTAATATGAATACTACCGAGCCTCCTTGTCTGGTGAAAGAGATCGTCAACAGGCTGAACTGGTCGTGCAGTATAGATTTGAAGTCCATTTGTCAGCCAGATATCCCTCAGCTTCACGTGTTTCAGGCGTTCCTGCGTTGTGGTGTGGAGGTTCTCCTGCCCCGTATAAAGAAAACGATGACCGCAGAAGTGGCCTCTGTTGTCAGACAGGCTACAAGTTTGTGGGTAATCCTGTTGGTTGTTCTGGAGGAAAAAGGGATCACGACATTCCAGGTGGCTGATTACATCGGACACAGCGTCCTAGACTCTGTATCTACCTTCCTGGAGAACGAAGCAAGCTTCAGCAAGAAGCAAGTGCTCCTACAGTGCTTTGCGGTTAGTTTGCATGTTTTTTAACAACATGTATGTCCACATTTTGCATCTTTTTGATATTCTCATAAAAAATAATTAGCCGCACCAGAGATGAATGCTAATCCTTTTGTTCGTCTATTTTTTTAATATACCAAAAAATGTAATGAATAAAAACTTAAATTAGAAAAATAGACCACAGGGGTCCAGACGCTCCCGCCGAAAGGACCATTTCATAATACGCCAATATAGAACAAGCACAGCAAGTTTTAAAGCCCCGGCTTCAGCGCGCGGCAAGTAAAATGTCCGGAAACCTAATATACAGTTTTGCCCCTGTGACCTTGAAAAGTAGGTCAAGGTCACTCACACACAAACTCGTCCTAGCACTCATAGTAGTGAACAAGTATACCAAGTTTGAAAGCCCCAGCTTCAGCGCACGGCAAGTAAATGTCTGGAAACTAAAGTGTGACGGACAGACGGACGGAATCCATTCCTATTGGCGGAAGCTAAAAAGAATGGTTTGATTACTGTTTGAAAGTCGATGCAGGACAAATAAAAGTCATCGTCATTAGTCGCAGATACGAATTTTAAAAGCCACTTGTGTTTTCTTTGTAAATAATTTCTGGATCTTTGGAAGCGTATTCTGGAATTATTTTAATCTATATAAAAAAATAATTTTTTGATAATGGCGAATGGCTTTTTCTCAAGGACTACTGGCTCTGATCTTTGTCTCAGTGATGCACATTATGCGTAGATGTAATCTTTGAGATTTTTGTAGAAGACGTTCCTCTTCTCACCAGATCGAGAATCATTCCAGTGTTCATTGTCGAGGTCGGACCTAAAACTAGCTAACAGTGAGAGTCGTCAGTGTATTAGCTGCCTTTGACTTGATGACTTACGAAGTATTCATGAAATTTTTTTTTTTTAATTAATTTCTATTTTACTTTAGTTATAATTTCTTTTTTTTTTTTTTTTTTTTGCAAATAAGGAAAAGAAGCACACACTATATAACCAAAAGTTTATGGACACCTGACCATCAGACCCATATGTCAATGCCTAATGTAATTAGGATTAAGTGCTTCAGAAAATGAATGAATGAATGAGCAAAGAAGAACGGAACCTCGAGTCCAACCATGAAGAAACACATATGAGTGTTATGGTCACATGTCCATAAAGTTTTGTGTATATAGTGCATATCTCGATTTCTGGTAATTAAAAAATTAAAAGTCACCTTGTTTTAATTTCACCTTCCTGAGTAGTAAGAGAGTCATCAAAAAAACTTTTGTTCTAATTTCTTTTTCTTTTTTTTTATGATACTGACACAAAAATAAAAATAAAAAACAGACCTTTCTGACACTTTTTTTTTTTTTTTTTTTTTCCCCCCCAGTAAGGTAACAGGATTGACTGATTGACTGAAACATCTTACACTGTACATCTAATAAAGTGCTACATGAAATAAAACTAGACTGTAATAACACCTAAACCAACTTAAACCAATAATAAAAGTCTTAGTTTGGATATAAATTATGGAATTCTATTAACTTTATATCTAGAAGTAGAATAATTAAAAAAAAGTAGAATTTTAGTTTATACATGTAGCATTTACAGCATATGTATACAGGTCTATACAATTCAGAGGAGAAAGTTTGGCAGAAAATAAGTGTAACTGATAATAAATATATTTGGTTTTTAAAGAAAATTCATTGTTAGCATTTCAAAGAAAATTGACTCTTTAAAAATAAAAAGTTATACAGTTTTTAGGGGGGAAAAGTAAACTTTAGAGCAATATATATTTATATATAGGTCGGCATGGTGGTGCAGTGTTTAGCATGTCCGCCTCACAGCAACAAGGTCCCGGGTTCGATTCCCGGGCTTGTGGCGTTTCTGTGTGGAGTTTGCATGCTCTCCCTGTGCTTGCGTGGGTTTCCTCTGGGTACTCCGGTTTCCTCCCACAGTCCAAAAACATGCACAGTAAGCTGACTGGCTGTTCCAAGTCACCCCTAGGTGTGAGTGTGAGTGTGAATGGTTGTGTGTGTGTTTGCCCTGCAATGGCCTGGCGAGTTGTTCAGGCTGTACCTCGCCCTCGCCCAGAGTGGGCTCAGATGGGCGCCAGCCTCCCCGCGACCCTGATTAACATTGAGCGGCTTAGAAAATGAATGAACGAATAAAAATATATATAATATATCCCATATTTATTCCAGTTGTGCTTAACAGACTTCATGAAATCCATGGCGGCGTTCAGAACAGTCTGGAGATCATTTTAAGTTATTGTTTGTGAATTATTTTCGGGAAATTCCTGAGATTTTATCATGAATGTGGATTATTTTCAGCTTTGATTACTTGAGTGTCTGTTCCCCGTGTCAGAGCCGTTGTCTGGTGTAATTGACTCGAGGTGGAAAGGTCGGTACCTGGTGTACAGTGTCCACCGTGTCACTGATCTCGGACATTTCACGTCTCGTTCGTGTAACGTGACCCAGCCGACATCTAATTTGTAGCTTACACTGCCACTTAACGCTAATATCCTGTGTTTGTTGTAGCTGGAGCTGTTTTTACACTGATATTACACCGCTATTGTAGATGCTATCAATCGTTGCTCTGATGACTTTTTCCAAGTCTGCTTTGGGTGTATCACTCTCGTGTGTGTGTGTGTGTGTGTGTGTGTGTGTGTGTGTTTCAGGAAGTTCTCAGCAGGCTGATGCAGACAGGAAGGGATGTCACCAGTGTTGGCTCTTTTTTCATCAGGGTGAGAATTTGATTCGTGGTTTCCTGTAATCTGTTCATCCAGAGGTTTTTCTACTAGATTTATTATTATTATTATTATTATTATTATTATTATTATTATTTCAATCTTTTTTGTTCAGCAATATTTCCAGATCCCTTTGGCACGACTGAGAGCAGTGCTGACTTCACTGGACACAAACACCATGAGAATGATTTTGCAGTTCTACAACCGGAACCAGGAGAACCTGCAGGTGAACCTTCTCAGAAATTTTGCAAGAGAGGGCCGAACCATGGGTGGCACGCTGGCGGCGCAGTGCTTAGCACGTTCGCCTCACAGCAAGAAGGTCGTGGGTTTGATTCCTGGGCTTCAGTATGGAGTTTCCCTGTGCTTGTGTGGGTTTCCCCCGGGGACTCTAGTTTCCATTCACAGTGCAAAGACATGCAGGGTCGCTAACTGGCTGTTCCAAATCGCTCCTAGGTGTGAGTGTGAGTGCGAATGGTTGCGTGGGTTGCCCTGCGATGGTCTGGTGAGCTGTTCAGGGTGTACCTCGCCTTCACCCAGTGTCGGCTGAGATAGGCCTTCGGCCTCCCTGCGACCTTAATAGGATTAAGTGGTTCGACAAATGAGTGAGAGTGCGTGAGGACTGAATCATTCCCACCAAAACAAAACCAGATAACACATTTAAATACAGTATGATTGTATTTTTTATCCTGGGGGAGACAATATTGCTTAAAGAGTAGCGTTATTTGTTTCAGTCAACACATTGGGCAGGGTTGACGTCTCTTGTGGAGACAGTGAGACGTCACATTCTAGTGACTCTGAGGACGAGAATGCTACCAGAGATGAGCGTGACGGTGAATACAAAATGGTTTTACGCAGCTAACGTTTTGCCGACTCGGCTTTCCTGTCGTCAGTTGGTTTAGGAACAAAAAGAAATGTTTTCCGCGATTTCTGCGCTTGTTGTTTGTGCAGCTCAGCACTGGACCGTAATGTGTTATGATGCACGGGGTCAGTGACGCAGCCCAGCCAATCAAACGAGTTCATGTCACTACCAGACTGGAACAGCCAATCAGAAAGGCACCATGTCTCTGAGCACGCCTTGAGTCGTAACACTCGCACATTCTTTCACAAACGGCATGGACTGATGTCACCAGAAGGAAGCACTGATGTTATACGTGATCGTTTTAAAGAGCGAGTAACAATAATTCACCACAGGTACCCTTTAAATCAGCATAAATATATCTATTAATGATATTATTTTAATGATGCAATAGTTCATGATAAGATGACCTGATGAACAATTCTATAGAGCTGGATTTTAGATTCTCAAACCGGAAACAGAATTATCGACTTTACCAGCCGTAGCCGAATCCGGAAGCATCACAGATATTCCTCTGGTGTGTACCTCATCTGAACTTGTTTAAACTGTGAATGAGTTTTATAGATACTGTAATGGAGTGTGCGTGATCGCCGCTAAGATTTCAAATTGCTTTACTGATGTTCCCATGTAGCACATATTAAAACGAGAGCACTCAGAGAGTGCCAACCTCCGCCAAGCCCGGCAATTTCAGGTACGAACCTGAAAATGTCAAAAATTGTTCAATCTCCCAATGTTAAAGGATCTTTTAAAACATTCCGGGATCAAGAATTTCATTATGGATCATTTCCAAAATCAAATGGAGCCTTCTTTGTGCAAAGCACCACCTCTGGTAAAGATCTGGTGAAAATCCTTGTGCAGGTAGCACTTATTCACCTCAGACTGAGTGGATATCACCGAATCGACCCTGAGACGAAAATGTCCAGATGACGTTATTCAACTTTTATATTTACAAATAATGGTATTTTTTATTATTCACAGTATTCACAATAAACAATGTGTCCACCAATTCATGCAGCGTGTTCTGTTAACAGTAAGCTCTGGTTGCTAAGCAACATAATGGCAAGTGGTTCTTTTGCTATATCATGGAGAGAAATTTAAACATTTTTTGTTTTTTAAATCAAAGGCATTAATACAGAATTTAACTCTGACGATTCAGCCGCAGGTGTGTGTGTGTGTGTGTGTGTGTGTGTGTGTGTGTGTGTGTGTGTGTGTGTGTGTGTGTGTGTTTATCAAAGGCTTTACAACGGCTTTGTTTAGACATGGCTCAGCCATTTAGATTGTAGAGCTGTTTTAAAGTAATTTTACTCTGGAGGTGTGGTGCTTACAAGATGTGTAAATGTTTTTTTTTTGGCGACAAGATGGCGTCCTGGGTACTCACAGCGGCCCGGCGCTCTTCGTGTTTTAGCAGCTACGTCTTTATCTTTATCTTTTTCTTTAATTTCACATTATTTCTTAGCTGTAATACACAAGCATGATCGCGAGTCCCAAAATGTACAATGAATGAACAGGATGGTTGATTTATTCTGTTACTTTCTTCATGATCTTTTGTGCATCATCATGTTTATTATTATGGAATGTTTCCGAATGGCTCTTCCTTTAGCATATCTTTAGTTGCTTTGTGTCTGTATCCTTTCTCGTAGCTGACCGAAGACTATTTGCGCACCATCGTTTCGGTGCTGATGCAGACCCACCTGAGACGTGACGAGACGCTGTTTTTTGACCTTGGTCCTCTCTTGAGCCTTGCGGAACCCGAGGACATCAGCTCTCTCCCTCTGCCACAAACCAACAGCATCGTGTGAGTGTGTGTGTGTGTGTGTGTGCGCATGCGTAAGGAACTGATTCAGTGATCCGTTTTTTTCCCACAAGAACGTGAAGCTTTGTAACGTAGCCTGGTACGTATCGGGGTTTTCTCGGAGTTCACTTTACAACGAAATCATTGGGTGTTTAAATAAACAGCTAGAGGCGTGCGGCACGGTGGCGCAGTGGTTAGCACGTCCGCCTCACAACTAGAAGGTCCTGGGTTTGATTCCTGGGCTCGGGGCGTTTCTGTGTGGAGTTTGCATGTTCTCCTTGTGCTTGTGTGGGTTTCCTCCGGGTACTCCGGTTTCCTCCCACAGTCCAAAAACATGCACAGTAGGCTGATTGGCTGTTCCTAATCGCCCCTTGGTGTGAGTGTGAATGTGAATGGCTGTATGTGTGTTGCCCTGCGATGGCCTGGCAATCTGTCCAGGGTGTACCCCGCCTTCTGCCAGAGTCGGCTGAGATGGACGCCAGCCTCCCAGCGACCATAGTTAGGATTAAGCGGCTTAGAAAATGAATGAATGGATGAGCTAGAGAGACCTGGAAGCACAACAGCAAGGTTGACAGCTTTCACAGCTAGAGGGTTCGACCCTGGGGCCAAATTACTGTGTGTGGAGATTCCTGAGTTCTGTTTCTGTTTGCATGGGTTTCCTCGGGGGTTTTCCAGTCTTCATGTGATCAGGTTCCTGAATAGGTGAATTAATCAGGCTGTCTAAAGCCCTGTTTGATCTGAATTAGTTTTACACAACGATGTGGCTCGAGTAGTAACGTCTGGAATGTTTCTAATTCCGTTCTTGTGCGGATCGGATCAGAATTTCTGCACACGTCAACCAGCGTGACTTCACACAGATATTTCTGGAAAACTAAAATTATGGACTATAAAAATCTCCTCCTCAGATTAAACCTGATTAACAGCATCATCAGCAGTCTGTCACCAGAGCAGCGTCAAGCTTTCGGCTCATGGTTCGGTCAGTCCGTCACAGCGGCGAACCTGACAGCGGGCGGCCTGTCCCTCATTCGAGACTACGGTAACCTGATCGCGTACCTGCCGTTCAGCAGCTTCCAGCACCTCTCACCTGCTCAGGTAACAGCCGTCACCTTTGCTGTGACACCCGAACCTTCCTGGCTCCGGCTGAGGGTTTATCACCGGTCAGGTGACTCCTTTTGTCCAGAACAAGTCTGTAAACTCGTCGTCTGTTAGCAGATACGAGGCCATGAATTAGAAATGGATGTGTAGTTGGTGCTCAGAGAGCGAATACAAAAGGGGCGGGGCTTAGAAATTAATTCCCTGCCACGATTGAAACCGAACACTGGACTTTGAATTTTGTTGCTCAGTGTAGAGTTTCATTCGGTTCTGGATCATCATGTCAGTCCTGTCTGCCGTGTGTGTTTGTATGTTCTGTGGTTTTAGGTCTTGAATGATCTGGATGTTCTTCTGAGGAACGTTCTGGGAGCGGTGAAGCAGCAGTTCGTAGTTCAGAGCGTGACCGGTGTATACACGAACCTCACAGCAGAACAATTCAGAAGGTGGGCACAAGAAGGTTTTTAAAGCATCGAAACAAAATCAAATTATTAAAAAAATAAATAAACATTTTCGGAGCCCCATAGTGATGTTCCATGTCTATGGGGCTCCGCTCAGGAGCATCGCTGTAACCTACTGTGCTAAAGGACCTAATAATATTTCATAGTATTTAAATTCCGAATTAATCCATAAGCTTGCCAGAAAACTGACACCTCTTAGATAATGTCGTGTGATGTTATGATCTGCTACATGACTGTGCGAGAGTAAAATGCTATCAATCTGTTCAGGTTAGCCGCACTGACGTGCCAAGCTAACCCGGGCGACCTGCTGGCGTATGTGAACACCACTGTGTTCCCGGTGATCCAGGAGAACATCAGGACATGTGTAATACGGGGCATGCGCGTTCCCAGCAACATGGTGAGGACTGTAACCCTGAGAACACACACACGCACTCACACACACACACACTCACACATGTGCTAGTCGTAGTCCTTCTAATTTGTTCCGTGTGCGCTATGTCTCTCAGATTTCCAGTGTTCTGTTTTTAAACGGGTCCGAGCTCCAGGCTCCGGCTGCTCTTAGTCCCCAGAAGCTCTCTCAGCTCGCACCGCTCCTTCCGTTGCTGGGGGCGGAGTTTCTCCAGCAGCTCAGCCGATCGCAGCTAGTTCCTGTCTTGAGCGCCCTCACCTCTGTTCCCTTTACACCCACACAGGTATGCTGTTCATATGCAGTACACAATATCATATAGTGTATAACGCAGTCAACTCTAGAAGTGTGTGCACCCTTAAGATATTATTAGCATCTTAAATGTAAAAAATGACTAGATGTTCTCGAGCGAAAGGCTCTGATATACACTGAAGAGTCTGTTGGTGGACGAGATTGACAGCATGCCCGTGCATCCGCCGTATTGTTCCGTATTTAAAATGAGCAACATGGAAAGGCAACAAAACTACAACTTTGTCTGTTTCTGTCGCTGGATATCAAAACGTCTCTTAACGACCTGTACGCTGTCTCCTACTGAATCATAACTTCCTTATGGGTGGGGCTAAAAATGAAGAGCAAATCCAAATAGCGTTATAATACCTTAATAAATTAGATCGTAGATAAACTAGCAAACTAGCAAGTCTGGGCGAAGGCCCGGTACACCCTGAACAGCTCACAACCATTTACACTCACTCACTCACACCTAGGGGCGATTTGGAACAACCAGTTGGCCTAATGTGCATATCCTTTGGACTGTGGGAGGAAACCGGAGTACCCGGAGGAAACCAACATGCAAACTCCACACAGAAATGCCCTCGCTGAGCCCGGGACTTGAACACGGGAACTTCTCGCTTCGAGGCAGATGTGCTAACCGCTACACCACCGTGCCGCCCTCAACTCCTTCTCATAATCCCTCACACACCTCTCACCCTTTCCCCCCCAGAACTCCTAAACAATCAAGAATACATGTCCAATACCAGCTGTTGTAATCTTATATGTGTTCAGGAGGATGTAAAGAGAGGTCAGAGGTCACACGGGGGCTGTTCAGGGTCAAGAAACAGGTGGGAGGCTGCATCTGATAGGAAGTGTGTGTTCCTGTGGACACGTTTGGTTAGATTTGCATGACCACTTGAACATGTGGCTCACTACAGCCATAAGGTAAGCAGAGGGAAAAGCGAAATAAAATCTAGACGTGACACAGGAGAAGAAAATAAACCCTCATCCCAGTAATATGTGTTCTACGGTGGTTCCGTTCAGCTGATCCGGGGATGTGTATAGCAGCAGGTGGGCTATGTTCTGTAGTGCTAGTAATCCCACACCTTTAGAAGAACTTTTCTGGTAGATGGAAATCATGTACTGGGTAATAAAGATGTTGTTTTATATAGAAATATATAGCAAGTATAATATATATATATAACAAGCTGTTTCTACAGTCATCATATTACCGAAAAAATATATGAAAAGACTTAAATTATGAATAAAGTAAAAAGATGACAAATAATTCTAGACAATATAATAATTAATATTTATTTCATGACCCCCTGATTGTATATGAATTCGTAACAGGCATGAGGCGTTAGCTGAGCGGGTTGTTAGTCGTATATGACCAGAGGGAGTGGAATAAGTTTTATTCTGTCCTCTGGATTGTAAGAAATATAACATTTTTATTATTGTATTCAAATTCTTGCAAAAACTAAAAAAAACCCTGTACGTTCTTACCATTAACTACAGGATGGCTGGTTAGCATGGAGCTAGCTGGCTGAAGTCCAGTTTCTTTAGCAGTACAATAAAGTCATGTTTGTTAGAAAAAAATGTCTAATTCTTAAAATAAAGAAATAAAAGAAATTCATTTTTACCATCAATTTCTTTAATTCTATATCTTATTGTTTTTTCATGGAATTAGTCTATTCGGAAAAATCTGTTCTGGTTTGTTAGCATTAGCAACACGTAATGTTTCTGAAAAAGTTGAGTTTGGTGAAAAAATGGAATCATCATCATCGTCATCTTCTTCTTCATCCGCTGTTCCGGGGTCGGGTCGCTGGGCAGAAGCCTAAGCAGTGAGGTCCAGACGTCCCTCCCCCCAGCCACTTCCTCCAGCTCTTCTGAGGAGACACCGAGGCGTTCCCAGGCCAGCCGGGACACATAGTCCCTCCAGCATGTTCTGGGTCGACCCCGGGGTCTCTTCCTGGTCAGACATGCCCCAAACACCACACCAGGGAGGCGTTCAGGAGGCATTCTAATCAGATGCCCGAGCCACCTCAACTGGCTCCTTTCAACGCGGAGGAGCAGCGGTTCTACTCCGAGTTCCTCCCGGATGTCTGAGCTTCGCACTCTGTCTCTGAGGGACAGCCCCGCCAGCCTGTGAAGGAAGCTCATTTCAGCCGCTTGTATCTTATCCAGAAAATTAAGATTTACTACAAAAGTCTACAAAAAAACCCTTAAAATATCAAGACATCATGAAACATCACAGAATATTATACTGAAACTTTATCGCAATCTTGTTACAGCATTATATCTTATATTAAATATATTTTGTCCTGCCTTAATTTAATAATCTGTTTAGAAAACCCAACATCTGGATAAGATTTTTTAATGTTTATAACCATAATAAAATTTCTCGTACGTGTATTTCAGGCTGCTGTGATCATCGACAAGATCTCATCCAGCTTAAATGTAAGGTGATATCATAGTGAAAGGGTGTGTGTGTGTGTGTGTGTGTGTGTGTGTGTGTGTGTGTCTGCTTGCATTTGGTACCTATTGAGGACCAGAATAATTTTTTTAATAATCCAAGTGAGGATATTTTGGCTGGTCCTCACTTTTTCAAAGTGCTGTACGAGGGTTAAGACTTGGTTTTTAGGGTTCAGGATGAAATTCGGTCGGGGTTGAGATTGGAATTTGGGTAAATGTTGGAGTTCAGCATTTATTGTGATGGTTAAAGGAAAATTAACATCAAACTTAATTAAAACTTGAATATGTAATGTCTTTGCACATCAAAATGCACTGTTGTTATTATGGTCTGCATCATTAAGAAAAAAGTAATAAGTAAAAGTCACGTGATTATTTCGCTTTCTTCAGCAACACAGAACTAATCTGCATATGAATTAACTGAGTGGTATACTATTCCTTCGTCTGATGTATGTAAACGGAAGCGCGTATGAATTGTATCAGTGCCTATTTTTATTTTAGTCAGACGTTCACTAGTTTAAATCGGATTTGTTAGTTTAATATCAGTATACTCTTATTTTTGCCATATATGTACTGATGTATTCACGTCTTATTCTTGTGATTTCGCACTCCCGCGAGAGTTTAACAACAGTCTTTTCAAAAAGGCTAATGCAAAGCTATTAAACGGATTTTAGCAGATTGCAACTTTGAAAATGTAAGTAAAAACCACCTGATAATGAAAATCTACATACTGTTTGTTCACGTATAACAGGAGAGTTTGGAAGGCTTGATTTTCATTTCACTTTAAAGTTAGGAGCTGAAAAGTACATTATGTCCCCACAAAGAGTGTATGCACATGTTTTTATCCCTTTCTAAAAACCAATTTTTTTATTTAAAAACTTTAAGGTCTGGAATATTTGCTTGCAGTTGATGTGTTTGTTTAGGGGTACTATTTATTAGCTACTAAACATCACTGAGTGTAGAAACAATTAGTTAAGTTATTTATTTATTGATGTAATAAATGAATTAATTAAAAGCATCTTTTTATACATTTTTTTAAATGTGACTTAATTTTTAACGTACTCAACAATTTTTTAATAATATGAGGAAAAAAGGTCAAATATTTCCTTGTACCTTGTAGAATTAATTACTTACAGGTACCCCTAAATTTTTGTGTGTGTGTGTGTGTGTGTGTGTGTGTGTGTGTGTACAATTCCTAGAATTACCATTAATTTGTTATGAATAAACTGATTTGTATAATATATGAATTTATATATATATATATATATATATATATGTGTGTGTGTGTGTGTGTGTGTGTGTGTGTGTGTGTGTGTGTGAGAGAGAGAGAGA
>JBCNYH010000014.1:20533851-20551603 GCA_039654325.1 Tandanus tandanus
GTTTTGGGGTTTTTCTTTTTTTTTTGGGTTGTTTTTCTTTGGCCGTTTTGTGGGGAAAAGGGGCAAGGTTGGGACTCCCGCCGACTTTTTTTTTTTTTTTTTTTTTTTTTTTTTTTTAAGTATCTAATTTAATAAAAATGATTGGTTGAAATTTTTTTTTTTGCCAATGTCTATAATGGGAGTCAAATACACGGACATTATTTATTTTAGGTTCTGGATATTTAGCTTTGTGTATGAAATAAATATCGCATTATTTACAATTTCAAGTAGTAACTATCACAGTACAAGAAACTTAAGTACACGACCTAAGAATAGCTGTGTTTATGCTAAAAATTAAAGGGAATGTGTCACCAGTTGGGCATGTGAGCTAGGGACTGGGTGTCTCTCCCCCCACCCCACCCCCCCTTTTTTTTCCAGTCATATCCAATTCTCACCCATCAAGTGTTGCCTCGTTATCACATGACCACCACCATCCAGGGAGATGCGTAAGCATGCACACGCCGCCGCCCGCCTCTTTACGAACTGCAGCTCATGCACATTTGGACACGGCCTAACCCACTCGGAGGGAAAGCGCTTATCCCCCTTTTGTACGAAGCATATGCCATCCCTTCCTCCTGTGAGAGCTCGGCCAATGGACTCCCGGTCGCGGATGGCTGCGACATCAACCTCGATTCGAACTTGAATGATCTCCAGGTTAATAGTCATGTACCTTGTCGGGAACCCTGGACTGGGTGTTCACCGTAGCTCAGTCCGAATCAGGCGCATACAAGCAGCTCTGCGACATAGAAAAACGCCCCATTATTCTCGTACCGTATGAGCCTGTGCCTGTTTTCTCCAGTTTTTTAGGGTTTAAAGGGGTGATCTGGCATTCCAAGGAATGACTGGTGGACATTTGACTTCTTATGAGCCATATTTCCAAGTTGTAAAGCTGTTTGACCGGTGACATAATTCCTCTAAGTAAAATTGTTTTTTGAGTAGGTTGGGGAGAAAATATGCATATTTTTTTTTAAAAATTACCGTCTTAAGAGTCATGAACAAAAAGTTTCAAGACTGTTCCTGTTGCGGATGAACACGGTGTAGTGTGGAAATGTAGTCATTCTCATGAGTCAGTATACTGTGTGACCTCATGCGGAGCCGTGTTGCACGTTTTAGTGACCACAGGCTCATTAGCAATTTTCAGATGGGTGTCAAACCCACAGTGCAGGACCTTGAAATGGTTCACAAGCACGAGCCTTGTAAAAGCAGCAAGAATCGCATTCAAAATACCTCTCGACAATTGCGCTTTGCATTTTCGCAAATTATTTAATATTTTAATTTGAAATAATTTTAATATTGTCATTTCTCTTAAAATTGTTCCCAAATCCTCTAACACCGGGCCTGATGATGATGCTGCATGAACTGTGCCATACTGCATTTGCTTGCAACAGGAACAGTCCCAGAACTTTTTGGACACATAGCTGGCATGTTTGAAATGAAACGTCTTGAGATTTAGCTTTGTGTTACTAGAGCGATTAGTTGTTTAACACTGGTCCTTCACCTTTAAGTGTGTCCCCTGCAGTAACACACCTGCTTCAACTGCAGAATTAGTTGAAACACTCAAGACCGGTACTCCAGAACCAGGTTGGGGAACCTGTTCTCTAACTCCTAAATGCAGTTCCTCGGTACACCTTATATCATGTAAGAATTATGCATCGTCTTGAAAAAAATTGTTTAACCACATGCTTAAGTTTATACCAATCAGATGGTGTGGAGTACTTTCCTGGAAGTAGGCCTCTACAGCCCATTTCCATTCCATGTATTTATTCCGAGCTTTGGCGTCTGGTTGGGAAGCGTATGTTGGGATTGCGGGTACTTCTCCGTTGGCTATTACGGCGTATGCTTGAAGAGTCCCCTCTCTGCCTTCGCTTGCCTCTCCCTGGACGAGTAGTCCCCGCTATGGCCCGGCCTGGAGCGTTCTGGAGCTGTTGGAACACACTCTGTCTGGTGATCGCTTTGTCACCACAAGTGAAGGTTAATGCTACACCTTGACTGCTCTTCATTACCCGCGATGTTCCATCTGACGTACCCTCAAAACAGCGTCCAAGTGCGATTTCCTTTGCTGTGCGGGGATCTTGGTCGGTAACTGTGTAGATGCCATAGTTATGGCCCAGAGGATCCAGTGGTGCAAGCATGGTGAACTCATTAGTGTCATTATTGACAGCCAGTGGAAGATGATTGACCAGGTACTCTTGTAGCATGCTGTTGACATTGTCTCGCCTGCAGCTACCTTGTGGGATCACCTTCACTAGGGTGCGATCTACTCGGTCTTGGTCATAGAGCATGCCACTACATTTGAACTCCAAGCAGACTGCTGAGACATTGGATTGGTCCATGTCTCTGATACTACGGGTGTCGCGAAGGCCATATAGTTGGCCAACTGTTTTTGGGTGGGTGCCTCCCTGGTTCCGGGAGCGGACGTTGATTTCATGCGGGCTGTTGATTTTTACTTTGATAAAGCAAGCTCTGTATTCTGTCGGCTTTGGCCACCAGCTCAAATAGTCTTCTGTCCAACTCATCGGGTCGTCCTCGTTGAAAGGAACAGTGTTGTAGTCATAGCGATCTCCTTCGACTCTTGAGAAACGGAAGTGAGGTGAATTAAATTGAGCTTCCTCGCACTCCTTTAGCTTCTCATATGGGTAAATTGGACCATTTGCTTCCTCAGCTGTGTTCGGGCTAGGTTTTGCTAGGTTGATACTGAAAGCAGTCTTCTTGAGTCTGGAATCATCATGATCTGTTCTTCTGTAGTTCAGCTTATTCAAATAGGGTTGAGGGACACCAATAATGGTGGGATTTAATTTTGGTGCTGAAGCGACTGCTTCCAGTTCTTCCCCTCCAAGGTTTGCCATGATGTAGGCAGAATAAGCATCTGTCTTTTGGTCGTCACAGAAGGCAGGTAGACATGCACCATTCGAACCTGTGATGACACTATCAAACCTTCCCCATGCTCGAGGGTTGCTGGAGAACCCAGCTGTAGGCTCCATATTGATCAGAGTGATGACAACGCCCTCAACTTGCTCACTTGGCATATATCGTTCGCTACGGAAAGCTCTGACTTTAACGTAGCATCTTCTGTTTTCAGGCACATCTAAGTTAAACAACCTTCTTTCTCGGATTTCCATGTTTCCTACGAGGAAGGTTCTTTCCTCTCTCTTTCGTCGTTGTTTGCTCTCCATACGAAGTTGTCCTTCCTCTTCCCAAAGACCAGTCTCAGGGTTAAGGGACCACAGTTTCATTGTGTTCAGATGTTCCGACATCTTGACTTGAGCTGCATCAAGTCGGATTTTTACTTTTCCAGCATTTAGTGATTCACCATCCACCTCATCCCTAAAGTCAACGGAGAACATGCCATAGGTTCTCAAGGGTAGGGTATCACCATCAGTGCCAACAAAGTTGAGATCGCTCTGAGCAGCCGATGCCGTGGATACGTCTCTTGGGTCCATGAAGGTAACACTGGCCTTCACATTACCTACAAATACCTCTCCATTTTGCTTGTAGAAAGAGTTTGGTGGAATTTCAATCTCGGCCATATGTTCCTCTCCTTCGATTTCCCCAAGCTGTAGTTTGTTGGTGGCGATTGAGCTTAAGGTAACAGGAGGCTTTTTTCTCTGCAGTTTGATCTCATGGTACACTGCCCCACCTTTGTGGTTGAACAAAAGTACTTTAGTAGTATTCACAAACTTTTGCATGCTGTCTACAAAAGTAAGAACCAGCCTTTCAGTATCTGTGGGAACTTGGATGGAGAAAGTGCCCTTGTATCCTGTCCGGCTAATCCTTGCTCCATCCATGTAGATGTGTCCAAACCTTAAGGGTTCTCCTGTATCCACAGCAATAGCCTGTCCACGAACTATTGTCTTTGTTTCCACACACTTTTTGCAGCCACACTGAGTGACCACCATTGTAGGTAATTCGTAGCCTTGACATGTGATCTGTCTCTCTTCCATTTTGGACACCCCACAGCAGAAAGATATGGAGTCTTTGCATCGAATGCCGTTGTCCAGTTGGCCGGTACATGTTTTTATAGGGCATCTTCCTACATCGTAGTAGAATGAGTCTGTCTGGTTCTGGAAGCAGTCGTGAGGCAGACGTATTATTTGGGGTTCTGGAGTCGGGCTGCATGAAGGTTCTGCTTGACCTTTCAGATAGACAGAGGTACCAAAGTGAACGAAGCAGTAAATAAGGGGCCATTTTTCTTGCCTTTATAAAAAGCTTACCTATGACTTCGAGTGTGGCTGTCTTGGATTTTATGGCACCATTCTCATTGCTGGCTCTGCAATAGTACTCCCCCGCCTGATCCAATCTCAGGTTCCTCAAAACAAGCGTCTCACCATAGTGATATATGCCCTTCTCAAGCAGAGTTCCGTTGTGAAACCTGTAATTAGTGTTTAGATTGTATATCAGGAGAGAAATTTTACCCTAAAGCAAATGACATTTTACACAAAAAGAAGATAGGTGGGGTACTACTGAAATCTACGTGCCATGGCAGTGGAAAGATACGACATGTTAAAGGTAAGTTTTCCAACTCAATAGTTTGCTGGAAAAGTTTTTTTTTTTTTTTTGTTAATCCCAAAGATTAAATTGTGACACTTGGGGTTTATTTGGTTTGTGCCACTGCAGAACCCATCAGAGGTGATTTGCTTAACTAGTCCCTAGAGGTTTCCATCAGATAGATGTCCTAGTGGCTTTAGATTTGGCAGTGTTTTCTTTCTTAATGGCTAAGGGTTTCCCTTGAGAGGCAAAATGAAGAAATTTCAGAGGGTAGACAGAACGAGTAACCTTTTAACCCCCGAGAGGAGAGTAGCCATTTTCCAATGGTCGTGTGGTGTGTATGTTAGAAAAAGATTCCTTAAAAACAGGGTAGCTATCATTTGGTAAATAGCTTTCTTTTGTGTAACCCAAGCCACAATCTCTTTAATAGTAGAAGGTCCCAGCCCTGGTCCTGGTATACCTACGATTTGCCAAAATAATGGACAATGTGATATTTTATTTTCAGGAGGTGCACAAAAGCATTATGTTCTAAAGATTCTGTGAAGGAGTCGTAAAGGTATAAGAGGAGTTGAGGGCTCCCGATGGCAATCCCCTTACGGAGCAGTGACTAAGTCCATGTTTTGGTATGGGAAAACCCCTCAAAAATAATGTAAGAGGTGCACAATAGAATGAGGAAATTAAGATTGGATGAAATTTGTAATAAGTGAACTGGTTAAAGATTACAAGTGACGACAGACGATGACGCAGGGAACAAATAGTAGGACTGTGAATGGGAACCCCCACTTTATGCTGCCAGATCGAGAGTTCGTTGAAATAAATGATCAAATTATCACCCATTTTAAACACACTATTGCAGTCATCGCTAGTTTGCATCTTACCATTGGTACTCATTGGGTTCAGGTAAACCAGTGACCTTGCAGCAGAAGGCAGCTGTCTGACCTTTCCTCCTTGCCTTTGACTCCGGGTTCTTTTGCACGTAGAGTTTTTCTAAAGAAGATACAAGGTGGGATTTTTATTTTTCTCCATTTGGAAGTAAGAGTGCATTTAAATGAATTGAATACTTGTATCCCTTACTTGCTCTCTCCAGCTTAACATGCAGTACAGTTGTGGCCTCTGAGCTCAGCGGCATGACAATCTGCTGAGGTGCATGACCCTGCAGCTTGATCACCAGTGTAGTGTTGCCGTCTGGGCAGATCCCTGGTACACGGAAGTGTCCGTTGTGGTCGGATAGTGTGAGGAGTTTCAGGCTTGTGCTTGAAAGGAGAATGGCTGCTCCAGGAGCCGGGAGACTTCCGGCTCTACGAACTGACCCAAGCAATGTATGACCCTCACACATGCAAGAATTGCAATCTGTGTTTGCTTTGCCCATCAAACACTGCAGAGAACATCCTAAATTGACCAAAATAGGGACTTTCAGACACTTTATAGAAGCATTTTACTAAATCCTATGATCTACCTGCAAATGTGGCCATAACACAAGATGCAATTATAGTGGCATATCACCCATTACATCAAATGAGTAGTAAATATTGGTGCAACAGGAACATGACTACATTTTTACCCAGACTCTCCAATCCTTGAGAGAGTGTACCCTTGTTGACAGAAAAGCGCATGTGCCACATTATAAAAGGTACGCCCAGTCCCGAGATGGACACCGATGGCGGGTTTTTGAGTTATTCAGCTTAACGAAAATTGAAGATGCCAGCTGTGGTGGCCATATTGGATGTTGCACAAGCATGACAACGCCCATTGGGCTAAGGGGTAAAAAGATACTGTCGATCTGTATATCATGGTATCAGTTTGGTATCTTCAAAAGGAAAAGCAGCATCACCTGGACATGCAGGTCCGTTGCATTGTCTGCTCTCCATCTTTAAACCATTGCATTGCCCAGACTGGGTTGTGCATGTTCTGGAGCGGATCTGAACTGCGGTCAGGCCACACTGTGCAGGACACGGGGTCCAGTCTGACCATGGGCCCCACACTCCTTCAGTTTCTGGCTTCATGTCTAAAAAAAAGTCAGGAGGTTCAGTTAGTTCAGGCATCAGCAGTAAACACGTCAGGTTACAATATAAAAGTTTTCCTATTAGCTGCATTTCCTTTCAGCAAGTTTAAGAGGGGAAAAAAAGGTTTTAAAGGAATGTGTTCGTTATCGATGATCAGTCGGATATCCTGGACATGGTGAAGAAAAGCTGACCGTATTCACAGAGCAAAGATTTTTTTTCATCTCATGTCAAAGTCAAATTTTACATTCGATGTCCACTTTCAGAAGTCTCAATTCTGACCAGGCTCACAGTGATGCTTGAGGTGTTTTATTTTTTATTTTTTTCATCTGGCCTAAGAGTTCACCTGTGGAGGTATCAAAACAAAACATGCTAGATATTTACAGTGGCAAAAATTTCCATTTCTCTTCTTTACAGCTTATATTTTTCATTATTATTGCTATGGAAAATTCAAGCTTTTCCATTAACTCATCCAGCTAAAGTGTTCCAGAACTTAAGTGTTTATGAAAGAAACCAAACAATGAATGTGACACAATTGTTTTGAATGGGGCTAAAATATCAGTCATTGAAAACTGCCCTGATCTGGGGGAAATACAAGGGCAGTTGCATTTTAGTTACGTCGAGAAGCGTTAAAAAAAAAATCAATCAATAATGAAGTTCCATTATTGATTATAGAACATTTTAACTACTGTCGGGAAGGCTTATGTGAAAATATTTTTGTTGTTTTCACCCGGACTCGAGACAGTCAATTTTATCTGACCTAATCTTGCGTCCATCTTTTTAACAACAAACATCGCACACGTGTTCAATAAGTTTATAGTAAAAAATGAAACAAATTATGCTATTATTGAGCAAGTACATATTTTTAAATTAATGAAGACGTTTTGAAAGGGATTCCCTCATGTATGCAGCTCAACATCACCAAAATACCTAAACCTGCAGCAAGAGCTGCTATTAACTATCGGACTAGAATCATATTTCAGCTTACTACTAATGTTCAGATCCATATCATGGAATGTTTGTCAGTAAGCGTGGCCAATAAAGGGGCAAAACACAAGTCCCACCCAGACCAGTGCGGAAATCTCTTTAACTCTTACCTCTTGGGCAGCGGAAACGGACCGCATAATTCGAGCAGTTCTTTCCTTCAGGTTGTTCTGAATTGATGCACCAGAATCCGACGGTAGGTACAGAGTGCACGCTCTCTCCGGTTCTGTGAGCTGGTATCCAATCTGTCGTACGAGCTTCCAGAGCCTGTGGGGAATCGCACACACGAGCTCGGTAATAGAAACGGATTGCGTCCAGCTGCTCGTAATCCCCTTTTCCTCCAGGGTGATCGATGTTGAACCAAGTGGTCCACTCGTAGTCATCTGAAGAGACAGAGGACACAGTTGGGTCTCAAATCGTTTATTTTCAAGCTTAACGTGTCAGTTATTGATATTCCAGCACATCAATCATTTCAAAAATCAACATCTTTTTTCAACAAAAGTGTTATGTTTACTACTGTAGGGTGAGTAACCTTAACTTTTATTTATATATATATATATATATATATAAATACCTTCGGTAGGGAACACAGCTGGATTCTCCTGCATGGATCTTCCTGACCCTGTGGAGAAAATTAGCATTCTAATGTTTATTTTTTTTTTTTTTTGATGTAATAAAAACAAAATACATTAGGTTTTACAGAACACTGGCTGTAATTATAGATTTGAGAATTATGTAATTAAGTAAAGTTTTCTTTGTAATCATTACTTTAGTCACAAAATTTACAGGAAATCTTTACTGTCAGATATTTTTAGAAGCTACTGAAAAGTAGTTAAACATTCGTTTTGCTAGCTTTAAATAGCTTTTTAAGAAACACGTGATGGTTTAAAGTCGAGAGTAATTTCTTTTAGATGCAGAAATTCCTGCATGGAAGTTATTTCAAAAAGTAACATTGTGTTGATACCCAAGACAAACAGTTACACACAGCAAATAAACTCCTTCACCTAAATATTTAACGTTCTTCCTCCAAATTGTAAATATCTTCACTAGTTCAGTTTCTACATTCTACAGAACCCAAGTGTAACTACTGACCCAGAAATTTCAAAATAAAAGTTAATTCTTAAGGTAATGTTTTACAGTTTTAAAAAAAATTGATCTTACTAAAAGCAAAGCTCTCGATAGATATCTGTATTGCTTAGTTTCTGTGGCTGGTGTTAAGAGAGTAGCGCATTGCAGCTTGTCATGGTATTTGGATGAGAGAGAGAGAGAGAGAAAGTGTAGCAGTGAAGTTTTAAGAGTAGTAAATGTAGAGTAAAACTTTTAGGTTGCTTATTAATGAATCCTGGATGTCCTCAGCATCAAGAGTTCTCCACTGGTGACTAAACTGGGTTATACCCCAGAGTTAGCATCAACTTCATCCCTGGAGAAAATAACTAAAATCAATCTCTCCTGTGTTTCCCGACTATGGTCTGGAGTGAAAGCTTGAAAGGTGAACAGGTTAACAAGGTTGAGGTTTTTTTCACCGCCTTTCACTCGCTGAATTCCATGTTCATTGTTTCAATGGTTTCGTTAGTTTTATAACCTGTTTAACGAGTTCAAGTTCTGTGCTCCGGTTAATGTATCGGGTTTTGCCCTACGAACGTTTGTAGGTGTACACGAGTTAGATTGTGTTTTTTATTCTGTGCGAGTCTGAGTGGTGGTGTATGAGCCTCTTTTTTTCTAGTTTCAGTTTCGTTATTAATTATTAATCTTTTTACATTGCTGGCCGTCATCATGCGAGTGAGTGATACATAGTCATTCAGAGTCAACTCAGCAGCACGCCAGCCTTTCTGGGTTTCTTCTGGTGCGGACATGGGACAACCATCCACATCATTTTCCATGCCTGTGGGGCTCTGCTATTATTCTCAACTACAGAGAGGTGTGAATGACTGTTAACAAATTTTATACCTTTAAAACTGTATACTCCTTTGTTGGATTAAAAAAACAAACTAGATTTAAAAACAGCTAAATATGAGGTTTGTCGTCGTGTGTGTGTGTAACTTTTTACAAAAAAAAAAATGCGCTTGCATCTTTGTACTTCAAACTTCTCAAAAGTTCTAGTATATCACTTCCACTTCTATGAAATGAAGAAAGGAATCAAACCATCCCTCTTCTTCCCACCCCAATCCTGTCAAAGTCAGATAAATTATAATATAATGAGCAGAACATTTTTATTATTAAATTTACCGCAAATTAAATTACCACAATTTAAAAAAAAAAAAAATCACCATTATATTCAAGTATAAACAATCTCACACTGTTCTGGATGCATGAAAATGCTTTCAGACTTAAACCAAACAAATTATGTAAAATGTTTAAACCAGGACCCCCTTTAATCCTGTGTAGTTCTCACTCATCTGTTAGAGATCAGTCTCTTTCCTGGAGTTCTCCATCGTTCTGCAGCACAAATTTCTCACCACTGGAACCTTGCGCAACTAGTAAAATGACATGATGAAGGCCTCGTTTATGCAGCTGAACAGAATCTGACCTCGTATTAATCGAGCTTGCGTAAGGCTCCATGTTCATCAAGAACGTAAACTTGGCATGACATGACCTAACGCTTACAGTAAAAAAATAAAAAATAAATTAAAAAGTGGCCAATTGCAGACAGGTGGCTCATAGCCTTTGGCTTGAACGCATAACTTCAGATCGAGCTCGGGATCTGGGAGGAAACACAATAAGGAGGCTATTTATCATCTGTACAGGAGGATGAAATGAATTCATGAGGTTATGCAACCAAAAATAAAAAAGGTTGTATTAGCAATTTCATCATGAATAATTTCACATTAAAGCTAGAAACTGTCCGGATTTTAGAACCTTCTAGAACATGGAGTGGTTCTGTCATGATTGGATTAATGATGGGGTGAAAAACCTAAGCAGCCTCCGGATGGAATAATTAAAGGCTGAGACGGGGGTTGCTGGTCGGAATGTGGTCTCTGCTGATGAGGTGTAAGCAAAACTAACCTTGAGTGCAGATGAAGGAAATTCCACACAACAGAAGAAGGAAGACCCACGTTAGCTTGGATGCCATCTTGAGTCTGTTCTCTCGGCCTCTCACCTCTGGTGATGACCACCTTCTTTTTTACGCTAAATAGAATCCTGAAACAGAACCTCCTACGAGTCACAGAAACATTCGTCTACTTCATCTGCACAAAGGTTGGGGTGGGAAGTGTTACACGCTTTCCTGAAACCTACGTTCAGATCATTTAAGTTTATGTTTAAGTAAATGTGTAATTATTTATGTTAAGGACATTTTAAAGAGTAACTGGTGAAAAGCAGTTTAGCTTAGATTTTGGGGGGTGGGGGGTGTTCCTGGAGTAAGAAAACATCTAAAACGTTCCCGTATCACGTCTGCTAGAGTCATCAGAGTGTATCAGGGGAACATAAAAATGTTAACATGCAACACAATCACTTTGCCACTCGAAGATTTTGCGCATACGAAGTCTGAGCTTTGCAGTTTATGCGTTGTGGGCGGCACCGTAGCGTTGTGGTTAGCACGTCCAGGTACTCCGGTTTCCTCCCACAATCCAAAGGACATGCACAGTAGACTAACTGACTGTTCCACATTGCCCATAGGTGTGAGTGAGAATGGTTGTGTGTGTGTGTTGCCCTGCTATAGTCTGGTGAGCTGTTCAGGATGTATCCTGCCTTCGTCCAGTGTTGGCTGAGATAGGCTCCCACCTCCCAACAACCCTAACAGGATGAAGCGGTTTGGAAACTGAGTGAGAGTTTAGAGGGCCTTTTAAATTAAATGCGTAGACTTACTAAAGTGGTTGAGCAGCAGAGTATCGGTATAACGGTTGTGTTTCAGGACGACTTCAGATTTTAATGAGTGTTTTATTAAAGGTGAGTGCAATACTCTGCACTCGAGATGCACTGGTGTGGGGAAACTCCCCGTGAGCAGAGCTCTGTCTCCTGGTGGATATTAAACAGTGATAGTATGAAGCAGTCACGCAGTTATCCAGTATCCAATCACAGCCAATCATGTGAGTGCATCAAAATCAAGAAACATTAGATTGGGGGGGAAACTCAGGGCTGGTTTGAGAATTTTAGAAATCTTTGGGATTTTCATGCATAACAGTGTTACAGTAGGGTGTAAAAACCATCCAGCAAGTGACAGATTTTTAGGAGTTAACGCCTCGTTAATGAGCATGCTCAGAGGAGAACCCGACAGATTTGAGTTAGCAGGAACACAAACGACATTCACTCAAATAAGGCCGGATTAAAAAAAAAAATATATATATATATATATCCTGGTTTCTCATCGGAACTTTTTGAAAACCTAACGTGCTATTTATTTTTAATAGAGAAATGGAGTGACTGTCGAAGCCCAGAATGTTTTGAAGCTGAATGTAAAGTAACTGAAACTGTACAATCCAACCTAGATTTTACATTCTTTTACATGTACCTGTACATTAAACGTGTATTAAACTCTGAACAGCTGTGTATAGAACAGCAGCCTCGAGGTTCCAAAAATGGCAAAACCACCTAACACCCAATCACAGCCTTCTGGGTCGTTTTTACCTCGTCTGAGGTGGTTTCCAAGGTTGTGAGTTTGGTCTAAAAAAAAAAAAAAAAAATAGTAAAAAAAAAATTATACAATAAAAATTGATGCAGCGCCAATTTCCAGGTGTGGACGCTGATGAGAAACCGGGAATGTTTTTTTTTTATCCAGCCTTATCACGCTTCACAACCAAGGTGAGCAGAAAAGCATCCAATAACAGCAAACGTTCAGGTGGAAGAGCTGCAACAATAACAGAACCCCATGTCAGGTTCCGCCCCGTCCGCCACGACCAGGGATCTGACGCTACACAGAGCATCTACCCCCCATTTTACTCCTTGTTATTAAACTCGTACATTTTTCAGTTCTCTTAAACAGAATTACTGTTTAAAGTTTTGTAATTCTTGGAAATGAAGGTTTAACCAAAACCGGAAACAATGTTACCATTTCTCCAATTAAATAAATAAATTATTTTCATTTAATTCAAACTTCAGTCCAGGACTGATGAAGTAACAACGATATAGAAAATACAATCCAAAGGAGTTTCAAGTCTTCGAACCTGACATGGAGTGAACGGAAATGGATTCCAACAGGGACTTTTTAAAATCTTGTTTTGGTGACAGATTGAAATTCTATTGCAAACTTCTAGATTTTGTTGTACGAACCAAATTTATATTTACGATCCTTTATAAACCAAATTTTCACCTTTATAAATGATTATATCTGCTTTGATAACCCCACCGCTGATATTTGGGCAAAGTTTGTTTAAACGACCACGACACAATGATCAAAGTACAGTATGAACTACTGAGAAAACTACAAATCACCAAAGATCATCAGGATTTAATTACACGATGAAAATAATCTAAAATCACAAAGAACAACAACATAACAGGAAACAAGGACGGCTCTCTTACCCAGATCCACGTCCTCTCCAGAGGTGAAGGCTTCTTCAACTGACTCGAAAATGTAAGAACAGCAGAAATGGTGTGTGTGTGTGTGTGTGTGTGTGTGTGTGCGCATGCACGCTCTTGGGGTTCTGAGGTCTGATATATAGCTGAAGCTTGACTGGTGGGCTCGGCTGCATACCACAGGCAGGAAACCAGATGACCGGCAGAAGAAACTGCCAAAACGAGTCGAGTCCACCTCTCTCTCTCTCTCTCTCTCTCTCTCTCTCTCTCTCTCTCTCTAAAGAAAACAATGTAAGTTTCTGTAGTCGTCTTTTGAACAGAACGTTAGGGCTTGATTAGAGACGCCGTTACGTTTTTCACAGTCATGTTCTCGAGCGGTTCTGTCTCAGTGAGAAGTTTGTTCAGTTCAGTAAGTCGGATTCTTGCAGAGCAGAACGTTTACAGAAACATGCTCAGGTATCCTTGCTAACTGTTCACCGTTGTTTAAACACCGTGGAAGGATGAAGAGGGCTTTGTTCGGATGATGTAACACAGTAAACGGTGAAAGTCATTTCTCTAAAGCTGCGCCTCAGAAATATTTAGACGACCCGTCAGGAAAACGATGATGAATTAAAATGCTCCACGTTACATAAACGGGGATCTGATTTGATCTGTGGCAAGCGAAACATTGGGGGGGGGGGGGGTGTCCTATCCTGAGCAACTTGCTATACGTTACCCTGTATTATCAAACCACTGTTGGTAATAAATGTGTATTGGTTGAACTCGGTTTCTCAGAGTGACGTTGATGCGAGGGCTGCGTGATGATCAATAAACCGGAGGCCCCCGATGGGGGGAATCCCACCAGCTGCTACCTTGCTGTTATAAACTATTGGCGGCCATTTTGCTGACCTTGAACTTGACGTACAATGACTTTTTCATAAATTAGTTTTAGCCTTTGTTCTGAAGTTGCTACTCTGGCAATTTTACGGTGATATGGCAAGCAGTTTTTGAGATTTAGCCAAATCATGCGTAGCCAAAAAAAGAAGGGGGAAAAAAAAAAGTACAAATGGACAAAAGTGAAAAACAAACAATACCAGCTACTGTATTGCGGCTGGTAAAAATTATCATGATGATGTCATTAGCCTCCTGAATATTGTCTTGTAATTTAGTGGAAAGCTAAACTTTCCTACAGAACTGAACAGGTAGCTGCAGTGTTTATGATGTTAGCGTACAGTCTGTTTAACGTAGAATGAAACATAAGCTACCACTCATTGTTTTTATTCAGTTTTACTAAAATGTTCAGTTCACGTTCAGTGAATGACATGAAAAGAAACAAAAAGGTACATTAGACTTTACTTTAGAAAAAAAAACAATGCAGTAACAGAATGTTTAGCACAGTCCCCAGACTTAAACCCCACCGAGCTGGTTTTGGGATGAAGTGGACAGAAGGGTGAAAGCAAAGCAACCAGCAGGTTCAACACATTCATAGGAAATTCTGTAACAGTGTTGGGGAAAAAAAACTTTATTTCCATCCATGAAGGAAAGTCGAGTGTGTTTGGCTGGAATATCTACAAAAGGTGGCTTTGATGAGTCTGTTTACTTATTTATTCTTATTATAAATTTTTCTTAAACAAAACAATTCCATTACTTTTTTTTTAATCTCTAACCCTGGGTTTACACGATGTCCACGGTTTCCACAATTTAAGAGAATCATGATGAGCGTGGGGGGTCATGGGATTGAACTGTGATCTCGAGGAAACTCGGTGGAGCCGTGATGATCTCGAGGGAAGTCGGTGGAACCGTGATGATGATCTCTGATCATGACAATTTATGATTGGCAGAAATTTGGCCACAATCATTGTGATTTGATGCCAATCATGGTAGAACGCAGTAGACACAAGAGCTTAATGGACCTTAACAGAGCGTAACAGACCTTGATGCACCATCATAGGGGATATTGATGAACTTGGAAACGTGATACCTTCAACTCTGATCTCTTGGATGCACCCCGCCTCCTTTTTATACCTCAGTCATGCTCCTCCATGCTTTTTTGAATCGCGGAGATCGCGGACATGCCCCAGTGTAAACCCAGGGTTGCGTTACTTTAGAGTACACGGAGACAAACCGCATAAATATCAATTAAAACTTGAAAAATGGAGGTGTTCCAAAACTTTTGCCCGATAATGTAGAACTAGCTTATAAAACATAACTATTGATTTTAATTATCCAATAAGAACAATAACTGAGAGAAGAGCCTGCCAGGTCACAGACAGACAAATAGAACGCAATACATAAACACACAAATTGATTCTCCTGTAAATCCTCCACGAATCTTTTCAAATTGCACAAAGTACAAGATTTTCTTAAACAAGTATTCATGTGATGGACGTGAAGGATTTTTCATTTCTGGCTAAAAGTAAACAAAAATCTGTTTCTCCCTTCGCAGGGCACGGCTGTAATCATGTCCTCCTTCATTAAGATCAGGTGAAGTTCGAATGAGAGACAGGAGCAAGACTGAGACACCAGAACAGGAATCCTCTTTGAGAACATTTCATTGGCTGTTATGTTGTTTTTTTGTGTGATGTTAGATACACAGATCATCCATTTTACTCGGTTATTTGTAATGGAACTGCGGCGTAGTGGTTAGCACTTCGTTCTCACAGCAAGAAGGTCCTGGGTTCAAGTTCCGGGCTTGGCAAGGGCGTGTCTCCCCCCATGGCAGTAATAACCGCTGAATCAGGTTTTGTCCAGCCACCTGATGGTAGGGTTTTGGGGGGTTTTTTTTGCCTCAGATGGGGAAGAAAATCTAGCGTCCCGCAGACCGTATTGAATGATACTGTGGGCCGCCAGCTGCCCATCCCCGCTCTACTCCATTCATCATCATGTCATACAGTACGTATGAGGAATAAAATGCTTCAAGCTGTGCTGTTGTTAGAAAATAAATCAACAACAGGGCGGTGTAATAAAGGGTAGATACTGTTCCCACACTCTTGCACCTCAGTGCTCTTGAATTCTGGATTCTGATTGGTCACAACTTGATGAATAAATTTCTATAACGGCAGTTCGGACAGCAGTGAGTCTGCAAATCTCGGGTTTATTTTAATGCACTTTATCGAATACACCAACATTTCCATAGTAACCGCTCATCCGCGGGGACTTCAGAGCGTACGCTGAACATCAAACGGATTAAAGCAGTCGCTATCAGGAAATGGGCGTGACAAAATCTAGGCAAAGTCGTCCTAATTGAGATTTTGCTCCAACAAAAGCTCCCGTCACTGAAAGAACAAATTAAAGAAATACAAAAATGTAAAGCTTCATTTTCAAACATTTCACTCAAGTATCCAACAAAAATGCGATCAGCAAAAAGTGTTTATCATCAGCGTTTAGCGGCTGTCCTTAAAGCGCTATTAAAGAGTTAAAAGTGGACACGCTGTCTGTTTTTTTTATTTAAATTTTTTCAAACAGCAATAAAATGGGTTGTTAAAAAAATTAGATTATAAAAAAAAAAAAAAACAAAGTGCTAACATGAGTCGCTTGTTGTATCAGTAGATTTTAAGATCTGACTCCGCGCTTTGTTGGGTTTGTTTATTAGGGATAATGATATAAAACACCACCAGATGTTAACCAGAGGTGGCCAAAGGCTCTTCTTCAAATGTTCTTCATGTTATTAAAGCATCTGAGATGACACCAAGCGTCCCACGGCCCTCCGAGCCACTTCGTTTACCTTCAGCTCATCAGGAGAATTAGAAGGCAGAGTTACACAGCCATGGGCTCCGTTACACCATCCCAACATGTCTTTCTAAGGATTTTAGTCTTTATTACTTTTCCGCTCACAGCTGATTGTCTCGGAGCTGTGAATGTGGATTCGTTCGTTGATGCAACAGTTATGACGCCAAAATCAAAGGTAAGCGTTAAACATAATTACACAAGGGGAGTTATTATTGACCCATCAGGGTCATAATCTTTCTGTATAACCTGGATTTTCTTTATTGGCTTCACTGCAGATTATGATATCCAGGCTGTCTGAGATAATTCAAGCTTATTTATCTTACACATTGTTTTTTTTTAACTCGCCTCAAGGTTTAAGTTTCCTTTGATCTCTCAAGAACAAAAATGCCTATAAGCTTTGTATGTTGAGGGTGTCGTGCATTTAGTTTATTACAAACTTCAAGTCCCGGGCTTGGTGATGGTGTTTCTGTGTGGAGTTTTGCATGTTCTCCCTGTGCGTGTGTGGGTTTCCTCTGGGTTCTCCGGTTTCCTCCCACAGTCCAAGGACACGCACATTAGGCTAAAGGTTCCAGATTGCCTCTAGGTGTGAGTGTGATGGTTGTTCATGGTGTATCCTGCCTTCAGCTCCCCGCGACCCTTGTAGAAGGATTGAGTGGTTCGGCAAACGAGTCAGAGAATGAGAATCTGACAGAAAATACTATACAAATGCCTTTGCTTGATGGTTTAGGTGCACACTGGACAAAAGATCTTTATTTCCACTTCCCAAACCAGAAAACTGCTTATTCTCACGATTTATTAAATTTTTAAAAATATCTACTTATGCCACCCTGAGCTTCAAGAAAACTTGGGTTCAGAACGATTTCATGGCGACTGCTATTAAGCACCCTCAAAATGATTTCAGCCAATCAAAGCATTCGGAGTTATTACATTACATTTAGTTATTACAACAGTTAGTTATTACATTTTACAGATATTAAATACAATTTAAAATATATATAAAGTGGTGTGGAAAAAGTGTTTGCCCCCTTCCTGATTTCTTATTTTTTTGCATGTTTGTCACACTTAAATGTTTCAGATCATCAAAC
>JBCNYH010000014.1:20551703-20572399 GCA_039654325.1 Tandanus tandanus
CAACGCGAAGGAGCAGCGGTTCTACTCCGAGTTCCTCCCGGATGACAGAACTTCTCACCCTACTTCAGCCATGAATGTGGAGGAAGGGACGGTGGAGCTCACTCCCCCACTGCCAGACATTTTTCCTACTGGTTCGGGAATCGTTATATTATCCTTATCCGTAGTGCCGTCTATACTTGCTTAGAATACGCCAACTCCAAGCAAAACAGAAAAAGAGCATGGTTACTAAGCAATAAGCCACTTACACAAAACACATACAATAATTTTCACCTGTTATACTGTTTGTGTGCAAAACGCAAAGCCAGACGCACAACTCAATTCGTTTCATTCTCTTTCTTTACCTCCGATTAGTCGAAATGGTTGTCGTACTGTTATACGGGTTGAAATAGACTTTACACACCAACAGCAGTCAATGCATGCAATCTGATCAAGGTGCGGGCGGCACAGCGGTGTAGTGGTCAGCACGTCCACCTCAGAGCAAGAAGGCAACCACTCCCCAGCCAAACAACTGTATCTTTTAACAAATCAAACCGTTGTACATCCCACGTCACAGGGAAGAGTAACACGCCCACAGGAAAGTGCCACCTACCCTCTTCTGCATACCTGATCTCTCGGACACCCGTGATTGGCTATCGGGATTCAAACTTGTGAATATGAATATCTGTATATTTTATTTAATTTAAAAAGAATAAGTATAACGTCTGAAATCGTTTGGTAACATATTTGACTATAGTACATGTTCGGGACTCAAGTTTGTGCACCCCGACCATCACACCCATATATGGTTCTACCCAAAATATTACCATAAAGTATGAAGCACACGAGTGTAAAGAATAGCTTTGTATGCGCACGCAGTGAGCCCCATGAGGGCATGTCTTTCCAAGGTTGGAGTGGGAGAACATGAATCACTTACACAGAGCACTGACCCTCAACCCCACTGAGCAAGTAATCACACACATTTACATTTATGGCATTTGGCAGATGCTCTTATCCTGAGTGTTGATGAGTGAGTGATGTTCACACCAACCTAAACCCCTTTGTGAGTGTTTTCTATTAATTCTATGGGTTAATCTCTCAGGTGTTGAGTTTTTAACTTCATTCAGCTCTTCAAAGTGAGCGACTACCAGTGGCAATAGAGGGGTGTAAACATGTAAACAAACACTACACACACACCCTAGCAACTGGTCAGGATGGTGAGATTTCACAGTCAACTCCATAATAATTGGCACCACGGTAAGAAAATAGGCGAAAACATTACACAAACATGATGCATGATTCAGATGTTTCCTTCAAGTAACTGGGAGTGAAGAGAACTTTTGAAAGCTCTTTCATTCACCGCCTTGACGTTTTCGAAGCGAAAAGAATCCCGTAAGCAGTCAGAAGCAGGACGCTCATACAGAACCATTTCGGAACAGGCTGAAGAACAGGCTGACGAGGAGGAAGAGGCAAAGATGAGATTTCAAATGTGCAGATCAGTTGGGTTTGCAATTTCCGAAATGTTTAAGTGTTCAACAGCCAGCCGTTTAGAAAGGAAGACTGTAAAAAATAAGTCTTTCCTGTAAAATGCAGCTCCAGGGAGGTTTAAGTGGACCATAAACATGGAATAACAGGCTGAAGACGCCTCCTGGGAGGATTTTAACCTCGTTTCATGTTATGGAGTTCAATCCGATGCACTGTTTGATGTTTAAACATGGTTTCAGGAGTTTCAGGGCATGTTTCATGTCCTTCACGTCCGCCTTGTCTGGTTTTCTCACACATCCTAAAAAACATGCTGGGAGGTGAAATGCCGACTCTAAAATTACCCCAAAGTGTGTGAATAAACCTGGCCTCATTCCCAACCAGACAACATTTTTATGCAGGTTGAAAACTGGGCCCCATATGGGACTAGGACCCTCATAGGGAGCCCATCTGGCCTTCCCAATGTGAGACCCACATAGTTGACCCAAGTGGGCCTCAATTAAGATGCCCATGCCCACTTGATGCCCATGTAATCCAGACATAACCCAGATATACATATGGGGCCCATTTTAAGCCCACTTACTACCAACATGGGTCCCGCATACAAATATTGGCCGGTGTTCCCAGTATAAACTTTAAAGCGGATAACAGTAACGGATGCAGTAACAGATGGATGAACAAATCAACATGTTGGACGTCAACAGGACCAAGCAGACATCACGTCCACTGCACAGGAAGATGAACTCTGCACTCAATTCTAACGTTTCTTGTTTTTTTTTTTTAACTCCATCACAGTTGTTAAATATCCTGGTGTTCTAGCAGATGTCAGGAATCTGCGGGGTTCATACTGTACCGTAGTGATCGGGAGGCCATGGCTGTGAGCCAGATCCACGGGGAACCTCAGCTTAATGACTCCAGCAGTGAAACTATGCAGAAACAACTTCTGCTACTGTCATTAGGGGGCCAGCAACCCATGGAAGAGAACCTGGAGACGTTCCGGTCTTCCTTTCACGTCGAGAGAATCGGGTGTATTTCTGGAAACGAAGAAAGGGTTTTTCTTGAAGTATCATTCACCAAAAGAGGAGGAAAATTTTGGTAAATGAGGAAAAGGAAAGGCATTTCGAGGGTGTTCTGAAACCAAATTTTACAGAAGGAACTAAAAAAAAAAAAAACCAACAACAACCCCCATTTAGTTATTTTATGCATCAATTTACCAAAGAAAGAGTAGAGAAGAAAAAAAAGTCATGTTTGCTGTACATTTAAATGGCTGTACCCGATCAGGATTAACCTGTAAACTACATCCGAGGTTTTGATCATTAAATATCGGTTCTCAGTCTCTGAAAGTACTCAAAGTGACACGAGGTTTTGACAGAACACCCTCGATTTATATTAAGTGTTGGAAAAGTTGGGTTGTGAATATCATGCTGACTTGATGTTACCACCAGAGAATGCGAAGCCAAACAAAAACACTTAGTGAAAGTTTAAATGTCTGATATTTTCAAATAGTTTATCTGATATTACAGAAACATCGATATGGTGTTGATCCTGGAACCCTCAACCCTGCGACTCCTGAGGGGTTTAGTGGTTGATTATCCCAGTATTTCAGGTCCATCAGGTAACGCTGTGTAAAAGGTTCAGGTCCTGTGATGTTGGTTTATCTGTTATCCTGGCTGATCTCATGTCAGATCTAACCAACTGTCAGAAAACAGTGTGATTAAGAATGAAGAACATTTAGGGAAATTGGTTCAGGATAAAGAACGGCCTTGAATTAAAGTGGTACTTTTTTAGCTAGAAGACTGGAGTATGATTACGATTTGTTGAGCGTTTAGAAGAACATGATATTAATGCTTTTGCTAAAATAATTCTTATTACAGTTGGTACTAGACTTCATGTTAAACTATAGTTTAGTATAAAGTTCCTGCTACATGGTTTATATGTTTGTCTGGTGTCACCCCAATGAGGATGGATTTCCTTTTACATTCTGGTTCCTCTCAATGGGCCTCATTCAATTCAACAATTCCTTCTTACGTTTTTCCGTAAATTTGCTCTTTAAAAATGTTGGACTTATGACGCGTTGTTAAACCTTGATTCACAGCTATGTTCATAGTTTACTGAATCACACTGTAAAATTTAAAGTGTGTGCCAGCTGCTTTAATAAGCATAGGTAATTAGCATAGGTGGGGATCAGCCCTGTGTTCCCCAGACCCCGTTTTCCCCAGACCCCATGTCCCCCAGTCCCTGTTTTCCACCAGACCCCGTGTCCCCCAGTCCCTGTTTTCCACCAGACCCCGTGTCCCCCAGTCCCTGTTTTCCACCAGACCCCGTGTCCCCCAGACCCTGTGTTCCCCGGTCCTTATTAAATTAATGGATCTTCCACTGTATTGTGTACTTTATAGAAGAAGCTACAAAGATTGTATCCATATTGTAAAAGGAGTATGATGAAACAAAATCAAACATACTCATCAAAGTAACAATTTATGGAATATTATGGGAAACATAGGTACTTTGGAACATAAGTACTAGGGAGCACAGACATGGACCCGCATTGGTGAACACCCTTTAATCCAAATAAAAGGACATGGGGCATATGCACGCACAAATATTCATGAAGACGAAAACCTGACCTACACTGTCATGGTATTGCTTTGTTTAATTCAGGTTTGAGGATTTAACTCTAGCTTTAAAGTAAGAGCAGTAGCTGTTAAACGGTGGCTCTTCTGCTCTTTTGGTGATGTGGCATTAACCTTTGACATTCACTTCTGCAGCAACAACCAAATATCATTCCTTCATTCACTTTCTAAGCCTATTTAAGCTGGCGCTCATCTCGGCCGACTTTGCGCGAAGGCGGGGTACACCCTGAACAGCTCACCAGGCCATTGCAGGGCCAACACACACACACACACACACACACACACACACACACACACACACACACAACCATTCACTCTTACTCACACCTAGGAGTGATTTCGAACAGCCAATTAGCCTACTGTGCATATCTTTGGACCTGGAGAAAACTCACGAGGAGAACATGAAAACTCCACACAGAAACGCCCCGAGCCGGGGAATCGAACCCAGGACTTTCTTGCTGTGAGGTGGATGTGCTAACTACCATGCCACCCCATAAGTTTAAATCATTAACCAAATCTGTTTACGGTGTAAAGCAGCTTTGCAACATCAATTGTTAAAAGCGCTACACAAATAAAACTGAATTGAATTTAGTGGTGGGCGGCACAGCGGTTAAACACGTCCGCCTCACAGTAAGAAGGTCCTGGGTTTGAGTTTCAGGCTCTTCAAGGGCGTTTCCGTGTGGAGTTTTCATGTTCTCCTCGTGAGTTTTCTCCAGGTCCTCCAGTTTCCTCCCACAGTACAAAAACATGCCCATTAGGCTAATTAGCTGTTCCAAATTGAGGGTGAATAGTTGTGCGTATTGGCCCTGCGAGGATGTACCCTGTGTTTGGCTGAGAGTCGGCTGAGATAGGCTCCAGCCTCCCCTACTAGGAATAAATATTTTGACAAATCAATAAAATGAATCAGTTTAGTGGTAGTTTTAGCCAAGATCAGTGCTCACCGGCCGTTCTGGAGATCTACCACCCTGTAGATTGACCGGAGTCCCTGCTTCACTCAGCACAATTAAATTCTTCTTTTACCATTACTCTGTTATGAGCACACCTAACAGTCTCTCGCTCTGTGTTTTTGCTGAGGTACACATGCTGCTTCTGGGATGCCGATGATCCTGATCCCTCCTGGTGTACTGCTGCTGGTTGAAGTTGTCATCTTGATGATGATCCATATGGACCCAGATGTTCACTCGGAGACTGTGAAGATGACTTTTCACTGCTGGTGATATAAATTCTTTTGCTAATTGGTATAACCGACCGGACTTCATGTTGGACTGTAGTGAAGTTTCTCCTACACGGTTTGGATTTTTATCTGGTTTCACCCAAATGAGGACAGGTTTCCCTTTTAAATCTGGTCCCTCTCAAGGTTTCTTCCTCGAGTCCTCTGAGGGAGTATTTCCTTCTCCACCGTTGCTGCGGGCTCGCTCATTAGGGATGTGTAGGGTTTGTAGATGAAAGGTTTAAATTCCTTTTTAAAATTTGCTTTTACTGTGTAAAGCTGCTTTGCGACAATGTCAACTGTAAAAAGCACCATGCAAATGAAATTGCATTGAATTAAATTGAATTGAGTTGTAGATTTGATCTACAACCAATATCTAAACACCTCTTTGGTAAGTATTGCATGGATGAGCATAATTATTGGAAAGCTAATGAAGTTTTCAGGTAGGTAGTTCTACTGGAACAGGGTTGGTGACCACTGGATTAGAGGCATTGTTGGGCTACGGGTAAGGTTGAATTAGGCTCGACCTAATGTTAAGAGGTCAAAGCTCGGGTTGACTTTTTTTTTTAGACTTATGCAAACATTATGGTTCCAAAAGCATGACTTGCATCCATTTGTGCATCAGTGTTGAGAAAAGCAGTCACTGGATCACCAGTCCTCACCCAAATCCGCTGTGTCCTTTGTCATTTCTCCAAGAGATGATTCAAATTTTCTTCAGCTCAGAGCAGCTTGCAGGTTCTCAGTGACGGGCGGTGAACCCAGCGGTGTGTACGCGAGCCATATTACACAAACATCGCACCAAAACATGTCACTCGACATCAAGCATTTCACCGTCATACCAAGAAAACAAAACTACAGAGCGCTCATGTTGCTCAAATATATTTAAGGTGATGAAATAAAGAATAAGGCTCATCTGGGTGGAGAAGCGAGCGACGCAGGCAAACATCAGCGTCGGTAAGAAAATCACTGGTATAATACTGCAATTAATTCAATAAAAAGTCTAATAAAATGTGATTTGTTACTTTGTTAGGATTGTGTTTCCGGTATGACACTATAGGACACAGCGGGGAAGACGACACACACACGATAAAATAAGAACTGGTTTCCTTTATCCAGAAATACGAGCAGGAAGAAGTTCTTCAGTGAGGAGGTCGAGGTTTCATGCTCTCATGAGTGTTTATTTCTACACACGAGCCAACTCATAAAAACGTTAGGGTGTGGGTCAGCGTGTTCACGTTCATGACTTCTTTCATATGAAAACAAAACTCACTTCTTATTTAGAAAACGACTCTTTAATTTCCTCAGTACAAAGCAGGTTTTTCTCACAGCTATTGTAGTCACTGGCGGTTTTTTTGTCCGTCTGTCCGTCCGTTTGTTGGTTTATCTGTCAGTTTGTCTGGGAACAAACTCCTGACCACACCCATGCATGGAATTTCACCAAACTTGGTGGCGACTCTATTTGGAACATCAAGGTCAGAGCAAGGTCGCAAAGTTTTGGTGATGGATCGCTTAGAATTTCGAAACAAGTGCTGACAGACATTCCGTTACTCTGGAACACTAATAGGAAACCATATATGGACTTTCTAATGAGACAGGTACCTTTCACCTTGAGTCACCCTGAAAAGTCATCTTGTAAATCCTTCAAACGGAAGAGTTTTTCTAATTTGATCACGTCCACATACTATAGAACATATTGGAAGATGAGCACCTGGCTAATAAATCCAATACCCATACTGGGCCTATTTACTGTAATATTCATGATGCGTGGTTTCAGGTTTTGCTCACCATCTTTTAATGGCATGAGGTAAGGAGCACTAAGCATCCAAAAGGAAGCCGCCATGAGAGTTTATTCACTTTAATGCAACTTAGCGGTATTGTTCGTCCATACAGTAATTATTGTGTGTGTGATACGCTTAAGTGATACAGACGCTTATTTTAACATAAATTACCATAAAAAGCACAAAACTGGTATTAGTAGTGGGGGCTGAACTGCAGGGGGTTACACAGGTACCCTTTAAAGAAATAACTTATTAAACTTGTCCATTTCCCTGCGATGGCGCTAAACATTAGCATGTTTCATTCATAGTTCGTTTCAGCAAAATATGAAACATCGAGCTGCATGTCCCAGAATAAATTATCACTTATTATGACTACATTAGAATAATGCTAATAGGGTGGCACGGTGACGTAGTTGTTAGCACGTCCACTTCACTTCAAGAAGGTCCTGGGTTCAAGTCGCGGGCTTGGGTGGGTTTCCTTCAGGTACTCCAGTTTCCTCCCACAGTCCAAAGACATGCACATTAGGATAATTGGCTGTTCCAAATTGCCCCTAGGTGTGAGTGTGAATGGTTGTGTGTGTGTGTGTCGGCTCAGTGATAGACTGGCAAACTGTTCAGGGTGTACCCCGCCTTCGCCCACTGTTGACTGAGATAGGCACCAGCCTCCCTGCGAGCCTAGTCGTCAAATGAGTGAGCGAGATGATGTTCACGTGCAGACTCTTATGTGCAACCACTTAGTTGCTAATGAGACGTTTCATAGCAAGTGTTTAAAGGAAACAGACTACCGAATGCCATAACTGACCAATCAGATCGGAGTATTCAAATGAGCCATGTAATAAATATGAAATTGTAACATGCATGAGGGGGAAAAATAATCAGTAAAGAAAGCAGCAGGTTTGATTTGAGAATATTTCTACGGGGGGAAAAACAAGACGATGGATGCTGCTGGGTTCATTCATCCAAACCTGAAATTAAACATAAATTAAATGACTACAATCTGACCAACATCTGAAGTAAATCCACATTCGCCTGCATTGTTCATTTCCACACACCGAGCGTCCATGTGGTGTGGGAACTCTGTTCCAGCGTCAATGCTTTAAATTACCCCAGCTTACTGAATGACCCATGAGATTGAAAACATGTGGCCTGGAAGATGGATGAGGCATGTGCACGTCCCAGTCTGGGAGACGAAGCCTTCCATCTGAAAGGGCGAGAGTGGCTTGAATGAAAACAGAAAAGCAGCTTCTTTTTTTTATTCTAAAAACACTGTTCACATCTTTCTGTCCTGAAGTATAATACATTAGAAACTGAACACTAATTAGAAAATCGGGGAAGGTTTCTTCCTTGTGTTTCTCCTTGACCAGGTTCACCCCCCAGCTTCTCTCCAAGCCGGTTACGACCGACTGGACGTTGATCAAAGCAACAGTTGAGAATCCGATTCAGACGAGGACGTCTGTAAGTTACAGCAGCGGTAAAGTCCTTGTGTCAGTGTTTTATGGGTCACTGGTGAGGAATCCGGATGGCGCGCTGACACCATGCATGGATAATCCTTTTATTCTCCATCTTCATTCTGGCGCGCTGAGAAGACGGCCGTGTGCTGCCGGCTCCCTGGTGACACAGGAGCATGAAGAGCTTTCATTCCTTCATGAAAAGGATGAGAGAGAAAGAGTACGATGTGTAAAAAGACGTCTCTTTATCCACCTTCCATCACTGAGATAATCCGATGGTGGCGTGACGAAGGTCTTCACCCCCGGGAGGAAGACTCACCTGATCAGACCAGAGATTCTCTGGATGAAGGTGAAAAATCCGAGCCCGGAACCGTTTCCTGTAGAATCAGACTCTATTTGTGGCACTGGTGAGAAGGGGAGGAGGCATATACATGGGGAATGTGGCACACCCACACTTCCTACATTTTATCTCTCAGTTCTTCGTGACAAATAAAGAACCCTCATTCAAGCGCAGCTGATATTAGCTAGCAGTGATGTACAGCATGCTATGGTAATTTTTTTCCTCGTGCTTGCAATGGTTTCCTCCGGGTACTCCGGTTTCCTCCCACATTCCAGACACATGAACAGTAGGCTAATTGGCTGTTCCAAATTGCCCCTAGGTGTGAGTGTGAATGGTAGTGTTAGCTCTGCGGTGACCTGGCGGGCTGTTCAGGGTGTACCCCGCCTTCACCCAGAGTCGGCTGAGATGGGCGCCAGCCTCCCCGCGGCCCTAATTAGGATTAAGAACGTTTGGCAAATGAATGGATGAATAATAGTAATAATTATCAAATGTTTCTCTGGTGGAACGGTGGTGCAGCGATTAGCACGTTCACCTCACAGCAAGAAGGTTCTGGGTTCGATTTCCGGGCTCGGGGCGTTTCTGTGTGGTGTTTGCATGTTCTCCCCGTGCTTGCGTGGGTTTCCTTCATGTACTCCAGTTTCCTCCCACAGTACACAAACATGCACAGTAGGCGGATCCAAAATTGTCCCCAGGAGGTGGGTGCCAGCCTCCCCGCGACCCTAATTAGGATTAAGTGGCTTAGAAAATGGATGGATATAAGAAATAATTATAATAAATGTTTTACTATTGAAAAGATTCTTTGACAAAATGTTTCCAAAGCCAAGAACTTTGAGAAACGTCGCTCCTGCTAATCCCGAATGCATGTTTTTTTGTACAAGAATAAACTTTCCAGATGTTTTTTCCATTAAAAACTGAGTTATGTAAAGTCTGGTGCTTTTATTGTTCTGATAAATGAGCCAAAAACGTACAGTAGCTTATTATTATTATTATTATTATTTTTGGAGACATGCTGACATCTGCTGAAGCGGTCTCAGTGTGTTGTGGTTGTTCGAAAAGCAGAAAATTAGAGGGTGGAATAATTGTTTAAATGTGGAACAATATCCGAGATGGGATAAGAAGCCGAGCTGGCCAAGTTTGGTTTTAGCAAGTGAAATGGAATGAAGTTTCTCATCTTGTTAAAAAGTAATGAGTCTAAAAATCTCAGAATCTTGAAATTATTATCTGGGAAAGATGAGAAGCAAAGATAAAATATTTCAAAAGAAAAGATGCTGGATGTGAAAACGATTCTGTTACAGACATGAACAACCAATGACTGACACATTAATGTACATGTTTACTGATGCTGCTATAACATGATCATGAAAAGGGCCTTCTAACATTACATAACAGAATATCTTAAAAGTATGTGACATCACATTTGTTAGGAAACGAGAGCACTCAAAGCACAAACTTCCACTAAGCCATACAAATTAGATACACAGCACCCCCTGCTGGGCCTGCTGTAGTACCACACTTCCAAAAAATTAGATTTCCCATGCTGGAGTTTAATCGCTACCAAATGCACAAATCTGCTTCAGATCTTGATGAAATTTGGTCTGACATCAAAAAGGTTCTGGTCCTGAATATACAGAGCAAATTTCATTCATTAATTTGACAGATATGATTTTTTTTCACCCATTATAATAGATTTTGTAAATCTTGATGTGTGATGTCATCAGTGCATGGATTCTTTACTATGAAAATCCTTGGGTGATCAACCCAGTATTAAAAATCAGGTTGATCTGTTAAAAACTGTAGACACGAAGTTACCAAAAAATAAATAAATAAAAGACACGCAGATAAAAACATAACCTCCTTGGTGGAGGTGATAACCCACTGATGAAGAAGAAAACTCAAAAACTTCAGGAAAAAAAAATAAAAAATCTCGGCTTCATCGCATCTCCTTGATGTTGATTATGTTCCTAGAACTGTGTGGTGGATTTTGTAAATGTGTCTCTCTCAGCTGTTTGTTCTGCTCGCCATCTGGCTTTTGGTGATGATGTAATCCTCCCCTGAGGAACAAGTCGAACATACGAGTCAGATCAGATCAGAGCTCAGTCACCTCAACCTCAGCTCTCTACAAATCCTTTAGCACACACACACACACACACACACACACACACACACACACACACACACACACACACACACACACACTCCTCCCCTGGATAAAAACAAGTTCTATAGAAAAACGTGAAAGAACCAAAAAGGAAATCGCCCAATCAAACTCGAAGTGACTGAAGCAGCCGCATATCAATCTACAACCGCATAAAACATTACATAACTGTCTAGAACTCAGTCTAGGTCGACCTCCGGTTCCTTTTCTCGACCCCCATTTCCCAGCTTGCCACCTTATCAAAATGGTCTGCAGGGGGAAAAATCCGGAAACCTGATATTGTGCATCGGGAACACTGTGGCCGTGCCTTGCTCTCACAAATCAAACGTTCATGATCCGGCGGTCTAAACAGATAGTGACGTTTAACAGATATGAAGAATGAGTGTGGGAGTGCGTTTATATAAAATGTCTCCAGTGAAAAATCTTTAAAACGTCCTTATTTTAACTCTCTCTTTTTTTCCTCTTAAAGATGACGTGCGACAGATTCATCAGTTCCAAACTGGTTTGCTCGGTTCATCAGCACATGAGAACTTTGCAAGCGTACTCAAATCATGTTGATGTAGAACACAAGTGCATATTGTGCACTATTATAAACAACGTCCATAACCTAATTATAAAGAGGATAAAAGAACTTCAATGCAAGAGCACATTTTCAGAAAAAGAGAGGGTTCCTCTTCGGTTCTTTGCATCGCTGTAGCTTCTTCACTTGTTAAAGATTTTTTCCAGAGGCACCACTGAACTCTTTCCACCTTTAGGTTTACAAATATTGGGCTCCCGAGTGGCGCATCGACAAGGTTCAAGTTCAAGAAGCTTTTCTCCAGGACCAGGTGCTACATAAACATACAACATAAAGATCAAATTCAAGTTCAGAATATTTGAAAAGTGTGTGACATCACATTTGTTAGGAAACGAGAGCACTCAAAGCACAAACTTCCACCAAGCCATACAAATTAGATACACAGCACCCCCTGCTGGGCCTGCTGTAGTACCACACTTCCAAAAAATTGGGATTTCCCATGCTGGAGTTTAATCGCTTCCAAATGCACAAATCTGCATCAGATCTTGATGAAATTTGTTCTGACATCAAAAAGGTTCTTGTTCAAGATCAACACTTCTTGGTTCATGTTCAAGAAGCTTTATTGTCATTTCAACCACATATAGCTGACGCCGTACATAGTGAAACGAAACAACGTTTCTCCAGGACCAGGTGCTACATAAACATACAACAAAGATCAAATTCAAAAAAAAAAACAGAGTTAGGACCAAGGCTTTTTGTCCGAGCCACATAAACGTGTGCAACCATGTGCAACAGTGCAAAAACAAAAGACAACACAAGAATGAGACACAGCACCGAAAGAAAGAAAATGATGAGATGGAATAAAAGAAATTTAATGATGTACAGAGTAGCAGCAGTTGAGGTAGTGCACAAAAGGTGCAAAAACCTGGAGGTGGCAAGTTCGAACCCAGGTTGATGCCGTCGCTCACGGCAACCAGCCAACCCGCGGGCGTCTGTGAGCTCGTTTGTACAAAAGGGGCGGATAGCGCTTTCCCTCCAAGTGTGTATGGGCCGCCTCCAAATGTGCATGTGCAGCAGTTCGTAAAGAGGCGGGTAGCAGCATCGCATGTCACGGAGGGTGCAGGATGAACGGATTTTCATTACATATCTACCAGAGGCGGGGCTTTGAACAAGGAAGACTCCGTTCGATTTTGGAGATGATCCGGATCAAATTCTGATGAGGAAGTTTTTAAAGGATTCTTTAACGCAGAGATTGGATGATTCTTGGAAGTGATGTATTCCAGCAGGCCCAGCAGGGGGAGCTATGTACTTTTTTGGCTTGGCAGAGGTTTGTGTTCCCCAAGTCATTCATTCAGCGATCCGCCTAATCCTACTAGGGTCATGGGGAGGCTGGAGCCTAACTCAGCCAACACTGGGCAATGGTGGGGTATGCCCTGAACGGCTTAGCCTACCATCACAGGGCCAAAACACACAACCATCCACACTTACACCTACGGGCATTTTGAAACAGCCAGTTAGCTATTGGTTATTGAACAGTAGGCTAATTGGCTGTTCCAAATTACCCCTCGGTGTGGATGTGAATGGTTGTATGTGTGCTGCCCTGCGATGGTCTGGTGAGCTGTTCAGGGTGTACCTCGCTTTCGCCCAGTGTTGGTTGTGATAGGCACCAGCCTCCCTGTGACCCTAATAGGATTAAACAGATCGGCAAATGAGTGAGTGAGTATCATTTTGTTTGAAAGGGTGCCAGATTTGGATGAAAGGGTGCCAGATTTGGATGAAAGGGTGCCAGATTTGGATGAAAGGGTGCCAGATTTGGAGATTTCTTACCCATGTTTGCTCAGGGGTTCTCAGGCTGGTTAAGTTTTAATCGAGGGGAAACACTCGGACGTAGGCGTCTACTGGTGGTACTACCTTAGAGGCGACCCTCTAAGGGTACGTTCAGATGTTAGATAGATAAAGTTTTGTAGGGTTTAAGTACGGGAAGAACATGCAAACTCCACACGGAAATGTCCTCGCCGAACCCGGGACTTGAACCCAGGATCATCTTACTGTGAAGTTGACGTGCATCACTGTTAAGAATTCTCTCTCATGACTGATCTTCAAAAAGAATCTGAAACAAATCTCTCATCGATCATCAATATTTATGCTACATGAAGATTTGAAACTTGAAAATTTTGGTTATATATATGTAATTTTAATTTGTACAATTTTAGTTAAAATAAAGTGATGGAACAAATAAAAGTAATTTTATTTAATTAATGTCCAATCGAATTCTTACCAGTTTAAAGGAAAGTGTGTGATACTTTTCAGTACTTTTCCGATGTTTCTTTTTTTTCTCCCCATAAGGCCTCTCATATTCTTCTGTAAGATCATGTTGTAAAAGAAATCCTGTGACACATTACAGGATTTCACAGGAAGTAAACCCCCCACCCCCCACCCCAGCTCCACTCAGATGATGAATATTCCTGTCCTGTAACGGAGGTCGAGTTTAAAAACACCCCTCTGATGGATCTTACAGCTGGATTCTGTTTCTGCTCAGATCACTGAGTTTCATGAATGTGTTTATCATCATTTTTTGTGGACAGAAATGTGAATTTTTTTTTTTTTTTTGCATTTTAGTTTTGCCTCTCCTGTAAATTGGTGTTTTGATTTTGAGTGTAATAGAGCCCTGATATTATACACTCATTAAAAATAGCACTTTAATCCCAGTGCAGTTCACACTTTTTATTCCTAGAGGTCGCTGTTGTCCTACAGCGACATCAAATGGACTTCCAGGCCCAAAAAAATCAATCAATCAATCAATCAATCGACAAATACTCTCAAATTATACACAATTATTTACATAATCTTTTCTCTAGTAATGTATAATGTTGAGACATAGTCAGATTTCATTAGTCAAAAAATGATCCTATTGACATCAAGTCTAAACGGGTCTGAACAACCAATCAGATAAGAATGACGCTAAATCCTGGATGCCTCCGTCACAATCCTTTTACACACGGCTAAGAATCCCTTTGTGATTTTGGAAATAGGAGTCATTCAACAGGGATTGGCGGTCACATTCCGTGTCCATCACTCTGGGTGCAATTCCAAAAGTCTTACAGTTTCCCTCACTTGAGCCTCATCCTCATGTCTTAATCCCTCCCACTAAGGAAATATAGAGAGATGTGAGGGAACGATGTGAGAAGCGTGGAAATGTGTTTTAAGAAAATGAGTCGTCGTTTTCTCTGAAGCGTCACATGGAGCAAGTTCCATTGCTGATGACAGCAGCACAGCTGGACCTGCTGAGGAAAAGCGGCTGACGTCGTGCAAGGGACGGGCTAATTATATGCTAGCATGCAGCTCTTCCACGAAGGCCGCTCTTGTATATCCTCACTCATCGTTCTTTGACCGTCGCTCCTCAATGCACAAATAAAAGAATTTGGATGGCCAGCAAAGATGGCAGACCAGAAAACCTTCCAGTTCAAGTGAGGATTGAGGAAACGACAATTAAGGGTTTTGGGATGCACCGTCTGTCTGTCTCAATATCACACTACAAATTACTAGAAGGTCACCAGGGACCAAAATTCTGATTGTGTTTTTTAAACTCCCTGGGACGTCCCACCTGCGGCCCGTTACACTCAGCATTTAATTCAGTAACGGAAAAATATCAACTGATTATCATAAACTTAGTAATTGGTCCATCCCTAGAATCCTCTCCTCTCATTTGCCGAAATGCTTAATCCTACTATCAGGGTCGCGGGGAGGCTGGAGCCTAGATCAGCTGACACTGGGTCAACACACACACACACACACACACACACACACACACTTCACTCCTAAGGGCAATTTGGAACAGCCAATTAGCCTAATGTGATTTTTTTTCTTTGGACTGTGGGAGGAAACTGGAGTACCCGGAAGAAACCCATGAAAGCACGGTGAGAACATGCAAACTCCACACAGAACCTCCCGAGCCCAGGACTCGAACCCAGTACCTACTTGCAGTGAGGCGGACGTACTAAACACATCACTACCGTTCCGCCTATAACACAGCGGTGATTAGACATAAATATACAATTATTACAAATATTTAATATTCGTTGCAGGACTGCTCTTCCTGGTTCTGAACAGTGGTGTTGGTATATGCTGCTTAAAGAAAAACTGGGAATGTGTTCACAATGCAAGTGAGAGAAAACACACACACAAAGAAAAGACATTGAGGATATAATTGGCTGCAAGTCGTTCCATTATGCAACAGCGGCCATTGAGACATTCTTGGAAAATTATTTCCTAGTTTTGGAAACCATGCATTAGAAAAGCAGCAAAGTCCAAGTCACTGAAACGCCAATCACGGCTAAACAAAACTACCCACAAAGCCCCGGGGTGGAAAATGACACATGTTTTATTATATGTTAAACGATGTGTGGGATGGAGTTGTAACACTTTCCCTCGAAGAAGCGATGGAAGTGGCTGAGTAGCGCTTGCCGTGTGTGCGGGATCTTTGGAAACACTGTGACATTTCCACTGTGTGTTGTTATTAATGTTCAGTGCGTGTGTGGAAAGCCGCGTGTGGGTGCTGAAGTGATAAGAGGTGTGTAGGAGGATACGCCGAGTGGTGTTGTAAGGAAATCGAGATACCGGCTGTCTTACTTATCAAACCCACACTGCATCGTTAGAAATGCCGGAACGTTCCGCAGGCTCGAGTGAGGTTTAAAGGGGACTTAGTAAACAGATCACACATTTTCCAAAAAGAAAAAAAATATGGTGGTTTTAGGGTGTTCTCTACACTGCCACACACTCAAATGCTTTGCTGGACCATCTTTAGCCTTGATTACATGGCGTAATCGTTCTGTTACAATACAGTCCTATTAATGTCACATTAAAGTGGGCACTCGCGCACTCATTTACCAAACCGCTTAATCCTACTAAGGTCAAGGTGCCAACACTGGGTGAAGGCAGGGCACACCATGAACAACTCGCCAGACCGTCACAGAGCAATACACACACAACCATTCACACTTGCACCCCTAGGGGCAATTTGGAACAGCCAATTCGCCTAATGTGCATATCTTTGGACTGTGGGATGAAACCGGAGTCCCCAGAGGAACCCACGCAAGCACGGGGAGAACATGCAAACTCCACACCGAAACGCTTCAAACCCATGACCTTCTTGCTGTGGGGCGGACATGCGAACCACTGCGCCTCCCTGCCTTAAAGTGTGCAGTACCGCTTAAATGTTGTGAAACATCAATAAAAAGTTCCTGTTCTCATATACATGCACTTTAGTCTCCTTTCCAGCCTCTTTCGCTTCTCGTAGAACGTCAAAGTTCCGAGGCACCGTTAAACGCTGTGGCTTAAAGATTTCAGAATCCTGTGTCGTAATAAAGCTTTTGACAGAGAAATTTAACTGACTGTTAAAAGATCCCTTCCATCAACATCTCATCACAAGAGCGTAAAGGTAGAGTGTATATGATTTGGTGGTATCTAGCGGAAACGTGTGGTGAGGGTCCAGATTGTAAATGACTGAAATCTCATTCCCGACCTTTGAAGCCTGTATGGTTCTGGGCTACTGTAGAGCGGTGTGCAGCGTGTGCTGACCCGGTACTGGATTATTAACACATGATCCCTCTGCTGTGCTGAGTGATGACTGTAATGAACAGTTACTTCATGAGGTGCCTGAGATGAAGAGTCTGAACTTTGTTATCTGGTCAGTGTCGGAGCAGCGTTGATCCTTGCCTGTGGTAGTCCTTTATCTGCGAAATGAGTTCTCTCACTCCTCCATTTCGTCTACAGGCTCTTGGAATCACCCACTCACGGACCTCTGATTGAATTTATCCAATCAATCCACTCATGTTGATGAACCACTGCTCACAGCCTCCATCCCATCATCCACTGCTCACACACCTTCAGATTTTTTTATACCAATATATCCCCATTAAAATGAAATATAGGAGTACTTGGCACGTCACTTGGTATGCCTCTGCCTCTTTTAGTGTCTGTACGAACTGTGACGTTGACCTTTGACCCATGTCCTTAAAACCTTCACTAGTTCATGAGTATTTAGTAATAAGTAACTGGTGAAAGTTGGGTCGAAATCCAGAGTGTGTACAAGATTTTTCTAAAATGATCTCGTGATCTTGACCTTTAACCTTTCATCTTGACACACGTGTTTATTATATGTTAAACAAGGTGTGCGATGGAGTTGTAACACTTAGAAGTGATGTAAGAGGTTTTAAGTAGGCTAGAAGGTTAAATATAAATTTATTTGCCCACATGAAACTTCATTCAGTACACATTAGTTTTTTGAAGAGAGAGGTGGATGCAACCATTCATTTAAAGCAAGATAACGGCAAAAATAACAGTATACAGGTATTAAACTAGTGAACCTCTGAATAAAACAAAACTAGGCACATCTGCACATAATACTACAACACAACACTAAGTTTGGGTTTCATTTAAGTAGCTGATGTACCTGCTAACCAGCACTTACGTTAACTTGTCTTTCACATCAACTGACAGACCAATCCAATTACATTTTAAAGTCACTGATAAAATTTGATGTGGCGAATCCAGTGCCCTTTATTTTATAATACTGCACACCTTGTATTTATTCATGCATTTGTTTTGAGCATTTCATCAAGACTTTAGAGTCAAAAGGTTTATTCCTAATGGCACAGCAGCTAGAGATGCAGCTTTCCATGTTCACAGTGATGTTACTGCCATGCTGCAGCTTACAGCCATCTGTGGACATGGACGCGTGGGGTTTGACACTGAGGGGGACCGAATTTGTGCACCCTCTGGAATATAGAGATGTAGACGTGACATCAGAGATTTTAATGAGGCAAGAAGTTAATTTCAATGGCAGGCCAATCTGTCAACTGGAGTCACTGTATTGCTGAGATTGTTGATAATCTTCATGCAACAAACAGTAAGTCGTTTAGTATCTTAGTCGAAAGCCACAAAAAAAGTGCATTCACCTGTATTGCTTTCATTCATTATTTAACTTACCTCTTAGAATATTTTCATTGGAAATAAATCATTGCTTACTTAATAGTTTTAGGGGGGGAAATTAGTTACATCACACTGCATAAAATTAAAGGGGCGGGGTCATGGTTGAAGAAAATAAATCATGAATAGTGGTACTAAAGAAGAAAATCTTTCATATAGATAAAGTTGGTTTATTAAAGATTCGACACAGGATTTGGGTTCATACAATAAGTTTGTTTGGGGTTTGCATTGCAACGCATTCTCAAACTGTTCAGCGCAACAAGATTTCAAAAGGTTCATGTAGCAATCCGTCTCCATCCGCTCCATACTGGGCTCAAAAACCCTTTATTTTTATTTGCAATTCAAAAGGCTGTTCAACAAATACAAATAAATATTGTGAACATTCAGTGCATATTCTCATGACTTTTTTTGGCAAATAAATTTGGGAAGAAATCATGACGCATCTCCTTTAAACAATCTAATGTCGTAGTACTTCATTTTCACATTTAACCATCAAACTTCCTTAAACAACAGAAATGCTTCCTCCAGTTATTCTATAGACTCTGGGTACAAACAATCTTCATACAGCTGGACTACCACCACAGCAGGCCAGAATAAACTACAAACTGTTCTGTCTTACATCATCATAGTCTGGGTTCTGAACACAAGTTATTGAAGTCAACATCATCATCATCATCATCATCCAAAGTGTGTACTAGTCCTCTTCAGTCTTCCAAATACATTTTTGTGAAAACAGATGAATGGTACAGTCTAAACAGATATTAGAGTTGATGGGCAAAAACAAAACACACAACAACAAGTGCAGAAAAGCAGAGTGTCAGATATATTTATCAGGGTATTTTGATTGCCAAGATTACTTACCATAACTAAAACCAATTCACATCAGCAGCAGCCAAAGCTCTGACAGCAAAACACACAGCAGTAGATTCCCATCCCTCTGAAACACACTCCAGTCCTACCACTATAAAAAAGGTTGGTTTATTCCTCCTTTATTTCCCAGTTAGAGTAGAACCTCTCTCTCTCTCTCTCTCTTTAATTAAGCAGGTGTTCCCAGTTGGAAGGTGTGTTCCCTGATCAGCTCAAACTTCGTTCACCTGCTCAACTTAAACTGGACCAATATGAAGCAGATCTATTTCCAGTCTCCCTGAACACCTGCATGCGTAAAATTCTGTATGATAAGCAGCTGATGTAAAGCTCCTCTAATTATCTATTTCCTTAATGTTAATGTCCCCAAAAAAATAATAATAATAATAAAGAGTTAAGTCTCATGTCAGTGTGTGTGTGTGTGTAACTTAACACCCAAGTCCCCATCTGTATTAGACACTAAAGCTTGTGTGAGTTATTTATCTTTGGTTCAATCATTAGGATTTTGTGATAATGGGGGGAAATGCTGAGCTCAAGACTTGTCACTGTCTGGTTATCAAACAGGGAGAAGTGGAGAAAGCAGGAAATGTGAGAGTTTGGAGTGAAAGAGGATTATACCTGCCCAGAGCCGACATTAGGAGAGAGATGTAGATTTCCGACTGTAACCATCCACCTGAGAAATCTGAGCTGATACCAGCTGTACAAATCTCATCTGAATGCTGATATGGATATAGAATACATTACTGCCACTAATGCAACATTATAAACTAATTATTCTAAGGAAAACCTGTTATAATAACACAGTCCACCTGCTATAAAGAGTGAGTTTTGGATCTATATAATCATTATTGCTTTCCTTGAAGTATTTATTTATTTATTTGTTTATTTTAAAATGTCCAGTTGTTGAAATAAAGTTTAAATGCTGTAATATTTTAATGATATCACTGACATGCTATCACAGTAACACTCAGGATAGTCCACCCTCCCCCCACCACCCCTGAGCAAAACCTGAATAGTACACTTCTACCAAAACAGAATGCAAACGGATGAAGTTCAACATAGTCACACTGGCCATAAACATGAAAAAAAAATTCAATAGATAAATAAATAAATAAATAGATGTGGTAATACACATTTATTAAAAAGGTGGATAATGATTTTTGTGGATGATGATTCCATATAATATAGACATTTCAGTTTTTAACTTCTTAAAAATATAATGCAAGGGCTATACACCACCCTCAGACAAAGACTGGTTCACCCCAAGGACAAAACTTCCAAAGAGAAGCTGAGCGGCGTTGTGTATGCA
>JBCNYH010000014.1:20648643-20656143 GCA_039654325.1 Tandanus tandanus
GTGTGTGTGTGTGTGTGTGTGTGTGTGTGTGTGTGTGTGTGTGTGTGTGTGTATGTGTGTGTGTGTGTGTGTGTGAGAGAGATAGAGAGAGAGAGAGTCATAAAGTCTTGACAGCACAAAAGACTGGAATGTCGCCTTCGAGTTCAAGGTTTGAGCTCTACACCAGCGGGGGGTCTAAACGCATCCCAGACCACCAACACATGACGGTCACATTTCACTCAGCACACAAATTCCTCCCTGTGCTCTCCTTCACCTCTTCGCTATCTTCTCCCATTCTATATTTCACAAAAAAAAATCTTTCACATATCTAAAACAAAACAAAGTCAATAAAACTGCTATTAAAAATCAAAGATATCTCACACACACACACACACACACAGAGAGAGAGAGAGAGAGAGAGTCACACAATACATTTCCTAAAGACAAACCATACCCCTAACCATGACCACTACGTTTACATTTAATTTTTATTATTATTATTTCATTTATACAACTACGCAGATGCAGTTTAAGGGCCTTCCTCAGGGCGCCAACAGTTGCAGGTTGATGGTCTCTTGAACCCCCAGCCTTTGAATCAGTAACTCAGAGCCTTAACCACTGAGCCACCACTGCCCTCCGTGCCTAACCCCAACCTTTAACTATAAAACACGTCTTCTCCTTGAAATTCAATGACTTACGTTATAGGGACTTGTGTTTTGTCCCCACGAGGAAGACAAATCTCCATAATATGACTGTGTCCCCACAACATGATGAATACCTGGATCACACACACACACACACACACACATACGTCCAGTTGAGCTAGCGGAGATAAAACGTGGCTGTTATGCCCTTTCCACAATTCCCAGAATCCTTTGCTCACATTCCAGCTCCGTGTAATTGGTTCCTCAGGAATTCAGTATCGCCCCCCGGGCTGATGGGTTTTAACCCTCTGTGACCGTTTCAGGTGTAATATCCACACAAAGCAAAGCAAAACAAAGAAAGGGTTTAAAGCACAGAAGGAAAATGGGTCCCCGACTCCGTCACACCGTCACACCTTTGACCCGTCACATGGTCACACGGTCACTGCGCTGCTTTATCCTGCGAATTCACCAGAACTAAATATTTAACACCCAACAAACATACACAGGAGCACCGAAGCAAAGACGAGAAAAAGAGACATCACAGAAATCTCAGGCTGGTCTGTTCACATCACAGGTTTAACATTTCCACAGACTTCATTACCCAAAACATTTATATCCTTTCACCCCTGAGTGATTTATTTAAGTTTACACAGTGGAATTCCTGGGATTTATTGATGGAATAATACATTTCAATTCCTGTCGCGGTTAAAATCCGCCCATCACCAGATGAAGGAGGGGGAGGTGGGGAAGCAGCTTCCTCCACTAGTGTCCAAAATGAAAAATAAAGGTCTGAAAGTGGGTGTAATATCTTCATTCATTCGTTCGTTAATTTTCTAAGCCGCTTAATCCTAATTAGGGTCGCGGGGAGGCTGGAGCCCATCTCAGCCGACTCTGGGCGAGGGCGGGGTACACCCTGAACAGTTCGCCAGGCCATCACAGGGTCAACACATGTACAACAATCCCCACTCACACTCACACATAGGGGCGATTTGGAACAGCCGATCAGCCTACTTGTGCATGTTTTTGGACTGTGGGTGGAAACCGGAGTACCCGGAGGAAACCCACACAAGCACAGGGAGAACATGCAAACTCCACACAGAAACGCCCGAACCCGGGAAATCGAACCCAGGACCTTCTTGCTGTGAGGCGGACGTGCTAACCACTGCGCCACCGTGCCGCCTGGTGTAATACCTGATCTTTAAAATAAATAAACATTGTGCTTGATTTTAACTTTTCAACCAGTATTAAAGGAGCTGTGACATGATTTTTACTCATATTTCGCTGCCAAAAAGTCATCTAAATATGCCATGAATGTCCAAAATATTTGTCTATATTTGTTAAATAGACTTTCAGTTTGCAAATCAAAAGAAAGGAGTCGAGAGTTTTTGAGGCCGATGTGGCGCGGAGGGAAATGGATTGCAACGTGGACCTTTAGAAATCTTGCGCTGAAGATCGTGTTGCAAACCCCAAACAAACTGCTATTGTATGAACCGAATTCATGCCTAGTATTCTTCCTAAACCAAACCTCCATCTATATGAATAATTATGACTTGTTTAATAACACCATTTATTATATTTAAGCTATTTTCTTTAAAGTGTACCGGTATCGGTCATCCTTACAGTATAATTAGTGGGTACGTAATACGTTTTAAAGTGATACAGACGCTTTTTCCCGTGGATTACTAGCGGTGTGCTAAACTACGGTGTTAGCAGCTTACCAGTCGTTTTTCCCCAGAAGAGTTTCTTTGGGTGAGAGACATTTTGGATATTGTGGAGACGGTGAGACGTCACATTCTAGTGACTCTGAGGATGAGAACGCTGCCAGAGATGAGCGTGACGGTGAATCCAAAATGGTTTACGCAGCTAACGTTTTGGCGACTCGGCTTTCCTGTCGTCAGTTGGTTTAGGAACAAAAAGAAATGTTTTCCGTGATTTCTGCGCTTGTTGTTTGTGCAGCTCAGCACTGGACCATAATGTGTTATGATGCACGGGGTCAGTGACGCAGCCCAGCCAATCCAACGAGTTCACGTCACTACCAGGCTGGAACAGCCAATCAGAAAGGCAGCATGTCTCTGAGCACGCCTAAGAACCAGGAACCGCTGATGTTATAGGTGATCATTTTAAAGAGCTACTGACACTAATTCACCACAGGTTCCCTTTAAACAACCACGCCACCGCCCATTTAATTCTACTCTTTTTGTTTCTGTAAGGTAAACACTTACAAGTTAAACATTTTAAATATTGTAATGGTGTTTCTTAGTTTCTCTCTCACACAAAACCCCCCATCATTGTGATGTTATCATCCTGTACGCTTACCCCAGACGAGTGTTCTGTTTCTCTGGCTGTGTTTAGGTTGTGAGCCTTCAGGCACATTTCTGATATTTTGACCCAGATTACATTTTTTCCCTTTTTTTTTTACTCTTGCTGGTATAAACACACATAAGACCAGGCCCATATCTGATTCCAGTGTTTACATCATTTCAAGGCCAAAAAGCCCTCAGCTAAAAATAACAACAAACAATACTACTGCTTCCACTGGGACTCTTTTACACTTCATCCTCTTCATACTTTATCTTAAGGCCTTTAATTTTCTGTTAGCGCTGGAGCCAGGACTGAGTGTAACTGTTACTCTCCTCCCATTACAATGGTGATAACGTCACATGATCTGTGATCTAATCAGATCTGTTTGACAGATGTGTACAGTATGGAACAATATAAATATCTCTCTTAGAGATTAGCACTCAGTGACTGTAAGGTACCTTCACCATGCAGGATGGATAGTGTAGTAAATATGCCCTATATGCGTACATGGATTTACGAATGGGCTGGGGTTTGACCTTTCAAGGTTACTCGAGGTCAAAGGTAAATGTCTGATTCAAAGTCCATATATGGATCCTATTAGTGTTCCTTAGTAACAGCATGTCTATCAGCACTCATTTTAAAGTTATAAGTGCTCTAAGTCCAAAACTTTGTGACCTTGCTCTGACCTTGGCCTTTGACCTTGACATTCCAAAATCGCGTCATCTCTGTTACCCGGGTAGGGTAGAGTCCCTACCAAGTTTGGTGCAAATCTGTGCAAGTGCGGTGAGATTTTGTTAACAGACAAACCAAAAAACAGAGAGGCAGGCAGACAGGTAATGGTGATGCCAAAACTGTGTTAACAAGCAAACAAAGAATCCCAGAATAGTTTGGTAATGGAGTCTATCCCTGTCGGCCATTTTGAACTGAGAATGGTAATTCTCAAAGGGAAAAATAAATCAGGATAATGTTTTGCTGTACTGGGGTTAATGATCCTGGTCTGGGCCCAAGTGTAAACCTGGTACATGAAAGGTTTTACGTTACAAAAACGAGATATACGGCTGGATGGAACGTCATCCATCCTGAAGAGAACTTTGTGAAACGTGAAACCGTAAAAACAAGTCTCTCGTCACAGCGAGCCAAAAGTATTTTTCCTCACGGTGTTACGCAGAAGTCAGAACGTCTTCACGTCTTCACGTCTTCACGTCACAGTTGGCGTTTCGACTTTTACACTTCACTCGCTTTATTTAGGTCTCGTCCAAACAAAATCAAAGTCAAAGTCAATGCCAGCGGCCCTCGGGGGACATGGGAGAGAGGGACGGGGGCATGGGGTGGGGGGGCTTTGAGCACAAAGGAGGGGAAGGAGTGCATGAAAAAGAGGAAGGGGGGGTTTGGGTGAAGGCAGGAGGTGTATTCTGCCCCACTGCACATGAAGAGGTCACCAGTCCCCCCCGCACATCATCCGTCCCTCCTCCTTACCATCCTGGGCTGACCTTCGACCTTGCTATCTCTACATAAAGGAGGGGATGGAGAGTGGACGGGGGAGGAGTAGAACAGAAATGTTGGAGAGAAAAAGAAAGAGAGGATGACAAAAGAGAACTGAGGCCAAAAGAGACCCAACCAATAAGTGAATGTGTTTTCTCAAGCCAAAAAATGGTGGAGGTTACGTTATTTAACCAAATACAAACCAAAATACCCCGTTTCAGAGAGGCTCAGTGATCATATCATTTCTTTCTGCACAAATCGGTTGATGAGTCGGCGCACACTAACCTGTTGTGGACGAAATAAAATAGAAGAACTGGATATGCGTACAGTATGGTGGATCTAAAAGGCTTTCTTGGACGACATGATGTTTTACAACGTCTGTGACTGCTGGAAAAAAAGGAAGATCTATTAAACCTGCTAACCTTCCACTCAGAGACTCATAATGTACAAACAAACATCTGGGTGGGACACCTCCGGACACTGAGGGGGTAACCAGACCAGCTTGATGCCCGGAGACTGAAGGATCATGACTTGGTGGATGAAATGATCTTGACGACCTTTTCGATGCATCTTGTGCAGTCTTTGGCCGACAGAGTTTGATATAATGACTTTGGGCGGCGTTGTTGTTAGCATCGCCGTGTCACAGCAAGAAGGTCTTGGGTTCGAGTCCGGGACCCGGCAAGGGAGTTTCTGTGTGCAGTTTTCATGTTCACCCCGTGCTTGCGTGGGTTTCCTCCAGGTACTGTGGTTCCTTTCACAGGCCAAAGACATGCACATTAGGCTAAGTGACTGTTCCATATTGCCCCTAGGTGTGAATGTGAATGGTTGTATGTGGGTGTTGCCCTGCTATGGACTGGCAAACTGTTCAGGGTGTACCCCGCCTTCATCCAGTGTTGGTTGAGATAGGCTCCAGCCTCCCCGCCACAATAGTAGGATTAAAGAGTAGCGGTATCGGTCATCCTTACAGCATAACACTGTGAATGTAATACGTTTAAGTGATATAGAGCTTATTTTAATATAAATGACCATAAAAAGGACAAAACCGGTAATTTTATCCCGTGGATTACTAGCGGGGGCTGAACCGATACTGAACAACCATTTTTTCCCGGAAGTGACGTGAACTCATTGGTCCGGGTCGTCCAGTGCAAGTAAACAAGCAGCGAGCGACATTTTAGGTGATAAAACTCCCCGCATACTCCTCCCTTTTTCCCGTTCCGTTTGGCGAGGCGCTGCTCCCGTCCGTCGTCATCCTCTTACTTTTTATGAAGGAATTCCGTAGGTCCAGCGTCCGGTTTATGACGTAAAAGCTCGGGCTTCGTGCCGAGTAGTTCTGCCTGGAGGTCACGCCAATAGCAGGTCGGGTTGAAGTGGTTTTCGCAGATTACTGAACTGCGCCCGAAAGGAAACGTTTTCAGAGCACGACCTGTACCCATGTGATGTTTTGTTTTCCGTGATTTCTGCGTTTTGTTGTTTGTGCAGCCGTATGCTTTACACTCCACCATTTTCCAGGCAACACACAGCTCAGCACTGACCCACAATGTGTTATCGCAGACCGGTGTCTGCTGCACGCAGCCCAGCCAATAGGACAAAACAACAAATTCGGGTCACTACCAGGGCTGGAACAGCCAGTGAAGAAGGCAACATGTCGCTGCACATGCCTAGTAGTAGTAGCAGTGTGGCAGCACTCGCACATACTTGACAAAAAACAAGGACTGACGTTGCCTGACGGAACCGCTGATGTCATATGTGACTGTTTTCAAGAGCTAATAATACAGTTTCACCACAGGTCCCCTTTAAGCAGTTCTGCAAATGAATGAATGAATAATGACTTTATTTCATCTTTCCTTTATAACATCGTCAACCCTAGACCCCTGAATCGATCCAGTATATACGCCTCATGGTTCTCTTTACTCTCTATTGTTTTTAACCCTCCACTTTAACCTGACTTTACCTTGAACTGAGCAGCAAAGTAAAAAAAACTGGATTCCTCCCAGACTTTCTTCTTCACCACCACTCACTTCCTACTGCTCAATCGTCACGTATCAGCCGTTTTATTTATATTCCTCTCATTCTAACATCTACAACAACCACCAAGCTGCTAAACAACACATCCTGCAGCAAGCAGGGGAGGCAGGAAGAGGCTGCTTTTCATTGCTGGACAGCCCGGGTCCTATAAAATGGGTTTAACTGCGCTGGACGCCATAAAGAAGCCATTAAGTGTAGTGGGGCATGGTGCCAGGGGGGGGCACTAAAGACACTGCTCAGGAAGTATGCTACTGCAGTGACAGATTTTTATTTTTTTTTTAGCAATAATTCAATCAATGTTTTTACGTAACAAAAGAAGTCTGGGTTTACATGAAGGGCTTAAAGGGCACCTGTGGTGAATTAGTGTTACTCGCTCTTTAAAATGATCACGTATAACATCAGCGATTCCTTCCGGTAACATCAGTCCATTCCTGATTTCAAAGTGAATGCGAGTGTCACGACTCAAGGCGTGCTCAGAGACATGCTGCCTTTCTGATTGGCTGTTCCAGCCTGGTAGTGACATGAACTCGTTTGATTGGCTGGACTACGTCACTGACCCCGTGCATCATAACACATTATGGTCCAGTGCTGAGCTGCACAAACAACAAGCGCAGAAATCACGGAAAACATTTCTTTTTGTTCCTAAACCACCTGACGACAGGAAAGCCGAGTCGGCAAAACGTTAGCTGCGTAAACCATTTTGGATTCACCGACACGCTCATCTGGCAGCGTTCTCATCCTCAGAGTCACTAGAATGTGACGTCTCACTGTCTCCACAAGAGACGTCAACCCCGACCCAACGCGTTGACGTCACTTCTGGGGAAAAACTGTTAACCGTGATTCAGCCCCTGCTAGTAATCCACGGGATAAAATGACCAGTTTTGAGCTTTTTATGGTCATTTGTGTTAAAATAAGCGTCTGTATCACTTAAACATATTACATACACACTAATTATACTGTAAGGTTGACCAATACCGCTACTCTTTAATATCTGGATTATAATAATCAGAGTTTGATATCAGTAGACATATAAGATTGTAGAATTGGACCGTCTTTAACAAACTGGAAT
>JBCNYH010000014.1:20666796-20683711 GCA_039654325.1 Tandanus tandanus
TGAGATATCTGAAGAGGTTTCAGGGCATTTTGAGATATCTGAAGAGGTTTCAGGGCATTTTGAGATATCTGAAGAGGTTTCAGGGCATTTTGAGATATCTGAAGAGGATTCGAGATGGAGAATATTTGGGGAGTCTTACAAGCTGTAGGAGATATTTGGAAAACTCTGTAGTTGATGGACATATGAGTATGTTAAGACATGTTTGGAAAACTTTTGCGTTGTTTAGAGATATGTGTAGAACCTTGGAGCTCCAAGACGTCTCAAGAACTCAAGCTGTTTAAAGCTTTTCCAGCTCAGTCAGTAAAGTTGTAAATTCCCCCCAAAACCAACATCAGCATCAGAACAGAAACGCAAACACATCTCCACTCCTCGGACGTTTGTCAGACACTTCATTAACACCAACCCCACGCTTTATTCTCCAGCCTCCAGCCTCGGGTCTAAGGTCAAAAGGTCCCAAGATGGCTGCCAAACTGGAAACTCAAGCCCTGACCATAAGTCCCAGAGGACATGGCAGTGAAAGGAGCCACTGTGACCTTTGAACTTGAACTTCAAAGAGGACGAATATCAGCTTTCCTATTCTACAGATTCCTCAGTCCATTCCTTCTGAAGAGAATCTATTTAAATCATTTTATTTATAGGATTTCAAGTATTTTATAGTTTTTAATGCACATCACATCTCCGACCACCGTTCCATCTCTGTTGTTTTCATCTAAAAATGAAAAGCCACAGCAGAATCGAGAAAAAAGTGTTATGTGAGAGGTATATTATTATTATTACATATATTATTACTATTATTATGATTATTATTATTACTATGAGTGACTTCCTGTTCCTGACTTCCGGAGAGGACAGGCAGCTCCCGAAGACAAGCAGCCGCCCGGGCCTGCTGTGCCTGGAGCCGGAGTTTGTGTAGCGTCTCAGCAGTGTAGCGTCTACTCACACAGTGCAAAACTCACTCGCCTCTGTCTTTCTTTTACTCTGTATGTGTGTGTGTGTGTGTGTGTGTGTGTGTGTGTGTGTGTGCGTGTGTGTGTGCGCGCATGTTAAAATATATGTGTGTGCTTTTCAACACAGGATGTTGTAACATCACATACACGCTCTGCATGAGTTTAATTCTCATACTGTCAGAATGATGCGTCGCCTAGCCTGGGCTTGTCTTTGAGTGTGTGTGCACTTTTAAATACAGCACACTGTAGGATCATACACCCAATTAATGCTTAAAAAGGCAGAGCAAGACATGCTGGGTTAACAGATGTGTGTGTGTGCGTGTGTGTGTGTGTGTGTGCGTGTGCGTGTGCGTGTGTGTGTGTGTGTGTGTGTGTGTGAGATAAACAAAACAGCATTAATATCACAGTAAACACATTTCGTACTTACAGGCAGCTTGCACTTTGGCCTTGCGACTGACGACCAGCCCAAAGGAATTCTGGGCCATGCACTCGTAGTCTCCCTCGTCTGAAGAGCCGTCGGTCCTGCTCCTCTGGAACCGGCCAATCAGCAGCGAGCCGTTGATTAATGTAGTGTAGTTCTTATTATCTAATAAGAGCGCACCGTTCCTCCTCCACTGCATGGTGATTGGTGGAATCCCTTCCACCTGACAATGCAGCATCAGCGGCTGGTCCTGGACCGCGATGATGTCACTGGGCTCCAATGTAAAGGACAGCTCAGCTCCACAGGTCACGCCTGCACAGACCAGTCCAGAAAATTTTAATAAAATGTTTTGAGTTTTAAAGCATGTTGTTTATTGCTAAAATAAATAACATGAAAGCTAATATTATGTAAGGGATAACGTACAGCGAGATTCTGCGTTTCTCCATCATAATTATTATTTTTTTCATGATCAGAAAAGCTTGAGACAAAAAATATTATTCTGACTATCTACTCAATGCTAATAACATAATAATAATAATAATAATAATAATAATAATAATAATAATAATAATAATAAGAGATCATTTTCAGATCATACTCAAACGACTATTATTAATCCCACAATATTATTTTTAATAATTAATTAATAATAATTAAATATCAGGGTAATTTCTTACAAATTTCTGGCAATCACAGTATGACGGATGTTTCGGAAGAGTATATCATCTGAGTTGATGAACCTTTTTGCCCACTGGGAGCTCGTTAAAAGAAAAAGAAAGAGAATAAAAGTGATGAAATAAAGACTGAGATCCTGCAGGTGGAATAAACTGACTGTAGAGACGCGATACATATCATCATTAGCCTGACTCTCAGCACGGGGACTGTTTTAAATATAAACGCAGGATATGCTGATGTGAACACGTCAACGTCCGGACGCCCCAGAAAAGAAGCTGCTAGAAACTCAGGACACATTCCTACAGTTTATCATAAAATTGTTATATCCACGTGGAGAAGTAAATAAAAGCAGGATACCATTTGAGAGGTTTCATGTTTTGGCTGTGGGGGGGAATTTCCGTCCTCATCTGGTCAGATTTCAACAAAGCTCTAGAAAAACTCGGGAACACGCTGTTCCTGAATCCTCTTCAGAAACTTCGCGCTCGCCTTCTCCTCCCTCACAGAGGTATCGGCTCTTCAAGGACGTGCACTCCAAACCTCCTAAAGAACAAACAGGGGAGGTTTGGGTGATAATGACGCCGGAGGTCCGCTCGTGTTGACCCTTTTGACCTCTACGCTGCTCTACACCCCAACCCCCAGATTCCTGCGCTCGCTAATACACAAGCATCAGCGTTTGAAACTCAGTTCCTTTCAGTGTGTGTGTGTGTGTGTGTGTGAGCGAGAAAGAAAGAAAGAAAGAGGGTGTGTATGTGGGGGGCTTTAAATGATTTCTGGTTCTCATAATTCTCATCCCAGGATTCTTTGTGGAGTTTCCATGCTCTTCCTGTGCTTGCGTGGGTTTCCTCCAGGTACTCCGGTTTCCTCCCACAGTCCAAAAACATGCACAGTAGGCTGATTGGCGGTTTCAAAATCGCCCCTAGGTGTGAGTGTGAATGGTTGTGTGTGTGTTGGCCCTGCGATGGCCTGGTGAGCTGTACAGGGTGTACCGCGCCCTCGCCCAGAGTCGGCTGAGATGGGCGCCAGCCTCCCCGCGACCCTAATTAGGATTAAGCGGCTTAAAAACGAATGAATGAACAAAGGAATCTCTGAATTGTTCTCTAGAATGAATATTCAGCAATATCCACGGAGCCTGAGGTGAATAATTATTTTTGTATATACCACACTGGAACATACTGTAGAAAAACAAACTAAAATGAGATTTTATGATGGATTTTATTAATGGATTCCAGCATTATTCTGAGTTTACGAGGTGAATTATGTCCATTAAAATATATTACACAGAAATGACGCGATCTGATTGGTCAGCTATCTCGGGTTAAAAGTCATTATTCCAAGTGGATAATGCTTGAAAGTACAGCCACAGTGTCATCAGAGTCATCAATATCACACTTAAAAAATAAACCATAAAAATCTCATTTTAGTTTGTTTTTTTCTTGTGTTTACGCATAGTGCGTACTAAAGTTTTGAATGACTATACTCAGCACATCATTAGCTACACAACGTTTAGCGCAGCTTAGAGCTCACCTGACCCGCCTTTGTCATGGCTAAATATGTACAAACATAAATCTACAGAAATTTCATTTTAGTTTGTTTTTCTTTATTTCCATTCCCAGTAGATGCCCTTATCCACAGCGACACACATTTATCATTTCTTTCAATTCAAACTGAGCCGTTAAGGGTTATGGGCCTTGCTCAAGAGCCCAACACGGGCAGCTTGGTGGTACTGGGGCATGAACCCTCAACCTTTGGATCAGTAACTCAGAGCCTTAACCAATGAGCCACCCCTGGCCTTAGTGTTTCCATATAGTATATACTAAAACAAAAACACTGCGCTCAGCTTCACTCATGGAGCATGTGGGGCTCACCCGCCGCTGCCAGGGGTAAAATATAATAACGAACAATTATTCAGCTCAAGCTTGGTGGATGATGCTGATTTTAATAGTCCCCTGAACATTCAGTCTTAAGGGACATCCACCTCACCTTCAGTGCATGATTGGTTGTAATGCCGAGACAGTGAACCAATCAGATCATACCGTTCTCTTGTAGTATACATTAAATATATACATCGATCAAAGCGTGTGTCCACTTTAGTTCCTTCCTCACCCCCCTTCTTCCTTGTTGTGTGTCTCACCCTCTCTCTTACTCTTTTCTTTCTTAGTGTCTCGCTCTCTTTCTGGGTCTCACCCTCTCTCTTACTCTTTCTTAATGTCTCTCTCTCTCTCTCTCGCTCCGTGTCTCACACCCTCTCTCTGTCTCCCTCTTTCTCTCTCTCTCTCTCTTTCACCCTTTCTTTCTTAATGTCTCTCTCTCCCTCTCTCCATCTCTCTGTGTGTCTTACCCTCTCTTACTCTTTCTTTGTTAATTTCCTCTTTCTGTGTCTCTCTGTCTCTCTCTCTGTCTTTCTCCCACACTCTATCTCAAAGTCTCATGCTCTCTCTCTCTCTCTCTCTCTCTCTCTCTCTCTCTCTCTCTCTCTCTCTCTCAACAGCCTCAGTGTCCTCAGCAAACGTTAATCACCGTTGGAGCTTTTTGCACACTTCCATTTCCTTTTAATTAACCAAATCACAAGCGAGTTTTTCTTTCTATCCTCTCTAAGTTTTACTATAATCAGGTCAAAGCAGTGACACCACATCGTAATTAAAATCAACCTGCGATTAAAGTCATTTATCGCACTTTGATGTTTAAACTGAATTACTACGATAATAATTCAGTGCTGTCTGTCAGGGCTGCTGTGATTTCTTAAATATTTGGGGATAATTAAGGGGTCTAAGCTTATTAAGAGAGTTCCACCTGGAACCCTTATTAAAACTTGAATAGAACTTTATCAGAAGGAAAAATTAAAGAACTTGTAAAGGGTCCCCACCTGCATGAGTATCAAACCAATTCATACAAAAAACACAAATGATTGATTTATTGATTAATTCATTGCTTTATTGGATTTGAAAAAGTTTTTTATACTTTAAATGTTTACAAGATAAAAAATTTAATTAAATTAAAAGCAATGATTTTATTTTTTGTTAGAATTGATATTAATTAAATTTGTATTATATTATATTATACATATACTCTTAATTATGTTGAACCGCTTAATCCTAATTAGGGTCGTGGGGAGGCTGGAGCCTATCCCAGCCGACTCTGGGCGAAGGCGAGGTACACCCTGAACAGCTTGCCAGACCATTGCAGCGTAAACACACAGACATCCATTCACACTCACACCTAGGGGCAATTTGGAACAGTCACTTAGCCTAATGTGCACGTCTTTGGACTGTGGGAGGAAACCGGAGTACTCGGAGGAAACCCACACAAGCACGGGGAGAATATGCAAACTCCACACAGACAAGCCCGAGCCCGGGCCGGGACTTGAAGCAAAGACTTTCTTGCTGAGAAGTCGACATGTAAACTAATAATAATAATCATAATAAAAATGATTGTATTAAACCAAGTTGGGAAACTGACTTGTGGTCCTGAATGCTAGTTTTGTATGGACACGCCTTCTCTCAGTCATTTTATAGACACACTATTGGCCACTGTCGATCCTGGAGGCAGTGATTCAGAAACATGGGTGGGAATGGAGGAGTGAACGCATGACGTGAATTTTTTTTTTAAATGTCTAACCATGAATAGAAAACCATTCTTTTAGGGTTCTACGTGGAACCTTTAAGAACTCATGTAACTAACCCCTTTTTAAATGAATGCAATTTCATCCTAAAACCTAAAACATGTTTCATTTTAAATAATGCTAGCCTGGCTTGGTGCATTGGTTCTTTAAAGGTTCCGAGCCCTAAAACACAGCACGCCCCCATCAGCTACCTTTACTCATCTAGTGAACCACTGAAGAACAGGTTATATAAGAGTGTATCCTTTAAGTGCCAACAGAAAGCTTGGGGCATTCGACAATTCACCAAACCTGTAAAGAACCCTTAAAAAGCAACTATCTACCTGGAGATCGCAGGTTCAAGTCCAGGTTGATGCTGCAGCCACGTAGGGCCCGGAGTCCACGGCTGAGCTCTCATGGGAGGGATGACTGGCATACGCTTATCTCCTGGTCGCGTACAGCAATCACCATCCGATCACAGGTGTTTGCAAGCCCAGAAGGGGTGGACAGTGGTTTTGAATGTGTTAGTCCACCCCCGAGTGCACATGCGCAGCAGTTCGTAAAGATGCGGGTGGCCGCGTTACGTATCACGGAGGGGTGACGTGCTCGCTTACAGTGGTGGCTCTGGTTAGTGGTGGCTGTATGTGACAGGGAGACAGTACTTGACGGGAGGGAATTTGTGGACGATTAAGTCGGGGGATCTGGAACATGTTCTGTGTTCAGCTCAACTGTCTTGGTAGCAGGGTTCTTCAAGGGTTCTTTAAGAGTTCATCAGAATGGTAAGGGTTCTTAGCCATGATAGCGGTTCCATGTAGAACCTTTCGACAAAGCATTTCGCTTTCGACTAAATTTCCCAGTAGAACCATTGAGGAAGCCAAGAACCCTTAATCGCCCAATGACCTCTTGAAGCATGCATGAAGTAGAACCTGTCAGGTTTTTGGTATGAAGAAGAGGACAACGATCGAGATTGGAGCCCACACCTACACAATTTATATACGCGTATACACTCGGTGTTCTCGTTCTAGAAGGTTCTCTGTAAACAGACAACCAAAGAACAGTTAAAGGTTCTAGCTGTTTTGTTTTAATGAAGAGTGCATAATACAGCGATGTTAGCTTCGATTAAAAAGCGAGAGCGCTCCTGAACATGGTCGCACATTATCTCATGGTGCGTGAGGGCGAGAGAGACACGAGCTGTCAATCAAACGGAACAAAAAGGCGTAGGACAGAATTGTTATTGATGTGTGATGTTTCCTGTGATGTCGCAGCAGGCTCAGAGGGTTCTCCATGTGTCATTTTCCTCCCTGACATCCACAACAATGAAGCACGCTCAATCAGAGCCTGTGGATAGATAATAACCGCAATCTGCTCTACACGCCGAAGGACGGGAGAAACATTTCCACACAGGAAGCTGCTGCACGCTAAAGAGTACTTATGGACAGTGTGTGCGTGTGTGTGTGCGTGTGTGTGTGTGTGTGTGTGTGTGTGTGTGTGAGTGTTTACATCACTGACACTGGTAAAGGAACCCCGCCGGCTCTTACAGAAAGATCACATGAACGTGTTAATACTCACGTGTACTTTGTATGTCATGTGGTTTTATTTGTGAATGAAATTTTTTTGTTATGGGTTTATTGTTATGTTTACGGAATTCTTATTTCTTTAGATTTATTTTATTGTGATATTTTTACCTGATTTATTTACATGAATGTGATTTTTATTGTTATTTTATTATAATTTTTTCTTCTTAATTTTTTTTACTTGATTCTTTATTTTATTTAGATTTTTTTACTTGCCCTAATCATTCATACACAGATGTGGGCGCTGCCTAAAAGCGGAGCCCCCGTATGATTTCCCTTACCTGACAAGTTTTTGGTTTCTATGTTTCGAACTTGTAGGAGGTACACCTACTTTTGTTAGACGTGTCTCTACGTCTGACATCACATGCACACGCAACACTCTCCAGACCGTAGGCAGAATGTGTAAAATTGAAGAAGACGAGTGGAAAGAGCATCAGAATAATATTACAAACTAGCTGTTTTGAAGTATTTGAGTTATTTTTAGTATCACTACCGCCTGATAATAACAATTTCAAAAAATAACACAGAGTTCCCATGTGTACACATACGCCTGAGGGGTGGACGGGCGGACAGACAGGTGAAGGGACGGACAATGCAGGCTTTTGTTGATGTTCCAAACGCAACTTGATGCTTTTTTCTTATCAATGATGCGCCGCGTGGGCGCTCCGCTACAATATGATTTTTACAATTCATTCATTATAACGTTTTATTTGCTTGATTCAGTAATTGTTTTATTATTTTTACTTGATTCATTGATTTTAATGTAATTTTTCACAATTCAATTTTAATGTGAGTTTTTTTTGTAACTTTATTCAATCAGTTTTTTACTTGATTTATTTATTTAAACGTGATTTTTTTTTTCCTACTTTCCTTAGTTTAAAAAAAAATCCCAGTTTCTCTTATTTTGAAATTTTTGAAAACCTAAATGCGGCACATGTTTTTTCTTTTTTCTTTTTGTTTTTTAGAGAGAGAGAAATGAAGTGACTGTCGAAGCCCAAAAGCTTTTAAAGTTAAATGTAGGTAAAGAGACTGAAACTATACAATACACCCCAGATGACCAGTCTTTTACATAAACATTTAACATGCATGAAACTCTTAACAATAATAATAATTCAATATCTATAGAAAAGCAGCCTTGCAGTTCCAACAATCTTTAGAAAAAGAACTATTTCAAACAGAACTAAACCAATCTCACAATCACAGCATTGTTTATTTATTTATCTTTGCTATATTGTATTAATCCCGCAAGGGAAATTATTGGGCTGCCACACACTGCGGCGCCCAGAGAGCAGTTGGGGGTTCGGTGCCTTGCTCAAGGGCACTTCAGCCATGAAAGTGGAGGGAGGGAAGGTGCAGCTCACTCCCCCACCGCCACACATTTTTCCTGCTGGTTCGGGAATCGAACCAGCGACCTTTTAATCCAAAAGCTGCTTCTCTAATCATTAGGCTACAGCTGCCCCAAACATCTAACACCCAACCACCTTCCATGTGATTTTCGATTCATTTATTATTTCAGTGTGATTTTTTTACTTAATTCATTAATTTTAATAATGCTTTTATTTAATTCATTTACTTGATTTTTACTGTACTGACACGCTGAGTCCTAAATGCTGGTGTTGTAGATATTAAATCTGCAGATACACCCATTCAGACAGGGATGTAAATCTTGAGCAGGTAATAACACATAGACAAAAACATGTCCTTCAGCATATATTCACACAGAGGAAGAAAAGAGTCTTAATAAAGACGCTACAGGATAAAAGCAAACACGCTGCAGATTTACAAGGCAAGGACGGATCGTTGTATATTCCTGCTGTAATAAACCACAACAACATGGCAGCCATGTTACAATAAACTGCATACGCTTGCTTTAATAAAGCGCTGACACATTCAGGGGCGATGCTACCTTACACAACCCCGTTTCTCTGCTTCTAGGTATGTTTACATCCTGTGGGCTTTATATAGAACCTCATGTGACCTGTTGAGGAACGGAATTACAGTTAGCATGTCCGCCTCACAGCAAGAAGGTCCTGGGTTCAAGTCCTGGTTCTCCATGGAACCCTCTCTGACAGCGCTGTAGCGCTCCACATAAAACCAACAAGGGTTCCCTGAGTGAGACAAACCACAGGCTGACTTCATGTGGCAGTGTTCTTCAAAAAGCATGTTGTGAGCTTATCTGAGGGTTCTTATCATCTTCTGTCTTGGAACACGTTCTAATTTGACATGGAACCCTCTCTAAATAGGAAACCTTTTTAAAGTTGTTGTTTTTTTTAAACTTCCTTAACATCGAGCCATCAAAGGTTAAAAACCAAAAAGTTCCTCAAAGGTTCTTCAAAGATATTTTGATGGGGGGTGTCATGGTTGAAATTTTTGACTCTCATCTTCTTAAAAAGGTTCTAGGTTGGAACCTATTGGGATAGGGTTGCAGGGTTCTGCACAGAGCATTTAGGATTAGGACGCCCCCCCTAAAATGTACCCTATTAAGAGTTTAACCTTCTTTGATGTGTCGCACTGGAGGAACCTCAAAAGGTTCTACATACAGTAGAACCAATAAGGATTGACAGACAGACAGAGAGACAGACAGATAAATAGCTACACAGTCAGACAGACAGACAGACAGACAGACAGATAGCTCTCCATCCAGCCGTGTTTACTCTCTTCCTAAAAACCCACAACAGTTTTGAAGGAAGACGGTACCATGTAGAACCCCATCTGAGTAGTAAACACTGCTGATGGGTTGAACCCAGTCCTTACCAAAGGGACAAACAGAACAAAATGGAAGGTTCGAGGCAACCTTTCAGTTTAAGACTGTAGGACTGCATGAGATTATGTCGTCTGAAATATGCAAATGAGCAACATGCAGATGAGCAATGAAAAACAAACAACACAGCCAATCAAAAGAGGAAAAAGTCGCTGTGGGTGTTTCTAAAATTAATTCTTGCATTGGGATAAATCAATCAATCAATCAATGATTAGTCACATGATCACAGGACGATCACAGAGCGAAATGAATGTAATCCTATAATCAGAATGTGAGCGTGAGTACCCTGACCATGTGGGCTTTAAGATGCTTTTTTGTTTGTTTGTGTTTTTTTCTCTCATGTACGCATGCGCTGTGCTTAATTTAATTAACGGTTGATTTAATATCATTGTGGAAGCCGGTAATATCCTACTTCTGTCCAGCTCCAACTCCCTCCATTCTCCTCCCACATCCCCACAGCTGAGAAACAAGATACACAAAAACAACCCAAATCAAAAGGAAGGGGATTAACACGCTCAGGGTCACGGTCAGGGTCACGGTCACGATCAGGGTCACGGTCAGTCCGGGTGGACGGATCAGGGCCGCGTTCCAAACGGCTCCTTACAATAATCTCCACCACCCCGGGGTTGAAACTCTGACTTGACCAGCCGGGAAGCCTGCTGTGATCCATCCACAGTCTGCTTGGTCCTGTCCCTGCCTCAGTTCTGTCCCGGGCTTGGTTCTGTCCCTGCCTCAGTTCTGTCCCGGGCTCGGTTCTGTCCCTGGCTCAGTTCTGTCCCGGGCTCGGTTCTGTCCCTGGCTCAGTTTTGTCCCTGGCTCAGTTTTGTCCCTGGCTCGGTTCTGTCCATGGCTCGGTTCTGTACCGGGCTCGGTTCTGTCCCTGGCTCGGTTCTGTCCATGGCTCGGTTCTGTACCGGGCTCGGTTCTGCAGTGCGCAGCAGGAAGGCTGTTGGAATGATGGAGAGCGGAAACACTTACCGACCACAGCGGCGATCCAGATGCCGAACAGACGCGCAGCAGCCGGGAGGCGCCGTTCCGTCGCCATGTTCATCACTTTGTCCAAATGTGTGCGCGGATAAAAACAAAGCCACACCGGAGAGAACAGAGGAGGAGAGAACAGAGGAGGAGAGGACAGAGGAGGAGAGGACAGAGGAGGAGAGGACAGAGGAGGAGAGGACAGAGGAGACCAAGCGGCTTTTCTAGGAAATCTCCTGCGACCTACGACAAGCGCTGGTCCCCGGGAGTCGGGAGTCCTCGCGCCATTTTACACATCCATCCCAGGAATCTCTCCTTTCCTTCCTCCCGTTATCTCTCTCTCTCTCTCTCTCTATGTTTATCTGTAGAACCGCTCCGTTAAATCACTGCGCTCCGTTACCTCCTCACGCGCACACAGCACACACCGGGACGAACACTACTCTCTCTCTCTCTCTCTCTCTCTCTCTCTCTCTCTCTCTAACAAAAGACGCGGCCAAGTGCGAGAATAAACGACAAGACTGCCACCTTCCCCTCAAACTAAATTTGAAAAATTCACAAATGAAAAATAATCATCATCATAATAACAATAATAATAATAGATAGATAGATGGATGAATCTCTTGTGAATTAGTTACTCTTAAAAAATAGGTCTTTAAGTTTGTATTGTTATTCTGATGTTGTTTTTGTTGTTGTGTGTGTGCGCATGTGTTGGAGGATTTTTCCACAGAACCATTGGGTATTCCCAACATCAACAAAAACATAGACGCCTCGACCAAAACAGGAGTTCTTCGATGAGTATTAAAGAAGCTTCTGAATATCCTATGAGTTTTATCCTCCATTATCTTTTCATTCTGGATGAATATAAAGGCTTCCTGGTGAAACCACCCCAGCTCATGGGCTTAGTATCTCTTATTCACTTGTTCTTCGCCTTGTTTCGGTTCTGTATCCGTTTACAATAACAACAACAAGACTGCGTGACCGGAGGAACAAACTTGCGTAGGGGCGATAACTTGGCAGTGAAAAAACCATTCATAGAAAGAGGAAAAGCCCGAGATCAAGTGTTAAGAAACAGAAGAAATTATATGATTTCAAGAAAAATAAAAAATGATGAAGGTACTAATATGGGCAGTGGTGGCTCGGTGGTTAAGGCTCTGGGTAATTGATCTGAAGGTTGGGGGTTCAATTCCCAGTACCACCATGCGCCCACTGTTGGGCCGTTGAGCCTTAACCCTCAATTGCTTAGTTGTATAAAAAATGATGAATGTAAGTCGTTCTGGATACAGCGTCTGTAAAATACTGTAAATGTAAATATAATGGCACCTGGTGTGGGGATCATCGACATTCACTCATGTACAGAAGTAAACAAATGGTTTCAGAAAGACACTGTGGCCAATTCCACTTTATTTCCAACAGATAACACGGGGCGGCACGGTGGCGTAGTGGTAGCACATCCAGCTCACAGCAAGAAGGTCCTGGGTTCGAGTCCCGGGCTCAGGTGTTTCTGTGTGGGGTTTGCATGTTCTCCCTGTGCTTGGGCGGGGTTCCTCCAGGTACTCTGGTTTCCTCCCTCAGTCCAAAGACATGCACATTAGGAAAATTGGCTGTTCCAAATTGGTCCTAGGTGTGAATGTGAGTGTGAATGGTTGTGTGTGAGTTGGCCCTTCGATGGTCTGTCGAACTGTTCACGGTGCACCCCGCCTTCGCCCAGTGTCGGCTGAGATTTCCTTCAGCCTCCAGGGCCTTAAGGGCAGACCAGGATTAAGTGGTTCGGCAAAAGATTTACTGTATTTAACCTTTATTTATTATACCAGGGAAGCGAATGGGCCGCTTCGAAAGGTTTCATGTTTAGGTTTAGAAGGTTGAGGGTTCTTTAGTTTGTTCATCAAAAGGAACCCTTAAGAGCTTTTTGAAGAACTCTGCAGCAGAAGGTTCATTATCAGGGTTCCTAAGTATCTATCATCACTATTCATCCTTCCCACCCTCCCTCCATCCGTCCCTCCATCCCTCCATCCCTCCACCAGTCTTTCCTTCCTATACAATTATCAGTCATTTTGTTGCTACTGCGATACATAATCATAACAAGCTGCTACAAACAAAGCTACAGATATTTATCTGCAGTTCACAGGAGAATGTATGGCTATTTTGTCTGCTATTATTTCTACTATTTATAAAAACCAAAAAATTAAAAACCACCCTCTCATTTTGGAAACATTAGGACCTGGACTGTTTTAGTGTCAACATACAACTCCATACAAGTTCAGTCCTGTCACCTTTCTCAGTCATTTATGAAATTCTGAAGTGTTTTATCAATAATGTAAACAATAAACCCTGTACAGACTCTTCTTACCTCTTTATTTTAGTAAGGAATCATAAATAAAAGCGTCTTTTATCCCCAAAACAACAGCTTCCTGTTTCACGTGCAGCTCTGCAGGCCAATCAATGGGGAAAGTGCGACCTCTGCCGGAAGCAGTTACTGTTGCTATAGAAACAGCTCCTCTGTGATTAGCATATCGAAATTACAATCAAACTTAAAAATGCGACAGTTTGGTGACTGCAGGATTTTAAAAAAAAATTAACTTTTGGGAAATGTTTGAGCAGGGTGGAGTGAATTTATTCGACTTCGGAAATTTATCTTTATATTTTAGACTCCCTCTAATAAAACAAACAGTATTAAATATTGATTAGCACGTTAGCATGTTTAGCACAAATTAACAACAGCTTTAGCACAAAGAAAACGAAGAGAAGTTTGTTCGCCTTTTTAGTGACACTTATTTGTTTTATTTTGTTTTTTTACTGACATGAAAAGAAAGAAGAAATGAAAAGGTTTACATGTCAGGGTGATAGTCTGGAGACAGTTTAATGTTTTGTTGTTAAAGAATTAGACAAATTAAGCAAAGTGATTAACCTTACAGTCATCCAATCACATCTAGATTTCAAAGGTGGTTGGATCAATCAATCAACAGGAAGATAGAAGGATGGATGGATGGATGGATAGTTAGAAAGATAGATAGATAAGTGGATGGATGGATAGAAGGATAGATGGAAGGATGGATAGCTAGATAGAAGTATAGACGAATAGATAGAAAGATAGATCGATGGATGGGTAGATAGATGGATAGATGATAGAAGGATAGATAGATAGATAGATAAAAGGATAGATTGATAGATAGTTAGAAAGATAGGTAGATAAATGGATGGATAGATAGAAGCATAGATGAATAGATAGATAGACAGATGGATGGATAGATGATAGAAGGATAGAAAGATAGATAGAAGGATGGATAGATAGATAGATAGATAGATAGATAGATAGATAGATAGATAGATAAAAGGATAGATAGATAGTTAGAAAGATAGGTAGATAAATGGATGGATAGATAGATAGAAGCATAGATGAATAGATAGAAAGATAGATGGATAGATAGATAGATAGATAGATAGATAGATAGATAGATAGATAGATAGATAGATAGATAGATAGATAGATGAATAGATAGAAAGATAGATGGACGGATAGATGATAGAAGGATAGATAGAAGGATGGATGGATAGATAGATAGATAAATGGATGGATGGATAGATAGATAGGATAGATAGATAGATAGATAGATAGATAGATTGATTGATGGATGGATAGTTAGAAAGATAGATAAATGGATAGATAGATAGATAGATAGATAGATAGATAGATAGATAGATAGATAGATAGATAGATAGATAGATAGATAGATGGGCAGATAGATGGGCAGATAGATGGACAGATAGATAGCTGGATGGATGGGTGTTGTTACAGTGCATTCTTACTTTTTAATGTCAGATGGTTGATCTTTGGGCCACATAAAGGCGACACGGTGGCATCGTGGTTAGCACGTGTGCCTCACAGCAAGAAGATCCTGGGTTCGAGTCCCGGACTCGGCGAGGGCGTTTCTCTGTGGAGTTTGCATGTTCTCCGGTTTCCTGCTACAGTTGCTGCTCCAGATTGGCCTTAAATGTGAATGGCTGTGTGTGTTGGCCCTGCAATGGACTGGCGAGCTGTTCAGGGTGTACCCCACCTTCACCCCAACCCACGACTCTAATAGGATTAGGGGGTTCTGTGAATGAACGAGTGAATGAATGAGTGAGTGAATGAATGGACCACATAATATATCTTGAGATTTCCCATGAACACCTGCCAAATGCAAATACAGCACTTGAAATCAACTCCAGACCTTCTATCTCCTTAAATTGTTATGAAAGAACAAGGGAACAGGCCGGACATGGCCATAAAACCGCTTATCAGTCAGCTGTCCGACTACTTTCGAGCCTGTGAGGGATTATGTAACATACGGCTTTACTCGGTAAAGTGCTGGGATAAATGAAAGGCAGTGGGTTCTGCAGTCCACTTGAATAGCTGAGATCCTTTTGAGATGGGTGAATTGTACTGCTGTGATGTGATAGCACACTGTGGGTTAAATTACCTTCTGATTCATGCGTAATTCTCTCTACAGCCTAATGGCTCGTACACACTCGGCAGTGCACTGATTTCGTTCGAGATGGAAGAGTATAATACTAAAAGTAATTCAAAAGAATAGAATGTTCACATAATGTATTCTTCCTAGAAAAAAAAGGTTTCATTAGCATATAAATTTAGCATGTCCATAATGTCCAGAGTAACTGAACAGCATGACAGGTAAGGTACCACACTCTTGTACAATCTCAATCCTATACTATCTAATAACGTTGCCAGATGGTGGGTTATAAATTTAGTTAAAAACATTAAACAAAACAGTAATAGTATAAAAATAGTAATATTAGCGTTGTGCTGATTTATTAGTATTTCATTTATTTACATTTACAGCATTTCTTATACAACTGAGCGATTGAGGGTTAAGGGCCTTGCTCAAGGGCCCAACAGTGGTGATAGTGGGGATTGAACCACTGACCTTCGGATCAGTAACCCATCGCCTTTAACACTTCACTCACCTCTCACTCATTTGCAAGGCCACTTAATCGTACTGGGGTCGCAGGAAGGGTGGAGCCTATCTCAGCCCACACTGGATGAACAGCTCGCCAGAACATCACAGGGCAACACACACACACACACACACACACACACTAGTGGCAATTTGGAACAGCCAATTAGCCTACTGTGCATGTCTTTAGACCATGGGGAAGAAACCGGAGTACCCTGAGGAAAGCCTCACAAGCACGGGGAGAACATGCAAACTCCACATAGAAACCCTGAGCCCGGGATTTGAACCCACGCCCTTCTTGTTGTGAGGCCGACGTGCTAACCACGATGCCACCGTGCCGCCACTTTAACAGTTTTATTAGTGAAATTCTTTGTTTAGTCAGAATATTTAATAAATGTTTATATGTTTTGACAGATTTCTGGCTCAGTATTTTGAATGGAGAGCGCTACTGTGATACTGATGCAGTAACCGTACGTTTACTAAAACCCAGTCTCTCTGTACTTTAATCACTCACTTCAGTATTTTCCAATTTATCAAGGCCTGACAATTAGCTGATCATATTTATTTGAGGTTCTGTGTCTCTGAGAACGGCTTCCACGTTGACAAACGGTCACAATCGGTCACCAACGTTTTCTAAACACAACATTTGGGCAGTGTTGAGATTTGGGTTACATTAACTAAGAGTTATATAATGAGTTATTGTCTCAACAAACCTGCATTAAAAAAAAAAAGAAGAAGATTCTGGATAAAAACAGAAAACTAATGTTAATTTTGTGAGTATTTAAAATAAGGTTATTTTATAAAAATCAAAGCCAAGCTTGCATTTCTCCCAACATTTTTTTCTTTTCCCTGAATAAACGGCATGCATATTATCATTATTAGTAGGAGTAGTATTAGTGGTAGTAGTAGTATTATCCACGGCAGCAGCAGGAGTAGTTGTAGAAAGAAAGAAAGAAAGAAAGAAAGAAAGAAAGAAAGAAAGAAAGAAAGAAAGAAAGAAAGAAAGAAAGAAAGA
>JBCNYH010000014.1:20761226-20766226 GCA_039654325.1 Tandanus tandanus
GTGTCAACTGAGGGAGTTTTTCCTTGCCACTGTCGCCGCGGGCTTGCTCATTAGGGATGTGTAGGGGTTGTAGAAAACTTTTTAGATTCCTCCTTAAATTAATTTTACTATGTAAAGCTGCTTTGTGACAATGTCAATTGTAAAAGCGCTATACAAAATAAAATAAATAAATAAATAAATAAATAAATAAAAAACTATATCTCTACCCACTGGATATGGGCAATCAGGCATTCTGATTGGCTAATCTACTACTAGGATAATCATTCATATACCATGAGTAGCTACGTAACTATAGGGGAAAAAAGCAAAGCAGGCACAAGTCCATAGTAGGCAAAAAAAAAAAGAAAAAAAAAGTTAACCCTAGCTGGCTGGTTCTTGAGTTCATTCTAGACATATTCCATGAAAAGGAGAAAAATTTGGAATTAAAGTATTTGATGGTAAGAATTAGATGTTTTTTCCCACCAAACCCGTCATTCAAGGGCCTGCTTTAAGGAACAGGCCTCCAGCCTTTGATGTCACCTGACACTGGTGACCTGACACTGGTGCCGTGGGTATAACACGGCAAACAGGCGGGCGTACATGCTAGGCTACAAGTAAACCCTAGCTAGCCGGTGAGGCGCATGAGACGAGTAGCCCACAAAGTGTAAACGATCACCAGACTAACTCAACTCAAGAACACATGAATGGCTAACTCATCTTGCATACTGATTTGGATTCAAAAGATTTGGTGTTATGATTATTATCTTTAGCTCCCGCCCACAAAGTGGCTCGGGAGCTATAGGAATGGATTCCGTCCGTCTGTCCATCCGTCACGCTGAAGTTGGGGCTTTCAAACTTGGTATACTGGCTCACTACTGAGTGCTAGGATGAGTTTGTGTGTGAGTGACCTTGACCTACTTTTCAAGGTCACAGAGGCAAAACTGTACATTAGGTTACCAGATATTAGCTGGGGCTTTCAAACTTGCTATGCTTGTTCTATATTGGCATATTATAAAATGGTCCTTTCGGCGGGAGCGACTAGACCCCTGTGGTCTATTTTTTTTAGCAATTCCTCCTCTGTGGCAGTTGGAGGATGGGAAAATGACTTTACTCCCTCTGAATTACCTTACCTACCTCTCGACCTGTGGACACCTGAGGCTTTCTACAAGGCTAGGTGGACATATCGTAGCCATATTGCTAAAGCCAGCTGACAGCTCTGAGCACTAACAATACTGATGTTCCTTGTTTATGATCTTTATGAGAATGTCAGGTTTTTTTGTTTTCTTTTAAACACATGTGAATAAGGCACGAGGGAGATAAACAGGACAACATAATCCCCCAAGGTAATCAGGCGGTGCACATTCGTCTGTTTTGGAGGCGTGGCTTTGGAGGCAGGCCTGAAGGGAGGCGGTGCTTAATCTTTCTGTTTTCTCCAAAATGCCCTCCTCTGCCTTAAATTCTTTCAAGTGCTTTAACTGGCTGAATATTTAATAAACTTCACTCATAATACAGGAAAAAAAACCCTCCAAAAAGCACCATGAAGTAAAAGACGCAGGGACTCACCAGTTCACTATCCGGGGAAACTGTAAGGGAAGAGAACCAAGCAGTGTCATTATTAAGTTTATCTGTAATAAATCCAATAATTACATACATCGAACATGATATTTATATTAGAAGAGGTTTTTACCTTTAATTGGGTTAAAAAAGTTGAAAAAGGAGTCAGTGGGTACTTGTCGAGTGACCGTCCTTACGATGCCCCTGCCTTTGTGTTTCTGTTTCTTCTTAATGGTTTTAATGGTAACATCTTTCCCTTTGTGCCAATCAATGTCACATCTATCAGGAAATGAAGGGGGGGGGGAATAAACCAGGAAGAAATTCAAAACCTCCAGAAAAAATGATTTACAATGAAATATACTTCAACAGCTCTCCTATCACACACACACACACCCCTCACAGTCGACGATCTCTGGGCCTTCAAAGGAGAACGGATCTTCTGCGTCAGGTTCTGACTTCAGATTGTAGACCTTTGTGAGAACCGAGTTTTTAAAGTAGCTGTTTGGTTCAAAGTGGAACTCTAAAGTGAAACTCTACAAGAAGGGGGGGAAACAAAACACCATTAAACACATCATTTTCTAAGCTGCTTAATCCTAATTCGGGTCGCGCGGAGGCTGGCGCCCATCTCAGCCGACTCTGGGTGAGGGCGGGGTACACCCTGGACAGCTCGCCAGGCCATCGCAGGGCCGACACACATACAACCACTCACTCTCACACCTAGGGGCGATTTGGAACAGCCAATTAGCCTACCGCGCATGTTTTTGGACTGTGGGAGGAAACCCAAGTACCTGGAGGAAACCCATGCAAGCACGGAATAGAACATGCAAACTCCACACAGAAACGCCCCGAGCCCAGGAATCAAACCCAAGCCATCGTGCTGTGAGGCGAACGGAGTAACCACTGCGCCACCGTGCCACCTCCATCTTGCAAAATGGCCGCCATATTGGAATTTCAGGTGGCTACCACTTTTTTCTTAAAGTCTACCCAACAATAAGTATTTATTCCAAATTTCATGCTTGTGCCATCAAATGAACGCTTGTTTGGCTTATCTGCTCCACTAATACCGGATCTCCGCCCCAACACCAAATCATGGAGCTTTTTAATCCTTTTGTAACAACAATTTTTTTTGGATGTAAAGAAAACATCAATGGGAGTGGCTTATCTTTGGAAAACTGATCTGTACAAATTAACAGATTCAATCTGTGCATGGAAAAGGCTCTATGATACTGTAAAGGCTTTAGTCTCTATTTACCATAGGCTCGTCAGGTCCAGAGAATTTCACTATGATGTCTTGGAGGTGTTTAAGGATCGGCTCGTCAGCTTCCTGGTGGGGGAAAATTACTAAAAGGTTAAAAACATAAAGACAGAAGAGTTATTTACATACATACAGACACAAGGTGAACCCTCCGCAACCCCCCCCGAAAAAAACCCCTCTCACACACATTTTCATCACTCACTCTCTCATTTACCAAACCGCTTAATCCTACTCGGGGTCGCTTGGAGGCTGGAGCCTATCTCGGCCGACACTGGGTGAAAGCGTTGTACACCCTGAACAGCTCACCAGACCACCACAGGGCTAACACACTGACAACCATTCAAACTCACACCTAAAGGCGGTTTGCAACAACCAATTAGCCTAATGTGCACGCCTTTGGACTGTGGGAGGAAACCAGAGTGCCCAGAGAAAACCCATGCAAGCACATGGAGAACATAGAGTGCCAAACTCCACACAGAAACACCTGAGCCTTGAACCCAACCCCAGGACCTTCTTGCTGTGAGGTGGATGTGATAACCACTACGCCCCCCGTGCCGCCGCACACACACATTTTCCTTTCCATCATTAGGTGCTAAACCCCGGATACCTTTTTATTTTTATGACAAACCTGCTTATCCGGGACTGTAAGACACATTTTGTCCAGCGTCCACTAAAGACATAGTGAAGAACGAATGACTTCACTGGGAATACGGCCGTGCTGGCTCACCTGTAGCATATCACTCAGCATGTCCACACTGCGGAATATAGTGAGCCAGAATTCAGGAATTCCTTTGGGATCTTCCTCGGCAACGCCCTCCGCTCCTGCTTTCTTGTCTTCTATGGAGGCTTTCTTCTGCAGCTCATCCTGAAAAGAGCAGACGGGCTCTGATTACAAGATTACAAGCCTCTCTACTGACTGCACTAACAGCGGTGGCTGCACTAGTAATCTGGAACGATCAGCACACATTTAGTAAACATGCAGGTTTGGTTTGGAGGTGCAACCAAAACAGCATTAATTAAACAATACAAATCAAGGCTATGCTACTATATAAACTTATTTCTATATAAATAAAGGTCAGAGTGTAACATACCTCCACCACACAGCATGGATGATGAAATAAATAGACCTTCTATGGTACTGGGTTTAATTACCCATCCGCTCTATAGTACGTGGGTGATACAAAATTAGCCAATAAAACCCCTCTCTCTTTTGAAGGAGTCAAGAGATGGCTGGGGTTTGACCTTTCAAGGTCACTCGGGGTTGTAAGTATTTGTCTCATTTGAAGAGGAAACCATATATAGTTTCCTATTAGTGTTTCCATAGTAACAGCCTGTCAATCAGCACTCGTTTTTTAAATTATAAGCACTTTCCAGAATCAAATCACCTCTGGGACTCCGGTAGGGTAGTGCCCGCACCAAGTTTGGTGAAAATCTGTGCATGGGTGTGGTCAGGATTTTGTTAACAGACAAACTGACAGGGAAATGAATAGGGAGGCTCACAAACTCCGGCGATTACAATACCTCCTTGTAGCTGGCAACGAGCTGAGGCTAGCGGCTAGCGCCAATTTCAACTGGATTGATTCTTGATTCTATTTACTGAAAGTGTCATCGTGCCGGAAGTGAAAATTTTTTTGGGTGTCTTTTCACAGCTTCAACAAAATTCTGATGGTGACAAACTGACAAACAAACAAATAAATGGGTGGATTTACAAACGCTGGCGATCGCAATACCTCTGTAAAAACATAACGGGCACAATTTTAGGTAATAAATAACCCACAGCATTCCAATATTCTTGGAATATTTATTGCTTCCAATATATTGCTTCCAAAATACTTCCCTGTTAAACGACTGGAGATGTTTAAATATCTGTCTACACTATAGGAAATCCTTATAATCTCTGTAGTTCATGTCCAGAAATTTAACAGTGTATATTCTATATTTCAGCATATACCCCTAGAGTAGCTTCACATACCGAAGCGTTGGTTAAACATTTTGAGAAAGGTCTACCTGGCAAAGAATGGAGAGAAGATCTCCTTGGAACATTGCCATTTATTAAAGGACTGGGTGGTTGAGTACTGGAATTGATTAGGAAGACAAGCTGCAGAGAACAAGCGGGTAATGGATGAGTGGGTGCACCGGTGTTGGTTAGTAATGAGGTGTATTTATAGGCTGTTTGTGTTTCAGTCATTATCTTTCCCCCACAAAAGAGAGA
>JBCNYH010000014.1:20771378-20797448 GCA_039654325.1 Tandanus tandanus
TATTGCCACATTAATGTTGCTGAGCCTCGACCGGAACAACTGGAGCAACAATGCCGTGGAGATTACATGCTGTGATCGAGGATAAATGCCCTCCATGAAAATAGAGCGTTCGACCTTTTTATTATTTTTTTGGCCAGGCAGTGTATGCTGCTAGAATAAATATGTCAGTTAATACTCAGTGCTAATAATTTAGCTAGCTTGCACATAGCCATCTATAAAGGTAGAATCACTGTTCAAATGAGACAAATTTTCCCACAGCATTGACATTTCTCTCATAGATATTATAATATTTAGCAATTAATCTGAAATAACCTTTTAATTACACTGCAGTTTAATTTAACATCAATCTTGATGTTCAGTGAGTTATGGAATATTAATAACCGCTCATCTGTACAGAAGCCCTAAGTGGATGTGCATTCATACATTTTGTTTAATTTAATTTGTTTTCCTGTGATCATGAATTAATCTTCATTTGTTATTTATAGTGTCTGTAATAGCAAGACTAAAGCCGTTACAGTGAAGAGCTCAGTTACAGGCTACACCGTGTTTTGGGGGCATTCCTCTGTATTTTTGGTCATGGATGGGACATTTTTGAGAACAAAACCCACTGTGACACTAAAAAGAATTAGTATATCTAGGTTTAATTCATCACGGAGGTAATGTCTAGGTGTAGGTAGGTTTTATTTATATGAATTATTCTTGTGGGAAGAGATCATACAATAAGTGTGTCACGGACAGGACAAGATTTTGACGTAAACTTTTTATAGGTGAAGATTCCCTAAAATTTCCCCTCAGCTTTAACACCTTTGAAAAAGGTTTTAATGACGGTTAGTTTCTCTCAGTGTGCATTTTATCATTTTTAAGCATAACCTGTTTAAGGAATCGAGCAAAATGTCACGTCACAGACAGGACATGGTCGTTTGTCCTCTACCGGGAGAGTCGATTATCAAAATTAAACCTCACTGTTTTGCATAGTGGAATTTTTTTTATGACCCACAGAGAGATTACTGTGAAATACCTGTTTGTCATCTACAGATCTCATATTAATGATGTCATTATCATGGGAAAAGAAAGTTTTGTTATCTTGTGTTTGCACGTTCTCCCCGTACCTGCGTGGGTTTCCTCCGGGTACTCCGGTCTCCTCCCACAGTAGGCCGATTGGCTGTTCCAAATCGCCTCTAGGTGTGAGTGTGAATGGTTGTGTGTGTGTGTGTGTGTGTGTTGGCCCTGCAATGGCCTGGCGAGCTGTCCACGATGCGCCTCACCCTCGCCCAGAGTTGGCTGAGATGGGCGCCAGCCTCCTCGCGACCCTAATTAAATTGAAAAGGCTTAGAAAACGAATGAATGACGTTTACAGTTCATGATGCAATGTTTTTTTTTTTCCCCCCAAAAAGGCAGATTAACACTTTCAGTTAACTAGTGAGATGTGATTATAATTTTAGCAGTTTAGTCTTTTTAAACGATTTAACACCACATCTGAGAGAAATGTTGACATTTCAGATAGATTTGTATGGTTTAAATAACAATTCTAGTTTTAAATTCTTAGAACAACAACAACAACAAGCTAGCATAAACATTAGCTAGCTCATACTCGGAGTCCATATTACACCAGTTGCCTAGCAACAGAACTCGCGCGACCTTTTTATAAATCACTTGAGAGGAGGAATATCTCTAGTTTCCGGCTTCTCTTGAAGGGTAAAACATTTTTAATCATTATAAAGGCAGCGTTTATAAGTATTTATTTCAGTTCGTGGAATTTAGTCCAAACACTGTAGCTTTTAAAAAAATATATATGTATATTTGTTTGTGCGACGTATTAGAAAACCGCTAGCTCAATCAGATGACGCAACTCGGCCAAGTCCGCTAGCTCTGGAAGTTAGCACAAAGCTAGCTCGCTAAAACATTTCCAGCTTGTTCATAATCCAGTCATAAATACTGAAAAAGTTTACTAGAGTTATAAATATATGGGTTAAAATGCACAGGTTCTTCTTTAAGGTTGTCGGTTACTCAAACTATTAAGCATTTGTCGCTAATGTAAAAAACAACAACAACACATATGTTACTGGGCGGCACCAGAGGATTTTACCAGCTAGCGACTTACTTCACTGATTTTTTTTTACTGTATAAGAAAATTACCAGATTAATCCGAGCTTGCTAATGAGCTACATTATAAACGCTAAATTAGTAACTGACATCTGAGGAAGTCAAACTCGGTTAAAGTTATACATGTTAGATATCGGCTCTCAAGCTAACACACATGAACTGCTTCACTGTTGACACTAAACTCTCATCCATGCGAGCTAGCAAGATATTTACAGTTACTTCAACAGACTAATGCTAGTAAGCTAGCTCGCTAACTCGGCTACATTATACAGCATCAACGTTACAGCAGGTTTAAAAAAACTGTCAGTACGGAAGGCACGTAGAAAACGCTTAAAAACACCAAAATAAACCCTACATTCCACAGGATAACACATTATAAACAAAATCTTAATCACGAAAACATCTTTTTTTTTTTTTAAGCTGTCAGCTTTCTTACCTTCTCCAGAGCTGTTATTCTTCACATCAATACTTTCAGTATCAATGCGAAAGCCCACCGAGAGCGCCATCTGCTGTCTGAGGTTGTAAGTACAGCACATGAACATGTTCAGACACCAGAAGAGGGGTTCACATGTTTTATGGTCTAGAAAAGACCTGTATGTATATTTTTTCTAATACTGTGAGTAGTGTTGGAGGCTCTATGCAGGGGGAAATAACTAAGACAAGCTCAAAATGTCAAGAGAAGTCACCGGATGGTGTCATGCAGTAGATAACGATTAATATACATGTTCAGAGTCATGAATATGTATATATTGAGACTTGCTACGCAAAGAAGGAAGGTTTTTTCCCCCTCTGCCACTCCAGAAAAAGAAAAACAGATCAGTATTATGATATAAAGTGAGAAGTTTGTTGTGTAGTAATAAAAACTATGTTGTTTTTTTTCCAGCTGGCATAGTGGTTAGCATGTCTGCATCACAGCAAGAACATTTTGGGTTCGATTCCCAGGCTCAGCGGCGGCGTTTGTGTATGGAGTTTGCATGTTCTCTCCATGCTTGCATGGGTTGCCCCTGGTTACAGGGTGTACCCCGCCTTCGCCCAGAGTCAGATGAGATAGGCTAAAGCCTCCCCGAATAGGATTAAGCGGTTTTGTTCTGCTGTTAAATTATAATTAATAATTATGAACCGAATATTCGGAATATTCATTTTGGCGACATCCCCACAGCATAATTGTATTAGAATGTACTACCACCCAAGTAAAAATAAAATTAATTTTAATGTTTTTTTTTTTTTTTATGTATTTCTTTAAATCATGACAGATGCAGATGAGCTCCCAGCATAGACAGGGCGAAGCAGAGCCAATGGGAGCTGTGTAACATCATCTATGACGAGGTGAGGCCATTTCTGAGGGGTCGGAGGTATCTAAAACCGAGCGCATGGAAATTCTTCTTCTGAACTGCAATGCAATCACATGTTTTTCTCTTAATATTTAATGTACACTAAATCAAAAAGGTAAAACCTTACAAGTTTATATTTCATACAGCTATAGTATAAATTGGGATAGCGCTTAAATTAAAATGGCTGACAAAAAACCTCACAGTTTGTCACAGGCACTGATACTAAAGTCCTAGAATTTCAACAAAACGGGGCTCCAAAATGTACGAAGAAAGCTATGAGATATGGCTTTCGAGTTTATCAAAATAAAGACGTGGTAAGCACGTCCGCCTCACAGCAAGAGGGTCCTGGGTTCGATTCCTGTGCTCGGGGTGTTTCTGTGTGGAGTTTGCATGTTCTCCCCGTGCTTGCGTAGGTTTCCTCCCACGGTCCAAAAACATGCACAGTAGGCTGACTGGCGGTTCTAAATTGCCCTGGGTGTGAGTGTGAGTGGTTGTCCGTGGGATGGCTTGGCGAGCTGTTCAGGGTGAACCCCGCCTTCGCCCAGAGTCGGCTGAGATGGGCGCCAGCCTCACCGTAGTCCTAAGTCGGATTAAGCGGCTTAGAAAATGAGTGAATGGAATAAATTTTAAAAGATTACGTAATGGAGGGATTGTGATCTTTTGCTCTATGAAAATTTAAAAATAAAAATATCTTGTTTTATTTTGCTTTTTTAAATGTTTCCATGTAGTATATACTAAAATCATTATTCACCTCAGACTCTATGAATATCTCTAAATAATTCCTTCAAAGTTACATCCTGGGGACTATTCAGTGAAAGCCACCTCACCTTCAGTAAATAAATATAGATAGTAAATAATATAATATTAAATTTAAAGCATTTGGGAGATGCCCTTATCCAGAGTGACTTACATTTATCATTTCCATATAACTGAGTGGGTGAGGATTAAGGGCCTTACACAAGGGACAACAGTGGTAGTTTGGTGGTACTGGGGCTTGAACCCTCAACCTTTGGATCGGTAACCCAGAGCCCTAACGCTGAGCCACCACTGCCTGCTTTACAGTTTTATTAAAACACATTTCTTCTCCCTGGCCGTTGGGACCTCCTGAGGGTTTTATCTACTTTGGTTTTATGCTTTCTTATTTCTGTATTTATTTAACTATTGTTTTTGTATGTATTTAATTGTTTTAATGTTTTATTCCTCTGTACAGCACTTCGTATCAGCTGGTGTTGTTTTTTAAAGTGCTTTATAAATAAAGGTGGATTGGACTGGAACAGCATGTCTCATATGGGTGTTCTCCTGGTTCTTGGATTACTTCTCACTTTCCACAAACATTGTGTTAGCTAGATGTGGCATGCTAAATTACCCCCAGGTGTGAATTAATTGTGTTCATGATGTCCTGTGATGAAGGGGAGGAATTTGACTCCGGTTTAATTTCACGATATCACTATATATGTGATATATGTGTCCCATTACAGCAAAGTGGGTATTAAGTCGGAAATTATTAATTTTGAGTTAGTGGTGCCAGTTTGTAGCTGATGTCCGAAGCTTTAAAGTGATACCAAACATATTTTCTAACATATTTGTCTAGTTTTGGAGTAACTTACAAAAACCTGCCAGGAATTTTCAGCCTGTTTAGCAACATTGGGGGGGAAAAATTGTATTTAAAATTCAACAAAGTATTTAATAATTTCCGACTTAATACCCACTATAGGCTCAAAACTAATTAAAATCATGCACTTTTAAAGTCTTCCCATTTCGATTTCTAGCTGCTGTTCATGCAACCTCATGGGCAGTGAGTGTAACACACTCAGAGGAAAGCACTATCCCTCCACCTTTATATGCATGACCTCACACATGCCCATGATTGGCTAGTGTTGCTGTGAGTGACAGGGAAGAAAGTGTCTGCTGTCCCTCCCTCCTTAAGAGCTTGGCTACTTTGCATTCTTGGACTCCCGGCCACGAACCCAAGATTCAAACCTGAATTACAGGGTCAATGCTTTTCTGTTGTGCTGGTTCTGCTTTATAATATATTATTTAAATGTCACTTTTACCTTATCTTTAAATAAGCATTATTCTTTTCACACACACAAAAAAAAACCCAGACAAAGAACGTTGTCGTAATCCTTTACAAAATGTTTATTAGTCAAATGAGTCAGTGAAAACTTTCAATGCCAAAAAAATTAAGAGGGAAAAAATGTAGTTAAACACCACAGAGGGGGTAAATTGCATCCCAGAACAATCGCCACTGTTCTGACTTCTATATTTAATATAAATGAAACCAGCCTTTTAAGAAATAGTACCAGACTGGGATAATATTTTGTTTGTTTGTTTTTTTCCCTGATCAATTTTTTATGCCTTATTATTTGAAGTTTTGGATTTTAAAAACTCTTGGAATTTATAAATATTTTGATGCTCATTTATTTATTGATTTATTTTGAAGGAGAAATTAGTGAAACTGTAACAATGAACCATTTTGACCAATTTACAATGTTGGATTTCCAAATTCAAATCCGTGACCGCGACGGTAAGTTATGTAACCTGACATAACATTTTTAATAATACATTGTTTTCTAATTGTTCTTAAAATACAGCTCATAAACAAACAAACAAACAAAAAAACAAAATATGTTGGTACACATGCAGTGATGTTTTTGTACACGAGGACAAATTCCTCAGGCAGGTTGCACATTTGCTGGCTTTGGATAAATACAAGTTTAACAGTTTATTAACCACAACGACAACAACAAGGACAATAACTACAGCTATAACATTAAACAGTGCCGGTGATTCCTCACATACTGTAAATACATTTAATATATGTTTGATATATATACACACAATTCAAATCAGTGGATTCATTTAACAGTCTCCTGCACTGCAACAGGGGTTTTTAAAGACAAGAATTATAGCAGTATTGAGATTTTGAAACATTCTTTTAGTAAAAGTTTCAGTGCTGTACTACAGATTGCATGCTACAAATAACAACAAACATATAACTGCCTAGAACAATGCCCCCAAAACAAACTAACAGATTAAAAAAAAAAAAACATTTCAAATTACATTTAAAAAAGGGTATAAAATTCTAAATAAAAAATCCCCTCAAATTCCAGAGATTTTCTTTGGTATGGAGGGACAGTAAGGCTGAGATATTATGAAGATCTCATCACAAATTGACAGTGCAGTTTCGCGTCAGGCACAAGAAAATTAGCTACATGTTGTATACCAATTCTACACAATCTTATTTAAAGTGTGTATGAACATTACCTTATTACTTACATTTTTCTTTTTAGTTCATGGCTTGCTCAAATTCCAGAGTTCTCAGTTTAGCTGGCAGTATAGTGGTATGCATCCTATATTACTTAAAGGCAAACAAAAACACTTAGTGATATCCATATATTAGCCTAATATACATCTCAGACAGTTAACATCATATGTTATGTTAAAATACGTTTGTATACATGAATACATACATATATATATATCCGCATTTACACCTGGACATGGCCATATTCTAATAAATCAGGAATCTGATACTGTTGTATCACATGGTCAAATCTGTGTTTGCATTAGTTTAAATGACCACTTTGTAGATTGCACCTCATACTGTAACGAATTTGCAAGAAACCCTAATATCATCAACAAAACATGGCAGAATGGATCATTAGCAAAATTCAGCTGTACCGGAACAAACTGATTTTATGAATCTGATGAAGATAGCAGGAATAAACCAACGTAGACCTGAAATTGTGGCATGTTGACAATCATGAGAGTTCAGCAGTCATATTCCCGTCATATCGACTTTCAGCGATTTGACTTTCAGCGGCTGTATGTTTACGAACATACATAACAGAACAGCATAAAATTCTTTTAATATACTCGGTACGGCGATTCAAACAGAATTATAAATGAAAGGATTTCGTGAAATGTTAATATACGTATATATATGCTTCATCTACAGAATTATGCATATAAACATTTAGCGTCATGTTTGCCTTTAATGTAATACTTCTTCTGTAACAGTGCAAGATAGTAACTAAACAAAAAAGTGCACTGCATTAAAAAAACTTTCAGCACAATAATTCACTTTGTACAATGACAACTCAGTCATTAAATAATTGTTTTTCTTTTGCAAAATATTGACGTTGTAAGAAGGCTACATATACATGTACATTTTATTTATTTAATTACAAAGCAAAAAAAAACCTGGCAGATCAACTGATTTTTTAAATGCATAGATTAAATTTACAAACTGATGAAATGCTAAATCGAATCTCTTACTGACATTTTAGAATGACTAAGATTTACTACTCATGAAGGTCACATTGCATCAATGATGAGGAATTACTCATTTAGAAGTTTTTTTTTTTTTTTTTTAAGTCAGTGAGTATGCACACTAAAACAGACAACAGTCATGTTCATCATGCTCCGGTGATGACTGAAGAACTTGCCCTTAATTATTTTCTGAAGCAATTGTCTTTCATGCCTTCAAAAAAAAAGGCAACTTGGAGTTTACGGAAACCGCAAACTGTGACTGTTAGTGCAAATATTAGTGTTTCAATGATTGTTGTTAATAAACCCCCTTGGTTATATGCATCATTTATTGAATTTAATCCGTCAGCTCAAACTTGGAAAACCCTGAGAAATTTTAAAGTAATATACATGAATTCAAATAAATTTTTACTTACAATGACTAGCTAGCCAATTATTATTACACAGCTGATATTGTTCAACCTATGACTTTAAAAGTCATAAAAATTTTGTACCGGTAAATATTTAAGTGCCAACTGCCATATTTTATATGTATGAAAGTTTTACAATATAGTTACAATATATAAAAAACAGGTATAATCTTAACGTTTGTTATGCTCTATTCCCGTTAAGGTAATACATTTATTCATTACTATAGTGTTTGTGCACCTGGAAGCACCTATTTGACATTTGCAAAGCTGAATAAAACTCAATCACAGTACATAAGACAGCTTAAAGTCTTAATAAAAAAATTTTATGCAATAAGCATAACAAAAAAAATCTGTTTTTATGTTATTTACACAAAGATACCTTGCCTGCAAGGTGTACAGAAATATCCCTTGTTTGTTTTTTTTTGGTAAACTGTAAAATTCCAGAATTTTTGGAAGCAGTATACACCTTTTTTGAGACTCTACAACCCTGGCGGCTAAATTCTATTTCTCATTCCGGCATTTGAGTACATGTGGAGAGAAATCCGACCTGACAGCACCACAATTCGAACAATGGTGCACAGAACAATTTGGACAAAAAGAAAAGAACCGGCGTTCTGAGGAAAAACCAGGGATAAATTCTGTTGAACCGTGGAACTGAGCCCAGCAATTCCTTGCAACACTGCTTCGTGTAAACATTTAGACAACTTCCTGTAAAACACCAACAGAAATGAAAACCATTAATGATCAAAACAACACAATCGGCAAATTAACCCAACATTTCCACCGTTGCCTGGTCCTTGCTCTCTAACCAATCAAAACTAGCGGAATTCACAGTCTCATCACAAATCTGTTGGAAAATCGGGTCATTCTTTAGTTCCTCCAGTGATGGTTCTTCATACTGCACCTGCTGCTGGCTTGATGCTGGATCGAAGAGAAGGTTTGCATCTAAAGAGTTTAAATCATTCATGCTATTGGAGAGTTCAGAGGTCAACTGAATATCACCAGGAAACTCTGAACCTCCGGTGCCAAGTTCGGCTGTCTGGCCCGGAAGCTGTGAGGCAGTGTTCAAGCTGTCTTCATCTAATAGCTCTTTATCAGTAACACTGAAAAGTAAAGACTGCTGGTGCTGATGGTTCTGAAGGTCTTGCTGTGTTGGAATCACCAAGGCCTGATTTTGCTGCTCTTCAATTAGCTGCTTGCTTTCTTCACAGACTGACTGCCCTTGGGCCTCTCTTGCAGATATTTGCATCCCTCCATTGTTCTTCATGAGATAAGCAGTCTTTGTAAAATTGTAAGCTGACATGCCAGGCGATAGCATAGCCTGGTGACTGGCACTTGCAGGAAACCCAGAAGCAGAAGTTGTTTCCAGGATTTGCGAAAGGTTCATGCGAGCAGTGTAACTGGATGGCATATTGTTCATGCCAAGTCCACGTACCATGCTGTCTCCATCACCATCCATCTTGTTGAGCAGGACATTGGTAATGTTTTGAATGTTGCTTGTCTGCCCGCCGGCTTGCATTGGTAAAACTTCCGTCTGCATCATCACATTAAGTGGCACAGATTGACTCCTCTGTACTATGCTGCTAACGCTGGTGTTCGCTTGACTATTAGCAAAAATGTTCAGCACTTCAGGTGTCACTGGTGAATTAAAAGGTGAGACCACATAACGGCGGACATTGGAGTTTGGGGTTCCACTCAGGTTGCGCTGTCTGACTGCTGGACTGACACTGCGGCAGCGAAATGATCCAGAGGAGGAAGTGCTGTTTTTGTTATCAAGTGGGGCTGGAACAGCAAATCCCTCTTGTTTATTCAGGTTCGCCATGTTAGCCACCTGCTGCTGGACTGGCGAAATAGGTGTCAAGCGACTTATGTGCATGTCATGGTGCCTGACCGGTGATGGATATGTCTGGCCAGGAATGGCAAAAGCATGAGGTTTCCTGAATTGGTTATCCACCAAATTCTGATAGTTGGGTAGGATACTAATTCCACTTTTGGGATTACTACTCGTGTTATTGTAGTTATTATTCATCCAGTCCAGCTTAGCTTTATCGGGATGGGTGGCCATTGGTCTTTGCATAGGCTTGACTGGACTGGATGAGATAGTGCTGCCATCATGGTAACTTGCGATGCTGGAATTGATGGGAGTGAAGGCAAATGGGTTCCTACACTCAACAGGACTGGGTGGAACACCACTGCTGCAGTTTGAATGGGGTGTTTCGATTGGGGTTTGGCAGCTGCTTCCCAAAGCACTGTCTACAGGGGTGGTGGAGGCGAAATGTGAGCAGGGGCTCTCACGGGTAAAGCCCTGCCCTATTCCTATAATCTCCGCACTATGGGAGTGGGTATGGATAGGGGTACTGCTAGTGTGGGCCAAACTGTAGCAAGGAGTGCCGGTCTGGTGACTAGTCATCATGTTATTTTGCAAGGCAGCCTGTTGATTTTGCAGCGCCATGTCCTCACAGCCATCAAAACCTTGCATGGAACTGTTCATCTTAATCTGCTCCTCCATCTGAACTAGTTCCTCTACGATACTGTCCTGAGTCATGTCATCGTCATTAAAAGGAAAGTAACCCACTTGAGGCTGAGATGAGACATGCTCCAGCATATCAGTAGTCATCTGCACCAGCTGGCATGTGGCAGAAGGTTGAGTCATCACAGGAGTTTCCATAACAGAACTGGACATACGCTTGCTCGTCACTGTCCCCTGCTGAGAATATATTTGTTGCCGATTGCCATCTTGCTGCTCATTATTCCAAAGCACTGAATTCAGTTCACATACTGCAGAAGAGATGGACTGCTCTGAACCTATTTGCATTCCTTCTGTATTTTTGTTTGAAAGGTGCTGCACCAGTGCCTGACCTGGGGCACTAACAGTGCGAGTAACTATTGGCTTGCTGGTTATGTTGGATGAAGACCCTTCCCACTGTCCTTGGGAAACACTCCGTGGTCTGTTGAAGGTCTGAAAGCTTGTATTCTTGACCGTAGAGTCCTGGTAAGAGGAACTCACAGCTGTGGTACCAGTAGTGATTTTTTTTAAACTAGACGAAGACCCTTCCCACTGTCCCTGCAAGATGCCTTGGGAGCTGCTGATAGTCTGGAAGCCAGTATTCCCAACAGGACTATCAGAGAATGCAAGGATACGAGTAGGAGCACTGGACGTAAGCTTTAACAGAGCTTTACCAGCAGCTGAAGAAAATTCATGTTCTGGTTCAACAGGAGTGTCTGACCTGCAAATATTCTTCACTGCAATTTTCATAGCCAATTTGGCGTCTTCACTTCCCTCAGATATGTAAATTTTTTTCACAGGTGTCAGACTTGAATCTGGGTGTAAGCCTTGTCTTTTGCGGGGGCTTGGAGATGGCAGCTCTGTATTATTGGGCGGTGTCGTAAAAGCGCTACTACTTGTTGTTGGAGTAATACTGGAACTCTGATTGGCTACGTCTTGATGCAAAGTGCTTTCAGTGGGATTATTATTGCTGCCAACAGCCAAACTGCTTTCATTCGGGAGCATACAACCATTAAATTTGTTCCCCGATTGCCTGTCTAATTCTGTAGAGATTTTTGCTAAAGGTGTAGGCACACTTGCCGCTCTGGGTTTGTGTGCTCCTTCTGTCTGCATACCCCCACCAGCCGTCCCTACATGAACTTCTCTTCCTCGCAATACAGCATTCCCGATATCCAAATTGACATTGTCTGCTGGTGTTGTGGTTGTTTGTCCTGGCTTCGGAAGTGTCAAAGGCATTGCAGCAATTGAGCCACTACGGACACGTGTAATAGGCTGGAGATCATCACTACAGCTGGTGATTCCAGCAGAGGCAGGCCTAGCTGTGGTGGCAGCAGTGCTGGTGGTGCTATTGCTGGACCCCAGAGGTATGGCAGTCATTTTCAAAATGTTGACGGAGCTGTCCTTAGACGTTGGTATGACAGTTTTGATGGAACTTTTGGTAATTAGGAGTGCAGGAGGTGAACGTAGCGCGATTGTGCTAGTTGTAGCTGGTTTAGGCAGGATTTGGGCATAGCGCTGACGAGCAGGGCGATCACCAACAGGACTCGCACGGACATTCTGAGGGGTCTTTGGACATCGATTCACAGGCTGCACCGACTGGGTGACCACCTGAAAATTGACAGGGAGCACCTTGCTTTCTGCTGTTGCCACAGGAAGCGGGGTAGGAGACATCAACTGCCTGCCTCTTTGAACCTGAAGGAAAAAAACAGCGTGAACATAGGGGTGATCTTTGTACATTCGGGTCCATATGTATTTGGACAACGACAATTTTTACTACAGTCGATTAGAAATAAAGCAATCAAGATCAAAGTGTAGACTTTCAACTGTAGTTCAACTGTAGTTAACAAAATTATTTTATTAATAGCCATCTTTACAATGTTCCTCCATCTTCACAGGTTCAGAAATAACTGGACAATTTCACGCCTAGGTGTGTCCACTTTCTTCATTATTTCATGATAAATTAAAAGGTAGTTAATGTTCTAAATGAATGAATGAATTCCATGTCTTATTTGCATCTGGTAGCTATTCTAGGAAACTCTCAATAAAGAAAGAATTGTTGCATAAAGAATGGATGAAGCATAAGACAGGGATCATCATTATGCTGAAAAAAACAAAAACAAAACAGACCTATCTAAGAGAGAGAGAAATATAAAAGACGCCAAATCAACAATTTGGTATATCCTTAAAATAAAGGAGTGCACTGATAAGCTCAGCAACACCAAATGACCTGGAAGACCACGGTAAAAAAACGTACGTTTTTTATTATAAAGGACAAAAACCTCTTCACAACATCTAGCCAGGTCCAGAACACTGTCAAGAAGTGTCACGAGAGTGTTCCTGAAGTCTACACTGAAGAGATGCCTTCAGAAATGTAAATATAGACGGTTTACCTCAAGATAAAACCTTTCGGTAACACTCAAGAGCAGAAAGGATTAGACTTTGCTAGAAAACATCAAGGAGAACAGGCCCAGTTCTGTAACAACATTCTTTGGACAGATGAAACCAAATTTAACTTGTACCAGTATGGTAGGAAAAGAATAGTATGGAAATGGAAAGGAAGGGCTTATGACCCAAAGCATAGTACATCCTGTCAAACATAGTGGAGGCAGTGTTATCACATGGGTATATGTTTCTGCTAATGGAACTGGGTGAACGGTATTTAATGACAATGTGACTGTAGCAGGATGAAATCTGAAGTGTACAGAGTTATACTTTCTGCTCAGATTCAGTCAAATTGTGTAAACCTATCAGGACGACGCTGCATAGTACAGATGGATAATGACCAAAAACATACACATAATTTGGTTAAACCCAATGCCCAAAGTCTACAGTTTGATGAGATCTTGACTGCTTTATTTCAAATCCATTTTGGTGATGTACTGAGGCAAAACTACACATATTTTGTCACTGTCCAAATACTTATTTTAACAAACTTCTAAGCATTAGACTTCCTTTACGAATTTAAATAATTACCGTAACTGGGCTAGGAACTGCTGCTACCATGATACCGATGGTGGGCTGTGGTGAAAGTAAAGCAGGGCTTCCACATGGGATTCCTGTGCTTGCACAACGAGAAGTGACCCCTTCGGCCCTCCTGCTCTGAACTTCAGGAGAAAGCGGGGAGTGAAGTTTCTGTTCCTGCTGCTTCTTCTGGATCTTTCTCTGGAGCTGTTGCTTGGCGTCAATGGAAGGGGATGTCAGTGATTTGACCTGAGGCTGGAAGGATTGGGCATCAGTGGTTGGCATGAACGCAGATGACTGAGCAGACACTGGGGCCCCTGAGGACACCAAGAGAAATATCTACATTAATTAAAAAAAAAAGTAAATAGTGGACTCAATATTTAAAATCATATAACGTTGGAGATCACCACTGACAACTATTAGCTACAGCTGCTACTGGAGAAACCCATGTCCTGCAAATCATGGTGTTTTCTGTGTCCTAAGACAACTCCAACTCCAACGTAAGCGTGTGTCATCCCTCCCTCCCGTGAGACCTCGGCCAATTAACTACCATGGACTCCCGGTCAGGAATACCTGCGGCATCAACCTGGATTCGAACCAGTGAAATCCAGGTTGATAGTCGCGCACCCTGTTGTGCCACTCGGGAGCCGGAAACACTCATTTAGTTAATTAAATATATTGTCGATGTGGATGCGTTAAGTATTACAAACACACTTCAAATGAAATGACTCAACAGAATAGGTCTTGGGTTTGATTCCCGGGCTCGGTAAGGGCGTTTCTGTGTGGAGTTTGCATGTTTTCCCTGTGCTTGCATGGGTTTCCTCCAGGTACTCCCGTTTCCTCCCACAGTCCAACAACATGCACAGTAGGCTAACTGGCTGTTCCAAATCGCCCTTAGGTGTGAGAGTGAGTGTGAATAGTTGTGTGTGTGTTGCCCTGCGATGGCCTGGCGAGCTGTTCAGGGTGAACCCCGCCCTCACCCAGAGTCGGCTGAGATGGGCGCCAGCCTCCCCGCGACCCTAATTAGGATTAAACGGCTTAGAAAATGAATAAATGAATGAATGAATGACAGCAGAATTTAGTTAATTTTGCGACTGACTGCCTTTAAGCTCCCTGAACATCTTTAGGTTAAATTGGAACGCTGAGTGCATGCATGGAACTGTGTTTCAGCTTCAGTCCGTACCAACAGGGGAAGGTGCTGTATAAAGGTAGATCTCAGTCGTAGACAAGTGCACCGTACCTGAAGGGGATCCTGTCATGACGGTGAGAGCAGCAACAGACTTGGTGCTGATGTAGTGGCTGTTCAGCAGAAACCGCGCCAGGTCCTCCACGCTAACAAACTGACGACTCAGCACTTTCTGAGCCCACTCGCACACCAGATCACAGGCAGCAGAGCGAATCTCATCGTCCCCGCTCAAGTTCTGCCCAGCAGGTTCAAACCCCTCACACTGTCTCATAAGAGAGAGAAGGGGGGTAGGTGGGGGATGATCACATGAATTTGATGGCAACAAGATTCAGATACATCATACTCATAATCTTTTGCACATTTTATATACATTCATACCTTCCACTTTATTATTTTCATTCTTTACTTTATTTTTGCATTTCGCTGCTGCCATCTGATTGGCTGATTAGAAAACTGGCATTCCTAATAGAGTGGACGGTGAGTGAACTTTGCTATTACTATTGAACTTTGCTATCTGTTTATTCTCGGGGTTCCCAATCAAAAGGTTGAGGGTTCAAGTCCCAGTACCATCAATCTGCCACTGTTGGGACCTTAACCCTCAACTGCCCAGGTGTATAAATGTATTCTGAAGATCTTACATTACTAGACTTTTTGACGAACCCCCCCCCCCCAAAAAAAAAAATCTCCTGTCATAAGTCAGTTGCGTTTTGTTCACTTTTTGTTCGCAAACCATTCGTTTTTTATTTGCGCGTTATTAGTGCGAACAAAATGCAAAGTACGAATGATGACAAAATATATGGAATGTGGCGGATGGAAAACTTTTCTAAAACTTTCCCCGTGGAAGTCTCCAACTTGTTGATTTTCCTTGCGAATGAAAAAACGAGTAATTTTTGACAACAACAACTTTGCGACCTTCTCGCGACTGCGAATGTCACAAAACGAGGCAGACTGTTTGACAAGAGTTTGGGACTACTCCGCGTTAGCCGCGTTTCGCGACATTCTTGGAAAACATGTTTGAAAATTTTTTGCAATGAGTTCACGAACCAGGTAACCAGAATGCTATGCCGTGAATGTCGCGAGACAAATTTGTGAATATTTTGAGAATGAAAAGCGACATCCATTTGCCATTCGCTTCAGTCGCTTTTCTATCGCGCCTCTAGTGTGATCACCCCCTAATAGGCTGTGCGTTTTTGCCCACTTGTCTCTTGAAACCCTCTGTAACTGCAGGAACTCTTAGTGTTAAAATAGTACAAATTGTGCACCTGTGAGTACAGATATGTTCTTTTCTCCTACCTCCATTTTTGAGAGTGCATATACAACGAGCCAAGAATCATATATTAGGGTATAGCAGAGTGTTGAATCAATGATTTCAGCCTGATCATTATACACTTCTCTAGGCTTCCGCTAGCCCTTCGCCGTGGTCCTATTGGCTGATACAACACTGACTTGCTGATTTGTTAAAAAAATTTTAATACATAAAAATATCCAAAATCTTTGCTCATAATTGACCAAGTGTTGTTATCGCTGATGGTGTATGTGTACACGTGCTGACATTTGTGCTAATCTGTTTGGTCTCAAGTTTAACGTTTAGTGCCATGATAGTAAACAGCACTGGCGAAATTGAAAGTGTTTGCCTGCATTATGCATCTACCAGCCATCCGAAACCAAATAGTGGTAACTGCATTAATAATGTACCATCATGTACAAATATGTTGCTCAATCTTATCTTTATCTTTAAATTTGTGAAAAATGTGGCTAAGTGGTCTTTCCTGTGGCTAGGGGATTTTGAGAACTGTTAGCCACACTGGCTAAGAGAGGCAGCATGCTAGAGGAAGGCTAGCATCTTCCCTAAGCAGTCTAAGTATATAAAGGCGTTTGTTTGCCTTGTACATCGCAATATACACTGCACAAAAAAAACAACAACATACCCCCTCTCCTACTTTGTGTACATCCAGATTTGGAAGCGACGGCATGTGTATGAACGGCTTCTTCCTCAGGCCACTATAGCAATATCTGAGCAGGTGTTAAGGCACAAATTGTGAGATTCTCGACTATAAATCGAAACATATCCCCAGAGTGATGTAGGTGGAAATTTGAATGTAAGTACACGTCATAGAGGCACAGACAGCAACCACTGTGATTGTTCGGATTTCTAGTGTCACATTTCCCCCTGTAAGTTTGCGGCTGCTCTGGAAATCTGTCATCAGGATATTGGGTTAATAGAAATCTATACACTGTGAGGCTCTATAGTGACTGTAGTTTATTATAATGGCCGGTTTAATCCTGCATCTTATACTGTGGGTTTAAACACTAGTCTCAATGAAGTGCTTGAAGACGCACATCCTGCTGAACACAGACAAGCGCAAATAATTCAGAAACACTTTCAATGAGACGTCACTCGCTTTATATTTAATCACACATGGTTTCTTTTCCCCAGAGAAATCGTCTCAAAGCGCCATTTTTAAAATTTGTGTTATTGTCTGTTTATTGTTCCTACAGTGAGATTCAGAACTCGCGCTGTTTTTCTTTTGTGTATAAAAGCACAATTCTGGAGACAGCGCCTCCTAGAAGTGACGCTCACCTTACAGGTTCATGGCATATCTATGGCGTAGATTCGACACAGAAGTATAAACTAGACTGTACAGGAGATGGAGCCCTTCACTGGACTTTTGTTGTTATTGTTGTTTGTAAACACAGCGAGTCCTCGACTTACAACGGCCCCGGCCTTAAGTCATTAGAAATATGGACATTTGTGTCGTAAATACAAACTAGTTCATGCGTGCGGCAGAAGAATACGTCAGATTCTGCAGCTTCCTCCTCCCAATAAGCCTGTCTCTCCTTCCAGTGCGCGAGTCAACCACAGGAGTAAAAGTAAGGAATTGTTCTCTTTTTTGGTTGTTTCATTTTTTTATTTTAAATTTTGTCCTCCATATGTTGTTCTTACTGCTGGTTATGCTTTCATGTGTCATAGAAATGTGCTTTTGTATCCTAGCTGGTTATTTCGCTACCGCATTAACATGGTTAAGTGGTGAGATCCGACTTACAACATAACCCGGCTTACACCGCGACTGTTGTAAGTCGAGGACCCCCTGTACTTTACAGACCCCCTGTTTTACTGTATGTTTCATCTGTATATGTTCAGCACTCTGAAATATAAAGTGTGTGAGCTGTTCACAGAAAGGAAAGGTCAAAATGTCCTGTGTTGGTATGAAGACGGGTTTGAGCTCCTAAAGGGTGGGCTGAAGGGGATCGCTAGGTGTATTAGATTTCCTTTACTGTGACAACCGTCAACAACAAACCAGCGTTATTTTGGAGCAGCACCACATAAGAAATATAAATAGTCTGTATTTGCGTAACACTTCTAACCCAGGCTCTAACCAGTACAGATCTGTTCAAAACTCATAATGCTAGCACCGGCCCTGTAATGGTGAATTTGTTGGGTTTTTAGGAAGAATGCATAAATAATCCATGAACTGCCCACGACCTCTGTGTGTGTGTGTGAAAGAGGAGAACACTCCCTGAAGGTCAGACGCATTCCTCCTCGGGTCCTCTGTCCCCCTCAGCAGCACCTCCACGCTTTATTCGATTTTCCTGATCTATATTTAGGAGGTACATGACCTACAACAACAGATGTCTGACAGTTCAAAAGGATCGCAACAAACATTTTTAGAGAAGGATATTTGGATTTGCCCCTCATGCCGAGCCGGCGCGCCTTCATGTTGGGGAAAACGTTCTTCATGATCTTTCCGAAGTCGGCGGCGCTGAGAGCGTGATATCCCAGATTGTCACAGTAGCTCCTGAAAAAATACACAGCAAAGCACTTCATTCCTATTTAAATAATATCGAGAAATATAAAGTCAATATGAAAATGCTGTGATCAAAATGAAACGCCCCAACAGACAGGACCTCTTATATAAAGTCTCCTCAAGAAATAAAGATTCAAACCAATCATCAGAAAAAATGATATGTGTCATATTTCTCTCTTATCATAACCATGATGATATAATTTCACTGCTGTAATAAATAATTCCTTATTTTAAAAATTACAAGATCCGTTTTTAGATAAGTTACAAACCGTAAAAGCAACTGATTCAATTTTTTTATACGAACTATTGTTTATTTTTTACTTTTTTAATCATAAAACGTCAAAACCTTTTTTTTCTTTTTACAGAAAAAAAAATCCTCCTTTTAAAGGTTTTAAATTCTTTATTATTTATATCTATTTAAAAGCAACTTTAAAAGTTTTGTGATAAATTAATAATAATTTAAAAATTAAGTTTGTGTTTATTATTCATTATTAATAACTAATTCTTGAATGTTTTTTAAGTGCAGTTTCGATTTATTATAAATTTATTATATGAGTAATTAAGTATTTTTAGGATCCAATACTATGATAATTACTCATTTATAACACTTTAAGGTTTCATTGTGATTAATTAGAATTTTAAACCTTTTAAAATATTTTTAAGCATGGACCACATTTATAAAGTTTTAAAGGCTCTGTGTTTAATTTGTTTAAATGAATAATTATTTAAAAATATTTCCACACATGGTGGCACAGTGGTTAGCATGTACGCCTCACGTCCTGGGTTCGATTCCCGGGCTCGGGGCGTTTCTGTGTGGAGTTTGCATGTTCCCCCCGTGTGTGCCTGGTTTCCTCCGAGTACTCCAGATTCCTCCCACAGTCCAAAAACATCCACAGTAGGCTGATTGGCTGAGAGTGAGTGTGAATGGTTGTGTGTGCGCTGGCCTTGCAATGGACTGGCGAGCTGTCCAGGGTGTACCCCGCCCTCGCCCAGAGTCGGCTGAGATGGGCGCCAGCCTCCCCGCGACCCTAATTAGGATTAAGCGGCTTAGAAAAGAAAATGTTCTCCGTTGGCTGAACCAATATGGCTTGTGTCTTTCTTTAAAGGTTTTGAGGTTCAGTGCTGATTTATTATTACGTTGTTTTTTTTTGTACTTTTATTTATGCATTATTAATGTATGCATTATTTTAAAAAATTCTTTAATCCTCACATTTTTATGCAAATATAAATGTACAATTTACTACCAAATTAAAAAATTGGAAGGCTGTTCCATTTAAAATTATTATTTATAAGTTATTCATTTAAAAAAAAAGCTCGTTCTGCTCATTTATGAATTTACAAAAATTATATATTTTTTACATTTTTAATAAATAATAATTTCTTCATAAACATTTTCATTCATTTTTCCTGCTATGCTAGCAGTTTCAAGCCTGTATCTCATAAAGTGGCTTGTTCTGGATATGTTTTTATACACCATGGTGATATAAACTCACTTGTATTCATCGAAGACTTCCTGTTTAGGAAGCGAGGTGTCAGCGTGCTCCTCCAGGTGATTGCGAATCCAGCTGAACGCGTGCATCTGCTGCAGACGGCTCGAAGACACGCAGCTTTGCTCGCTGCTGAAAGGACAACGTAATCCCTTTTTTAATTTTTTGGTAGATCTTACTAACAAATCACGTCATACACCACACACCTGCATCAGGTATTTCAGGTTAATATACATATTTAATATCTATGTCTACGTCTACGTCTATGTGCCATCACTGAGTGTGTAATATATTAAAACATTTACAGTGTGGAAAGGTACGATTTTAAAAACACTCACATTTTGTCGCTGGTGCTGCTGCTGCTGGGACCCGAGGGCAGCCTGAGGTAGAGGTAAAGTTTCTCAATGTCTGTAAACCTCTCCACATCTTTCTGCAGAAGCACAGGGTAGGAAAAGAGAATAAAGATATAAACCCTTATACGCCTACACCTACTTATTGACCTTTTTGATTAACAGTCAGAGAAAATGTAACTATTTCTAAATATGTGTCTTCATTTATTCATTTTCTGAAGGGCTTAGTCCTAATTAGGGTCGCAGGGAGGCTGGCGCCCATCTCAGCCGACTCTGGGCGAGGGCAGAGTACACCCCGGACAGATCGCCAGACCATCGCAGGGATGTGTTTGTTTGTTTAGTATACTGTATTAAACCTGCAGGGGAAATTTAGCTCTGCATTTAACCCATCCAAAGTGAGCACACACACACACAGAGCAGTGGGCTGCCACACATTGCAGCACCTGGAGAGCAGTTGGGGGTCACCCTGGGTTTACACTGGGGCATGATGTCCGCGAGCTCCGCGATTTAAAAAAGCGCAGAGCTCCACGATTTATGAGCACGCTTGGAGTACGATCGTGTAAATAAAAAGGGGACAGCTCACATCCAGGAAATCATGTTTAGAAAGTTCATCAAAATCCCCTACGATGGAGCATCAAGGTCTGTTAAGCTCTACTGCGCCCTTCCCACGTTCTGTCACGATTGGAGTCAAATCGTAAAACATCGTATTAATCGTGGCAAAATTTTGATGATCATGAATCCACCAAGTTCCCTCAAGATCATCACGATTCCACCAAGTTCCCTCAAGATCCACAATTCCACCAGGTACCGGGGCTTGAACCCTCAACCTTCAGATCACTAACCTACTTCACTTAATCACTTAACCGCTGAGTCAGCACTCGCCACTTATGGAAAACCTTTATTGTGTGGTTTTCTTTCTGTACATCTGAGATCAATATATCAAGAATGAACAAAGAATAAGAAGGTAATGTTTATAAAAAGCCTCCAAGAGTCAGTCTTCACAACACACACACACACACACACACACACACACACACACACAGAGGCAGTAAATTCAGCCTAAGGAAATGATCTTTCATCCCTCTTTATCTCTCTCTCTCTCTTTCTCTCTCTCTCTCACACACACACACACACACACGTTCTTGGAGGTTTGTAGTTGCATTAAAAATGTATAAGCCGTCGCTACATCTTCGTCCTCTTCCTCGACTTCACTCCTCTTCAAAGGGAATGTGAAAGATGTTATGGTGCAGCAGAGCTGATTTATATTCTGTCTGAGTACAAGGGAGTGCGTGCATGCACACACACACACACACACACACACACACACACACACACACACACTTCACTACAATAAAGACCTGATGTTTCTGAAGGTCTAAGGAATAAAACAGCTTCCGCACACAGATCTTCACTATTTACAGAAACGTTCAGTATTCATTAACCTTAAGAGGAAGAGACGTTAATGAGGCCGAGATTTAAAGGTTTTTAAACTTTTTTTTCCCCAAAAGAAACATAAATACAGTGTGTGATGGCAGGCATCACCACGCCCATGCCCTCGTCCCCGCCCCCGTCTACATCCCGGCTCATACTGCACCTGACCTCGATCTTCCTCCTTGCAGGTGGTAGGACAACGTGGTGGTGGCTTTCTGTGGCTTTTTTGGGCTAAACCCGTCCAAACACCAGGAACCAAGCCTCGACCACCTGGTGCTTGCTGGCGAGTTCCCCCGCAAGCCTGTCTCCATGGAAGGTGCCCCCGTTTCCCTTTTCCGGGCAAGGTTGTCTTTAAACCTTGGCGCAACTCAACTCAAGTGAGGTCTCTGAATTTCTCTTTGTCTGACCCCACCCCGAGACCAATTTGCCTTGGGAGACTCTACCAGGAGCTGATGACCACGACCACAAAGCTCCCAGGATCATGGGGGCACTCAAAAACCTCTATCACATTAAGGTCACGATTCACCAAAGGGGAACGGAGAGGGAGATGGACAGACGAATCAGAGGGTGCTGCACCGGTCCGTTACGGTGAAGATGGAGCTGAGCCAAAAGGCAAAGCTTTCTATTTACCGGTCCATCTATGTTCCAACCCTCGCCTATGGTCATTTGGGTAGTGACCGAAAGAACAAGATCGCAGATACAAGTGAGTGAAATGAGTTTCCTTCGGAGGGGGTCTGGGCTCAGCCTTAGAGTTAGGGTGAGGAGCTCAGACATCCAGGGGGAGCTCGGGGTAGAGTCGCTGCTGCTCCACATTGAAAGTAGTCAGCTGAGGTGGTTCGGGCATCTGATTAGGATGCCTCCTGGTCGCCTCCCTTTAGAGGTGTTCCGGGCACGTCCAACTGGGAGGAGGCCCCGGCGCAGACCCAGAACTTGTTGGAAGGTATGTATATTCCATCTGGACAAAGAACGTCTCAGGATCCCACAGGAGGAGGCAGAGAGTAGGGAGTCCACGAGAGCTAATTGGCCGAGCTCTCATGGGAGGGAGGGCGTACGCTCCCCTGTCACTCACATCGATCACCAGCCAATCCACGGACGGCTGTGAACTCATTCGTACAAAAGGGGCGGATAGCGCTTTCCCTCCGAGTGTGTTAGGGCCGCCTACACCTGCACATGCACAGCAGTTCGTAAAGAGGCAGGTGGCAGCATCGCATGTCACAGAGGGGGCACGTGCTGCTTACACCCCTCCCTGGTTGGTGGTGGTCGTATGTGATAGGGAGGGGAATACTTGAAGGGTGGGAATTGGATAGAATTAGGGGAGAAAACACGATTTACATCATTTACCCACATTTACATGATATGGTTTGATCCTGCCCAGAAATCGGGCGTGAACTAATTAAATCCTACACAGGGCACCGTTAAGGGCTGAAAGATACTGAAAGCCTAAATTTATACGCTGTAGTGGAGGTTTAAATAAATAAATAAATAAAAATGGCCTCTGGATGCAGACGTCTCAGAGCCAAACATGCCGTCTATTTTGTAGATGATGAGCAAAGACAGGCACACACACACACACACACACACACACACACACACACACACACACACACACACACACACACACACAGAGAGCTTGTCCATCAGACAGTGCAGTGAAATTCCTTCCGTCTCATATTTTCCACTCTTTCCAAATGAGTGACACGGGAGCGGAGTTTGTTCTTTAATGTCTTCACACGGTTCACAAAGAACCAAACAGGTGGGTGGAGCTAGAAATGGTGCAGACCACTGATTGGTCCTGACAGTATATTTGTATTACATATCATATTTGTATTTATTAATTTCTGTTTTATCGTTTATGATAATGGCGGCACGGTGGTGTAGTGGTTAGCACGTCCACCTCACAGTGAGAAGGTCCTGGGTTCGTGTTCCGGAAAGAGCTGTGTGAGAGGCTGTGTGAGAGAAGCTGTGTGAGAGAGGCAGTGTGAGAGAGGCTGTGTGAGAGGCTGTGTGTGTGAGAGGCTGTGTGAGAGAAGCTGTGTGAGAGAGGCAGTGTGAGAGAGGCTGTGAGAGAGGCTGTGTGAGAGAAGCTGCGTGAGAGGCTGTGTGAGAGAGGCTGTGTGAGAGAGGCAGTGTGAGGGAAGTGGTGTAAGAAAAGTGGTGGGAGAAACTGTGTGAGAAGGTGAGAGGCTGTGAGAGAGACCATGTGAGAGGCTGTGTGAGAGAAGCTGTGGGTGAGAAGCTGTGTGTGAAAGGCAGTGTGAGAAGCTGCGTGAGAGAGAGTATGTGAGAGAAGCTATGTGTGAGAGGCAGTGTGAGAGAAGCTGTGTGAGAGAGGCAGTGTGAGAGAAGCTGCAAGAGAGAGAGAGAGAGTATGTGAGGGAAGCTGTGTGAGAGAGGCAGTGTGAGAGAAGCTCTGTGAGAGAGAAGCTTTGTGAGAGGCTGTGAGAGAGACCATGTGAGAGGCTGTGTGAGAGAAGCTGTGCGTGAGAAGCTGTGTGTGAAAGGCAGTGTGAGAAGCTGCGAGAGAGAGAGTATGTAAGAGAAGCTATGTGTGAGAGGCAGTGTGAGAGAAGCTGTGTGAGAGAAGTGGTGTGAGAGAGGCTGTGTGAGAGGCTGTGTGAGAGAGGCTGTGAGAGAGACCATGTGAAAGGCTGTGTGAGAGAAGCTGTGGGTGAGAAGCTGCAAGAGAGAGTATGTGAAAGAAGCTGTGTGAGAGAGGCTGTGAGACAGAAGCTTTGTGAGAAGCTGTGTGAGAGGCTGTGAGAGACACAATGTGAAAGGCAGTGTGAGAGAAGCTGCGAGAGAGAGTATGTGAGAGAATCTGTGTGTGAGAGGCAGTGAGAGAGGCTGTGTGTGAGAGGCTGTGTGTGAGACGCTGTGAGAGAGAAGCTGTGAAAGGCAGTGTGAGAGAAGCTGCGAGAGAAAGAGTATGTGAGAGAAGCTGCGTGTGAGAGGTATTGTGAGCGGTTGTGTGAGAGACTGTGGGATAGAGGCTGTGTGAGAGGTGGTGTGAGAGAAGCTGTGTGAGAGGTTGTATCCTACGTACAGTATATCAAGATTACTTCATTTTAATAACTTGTTTTTAGAAGGAAATAAAAACGAGGGAACCAAACACGCAATCTGAGTCTACAGATGTAAAGTCCACCATTGAGAAACCGTCGCTTCAGAGAATTTTCAATAACACAACAATATCATTAGTGGTTTATTTGTGAATTTGTGTCTTTCAAAATGTAAAAGATAAATGAGAAACAGGGCGACACGGTGGCATCGTGGTTCGCACGTCCGCCTCACAGCAGGAAGGTCCTGGGTTCGAGTCCCGGGCTCGGCAAAGGTGTATCAGAGTGGAGTTTGCATGTTCTCCCCGTGCTTGTGTGGGTTTCCTCAGGGTACTCCGGTTTCCTCCCGCAGTCCAAAAACATGCACATTAGGCTAACAGCTATTCCAAACCTCCCCTAGGTGTGAGTGTGCGTGTGAGTGTGAACGGTTGTGTGTGTTGCCCTGCGATGGTCCGGCGAGCTGTTTGGGGTGATCCTAATTAGTATGGAACTAATGGGAATAAATACTTTTGGTCTAATTTATAGATTATTGTATTCATTTGTTTTAAATGTTTAGAATCATCAGGTAACATTTATTCATTTAAAAATCAGGAAAAACTCACCAAAATGCTGTCCACCTTCGACTGGACGGATTTGCTGGAGGGAAAAAAAAAGAGAGAGAGAGAGATAGGAAAAATATATTAGTAATGAGGCAAACGTAACAAGAGAAACACTCAAAGCTGTCTTTATTAATAAACCGCTGGCATGTGAAATATGCTCACAGCTGCCAATCTAGCCCCGGCCGAGTCGCGCCGATACGTAATCACACCAACATATGCTGCGGCCACAAAGCAGCACGGCCCCAGCAGATACTGTTGGAACCGGAATAAACTAGTATAGGATCTATATACAGGTGTGGAATGGTACATGGTTTAATATGGACTTGTGGTAATATGAGACAGGTGGAAAATGACGGGTCTATTGAGTGTATTTTTTCTGGCAATCACCAATATTTATACTCGCACTAGCAAGCCGTGAGTCACTCTTACAGCCTGTGGTTTTATGTTTTAGTCACGATAAGAATTGGTATGGAGCGTCACATGTGGTGTAGTGGTTAGTAGGGGTGTGAATCTAACAACAACTCACGATTCAATTCGATTCCGATTTTTGGGGTGACGATTCGATTCAGAATCGA
>JBCNYH010000014.1:20829188-20854168 GCA_039654325.1 Tandanus tandanus
TTTTATAACCCAACCCTGACTTGTACTTCTCAACAACTTTGTCCCTGATTTGTTTGGAGAGCTCCTTGGTCTTCATGATGTGATGCCTCTTGCTTAGTGGTGTTGCAGCCTCTGGGGCCTTTAAGAAAGTTGGGTTTATACTGACAGATCACGTGACACTTAGATTGCATGCAGGTGGACTTCATTTCACTAATTATGTGACTTCTGAAGGTAATTGGTTGCACCAGAACTTTTGAGGGGCTTTATAGCAAAGGGGGTGAATACATATGCACATGCCAGTTTTCAGATTTTTATTTTTAAAAAATATTTTTTTTTTATATAGTTTTCTCATTTCACTTCACCAACTTAGACTATTTTGTGCAGATCCATCACATAAAATTCAGATAAAAAAAAAAAACATTTAGATTATAGGGTGTAATGTAACAAAATGGGTAAAAAGCCAAGGGGGGTGAATACTTTTACAAGGCACCGTAGTAACCCTGAACCATAAAGGTTTCGGAGGGGAGGAGGGGTCAGATATGAAATTTCAGTTAGTTGCAATCTGGAACCCTATCCTTAGATGCCACTAGGTAAGGTAAGGTAAGGTAAGTCTGTTGGGTGCTCATCAGAGCCGGCGCTTATCCCCGGTTTCTGTAGCGTGAAGCGACTAGGAGTTCAACTCCTCCTGGATGGGATGCTAGTCCATCGCAGGTTACCTTCCCAGTATATTACTGGTACCTATTTATACTGCTGGGTGGACAGATGCACACTTGTGGTTAAGACCTTACCCAGGGGTCTTTGCACATTGGGGGTCCAACAGGTGTCAAACCCACGACCTCTCGATCATGAGCCCAGCACCCTAATCACTACACCACCATTAGATGCCGCTAAATCTTACACAATGTACCTTTAAAGGATGTTACTTGGATGATTTGTGTGTGTGTGTGTGTGTGATGTGGATGTAAAACAGACACACAGATCTCCGTACGTACCACATGGAATGTCCTAAATGCTCGTCGTAATAATAAAGTAGCTCGAAGGAGTCAATCTGAAAATGAGAACAAAATACTACAAAACTATTTTTAAATTTTGAGATATATTCAATATATATTTATATAAATTTTATATAAGAGCTAAAATAAAAACACACTTAGTGTAGATCCTCATATTGTTCTAATTTAGAGTAAATCACCAGTGAGGGAGGATTGAGGTCCTTCATAATGGGGTTGTCTCTGACAGACAGGTGAAGCTGGTAGCCGCTGAGGATCAGGCGGTGGTTGATGGAGTCCCCCACCAGGTGGATGCTGGCGCCCATGACGAAGGTGATGATGCTCAGGTAGACAGCAGTGCGTGGCAGCGTGGTGGGACTTCTCTCCATCAGCTATGACAGGCACCAGTCACCATTTCATCCATTACATTCATTATATTCGTGTTTATATACTCAGAATTGGACACTCTGGGTCAGAACACAGCTTACTGTTACATCTACAGGTGTGTGCCATCACTGACATCCAAGACAATGGGTTTAAACATGTTGAATTAAATCATGTATAAAAATAGCTGCGGTGCTTACTGGCACGTGCATGAGAGAACATCTCTATTTGGTGTTTATTAGAGTGTGGTGTGTAAAAAAAACTTAGCGTTTCTACCTTCAGGAGTAAAAAGGGTGTGATGACGTTGTAGGCCATGTGGAAATAATCTCCAGCGCTGGGTTTGTTCAGAGGAAACCATTCCAGGGGTAATATAATCTGTGTGGATTCAAAAAGACAATTAGAAATATTTCTGCTGTGTAGAGATCGTTTGTGACTCGTCTCACAGCAAGAAGGTTCCGGGTTCATATCTAGGCTTTTCTGTGTGGAGTTTGCATTTTCCACCTGGGTTTGTGTAGGTTTCCTCCGGGTACTCCGGTTTCCTCACACAGTCCAAAGACATGCACACTACAGGCCACTGTAAATCACTCATGTGTGTAAATGTGAGTATGGATGGCTGGTTGTGTTTGTCCTGCGGTAGACCGATGACCTGTCCATGGGGTAACCCCATCTCTCACCTGAAGCCTTCCTTGATTGGCTTCAGCTTCCCTGCTGCCCTGATGGATAAGCAGGACAGATCATGGATGGATGGATGGATACATTTTACATTTACTTATCCAGAGTGACTTACAATTATTTTATATATACACAACTGAGAGATTGAGGATTAAGGGCCTTGCTCATGGGCCCAACAGTGGTGGTGGTACTGGGGACAGAACCCTCAACTTTCGGATCAGTAACCCATTCCCTTAGCCACTGAGTCGCCACTGAGTCGCCACTGAGTCGCCACTGAGTCGCCACTGAGTCGCCACTGAGTCGCCACTGAGCCGCCACTGAGCCGCCACTGAGCCGCCACTGAGTCGCCACTGAGTCGCCACTGAGCCGCCACTGAGTCGCCACTGAGTCGCCAGATGGGTGGATGTTTTTCTTTTTCAACGCAATTATGTCTTGGTTGTCTCCCATGTCTCCGAGATCTCTGCAGTACAAACCCCAGTACTTAGTTCTAGCGAAATTCTATGATTTCATTATAAATGGCAGTAAAATGATTTTAATGAACACACTGTAACCGGGATGAGACTCCGAAAGCTTCTGGAGTCAAATGAGAGAAAACCTGCTCTTTGTGAGGTACTTTTTCAAGTTTTATGCTCACACTAAGATGTTTAAATCAGATAAAGGGTGGCACGGTGGTGTGGTGGCACAGCAGTAAGGTCCTGAGTTCGAGTCCTGGGCTTGGCTGCTCCCGTGTGGAGTTTGCATGTTCTCGCTGTGCTTGCGCGGGTTTCCTCCGGGTACTCCGGTTTCCTCCCACAGTCCAAAGGCATGCACGTTGGGCTGACTGGCTGTTCCAAATTGCAAGTGGATGTGAGTGTGAATGTGTTTGTGTGTTGCCCTGCGATGGTCTGACTAGCTGCTCGGGGTGCATCCCGGCTGTGCCCAGTGTGGTCTGAGACGGGCTCCAGCCTCCCCGCGACCCGAATCGGATGAAGCGGTTCGGCATATGAGTGATTGAGAGAGAGGGAGGGAGAGGGAGGGAGAGAGAGATCAGTGAAACACTAAAAGATGGCAGCAGTGCTTAATAACTATTTCAAGTTCCTTTAATCACCATCACTATCGGCCTCCCGAAGTCCAGGATCCAGTTCTGGACGGTGAAAGACAACCAGAGATCCATGTGGAATTGGGTCGGCGCAGGTGGAGGAGCTGCTCTTTCTCTCCCTATCATACTGTCCAACAACACAGAGACACAAATCATCCACACAGCTTTTACAAATCATATCTTTCAATAAGGCGGTACTTCAGGACACCTTCACGGATATACTTTCATTTAATAAACTCCTTAAACTTCATTAAAACTCTGCAAATATTAAACAAACCGTTTACTTGTATACATGTATTTTCTGGAGAAAACAACAACAACAAAATATTAAACTCGCTTCAGTCTAATTTTGACGATAAAATACAGTTTTGTTTTAAAATGTAATAAACCTTAAATATGGCGGCGCTGTCCCGTCTCCTCTCGGCCGTTTACGGATCATTTTAAAAACAATAAATAAAGTCCTTAAACTAATTTGTGTTTAATTACTTAAGTCATTAGTCTTGTGACTGAGGTAAAAATGAATTACTTCCGTAAACAAACACCTCTTCTCGACGTCACATCCGCTAATCCATGTGTTCTTCCCATACACCTCTAAATACCTAGACCGGACACTCCGTCGATTTTCAATGTGGTGTGCGCGGAGTCAACTGGACGCCATCTTGGACAATGTTCCATCGGCATCAACAGCATGGAAAGAGATAGAAGAAGTAAGAAAAAAAGGAAGGTTTTGGGGTCAAAATGCTTTGTGGTAAACTGTAAAAATTACAAGAACCAACACAGCAGATCTGCAGGGATAACATTTCGCAAGTACGTGATAATCACATGGCTAGAAAGCCATATAAACCCACGTTAGAAGAGTGTGCATTCACATGAGTATGAGGATGGGACTGGTGTTTTTCACTGTACGCATCATGTGCATGTGTAGGAGTCAGTACTTACATGTACATGCATTAAGTAAATGTAAACTCATTATTCAAATATATGGGATTATGATTGGGAACATGATCTTATGAGTATGAAAAGTACTCCTGCAACAATGACTACTATATTATACACATATTACATCTACATGTACATGTAGATACTCGTACATTTGTCATTCGTGTGTATAGATCTATGTTATATGATATTATGTCCCAAATATGCATTATGTATCCATATATTATATAGATGTACATGTGTGTTATTTCAGGGTTACTGAAGTGACAGTGACGGAGAATGGCAGTATGTAAAGTGACCTGTCAGTTGAATAACTGTTTATTTTGCTTGTCTGTATTGTGGCAGTCATTAAAACGAGCATTTTAACTGACAATTTATAGATGTAAGGTGACCTGTCAGTTGAATTTTACAATAAGTTCATGAACAAAGTGTTTGATATTGTAACCTATTCTTTGCTGTGAGTTTTACAAACAACTAAACGTTCATGTTATCTGTCGAATCTCATTCTGTTCTTGCTCTTTATTGATCTTCTACATCGGTTTTGTTCTCTATAGCAGTTTAACCTGTTTCAGTTTGGCAGATCAGCATAATGTTTGATTCATTAAGTTTTCTTTATTTTTTGGTTCTATACTTGTATTATTTTAGTTCTTTCAATGTTATATTACATGTTGGTATATTTTGTTCCATATTTTGGTGCTCAAAGGCATTGGGATTGTAGGGGGCGAGAGAAAGAAATAAGCTACATAAAGTGAACATACATGTGTCTAGAAATTATTTTATTTATTTTAATTTGTTTTTATACCAACAAGTACCATCCATAAAACAATAAATATATTAATATAAATTTATATATATATATAATATTGAAACAGTTTGATAAGGTCTAATAGATGTAAACAAGAGCATACTCTTAATTACTAGCAAATCTATTGGTTTTCTATATGTTTAACTGTTCTTTTTAAAGAATAACTTTATGAAAAAAATTTGCAACAAGTTTTCGACAATAAACAACATTAAAATATACAGCACTATTGGAATAGAAATGTTTGCATGTTGCGAATAGCATGACTTAATGTGGGTAATTACATTGTTTTTAATTAATAAATAACGTATTTATTCTGTACTATTCATTCCATAACAATAAAATAAACACGCCGATATTATGATATCATGTTATGTGCCAAATAAACCCTCAGATCGCTTTCTTGTGGCATTAAAACGTTTTCTTTATGCTCACTTCCCCCATTGTTTCTATAGCGAAAACCCACAAGGAACACTCTCCAAGATGGCGTCTTATTGACACCGTGAGAGCGACGCACGATCGGTCTATTGTATTTAGATGTCTATGGTTCGCTTTGTTGAATTTCCGCCCTCTTGTGGACAAAACAGCAGCACGACCGTGACTAGTGTTGTGTTTTATTACACACACACACATACATATATTAATAAATTGTCTTACATCGGATAAATACTGCAGGGAATGTGACGAAAATAAGAATAACAACGATCGATAAGTGGTATTTTAGGGTTTATAAACATGTAATAAGGCAAGATTTGTTTTGTGCAGAGTAATTCGTTGTCGATATTTGAGAGTTTGAACCTCATCGGCTACCGTCGTGCAGTTATCAAGTAAACATGGCGTCAGACGGAGACAGCGATGAGGATTTTGTCACTTATGGAACTCCTTTGGAACCTTACGAGGAAGGTATTTATTCATATTGGTTAAATATATATCAGATAAGAAATTGTGTGAAATTACTTGTCTTCATTTCTGCAGCGGTGGAAACATTAAAAGCCGCATATTAAGCAGTTTTTAGTAGTTTTCTTTTTCCTACTTGTAATGGTCCAAGCCCCGCCTCCTCTGCATGGATTGGCTAATATGAGGCACTCAAGCACAGCTCGAATGTTTAATAGGGTGAACGTGAACTGCTAGCCAATCCTGGCTTAGTATGCGGGGCTTGTTGGAATATGGGTATGATAAAAAATAATGCGTGGAGAGCTAGCTATTAGATAAAATATTGTTTAATAAATTAATAGCTTATTATATCTACTACATAAGTACACCTCATAAAAATAATAATTAAAAAAAAATTTTTTTTTAATGTTCAAAATTCAAAAACAAGTAAACATTTCACCCTCTTTAATACAGATATGAAGCTGCAGGCCCGTCGCCTGGGGGTGGAGGGCAGGAGGGGGGACCTTTTTGTCCGGCTGGGGGTTTGGGGGCCGCTTAGGTCCTGGGTACCGCCCTGGGGTAGGGGTGGGGTGTTGCTTTAGGGTTAGGGATATGAAGTCCCCCTGAATCTCCTTACTGAAGTTAAAAATGGCTTTTGGTTTTATTTATTTATATATATATATATATATATATAATTTATAATTTATAATTATTTATAAATAATAAAATATAAGCCTGTGCAGAGCCTTTACTTTGAGCAGCATGTAGAGGGATGTTTTTTTATTAATGTTATTTTTATTAATTGCTTTGTGGTTTTAGCAGAGCAACCGAACAGGTACAATAACTACCGGCACTTAAACTCTAAAGCCAATTTCTGCTACAACAACCTGCTGCAGATATCAACCTGTCCAGTCCAGCTGTTTGTTTGCGAGCACAAAGTTCACGTTTACCCATGATCCTCTTACTGTACGTCCTTTCAGATGTCGACTCCTGAATATCACTACAAGTAGAAAAATAAAAGGAAGGATCAGTTAAGGCAGAAAAACTGTCATGAAAAGGGACTAAAACTTCTTCTGATACTGTGACATTTCTACAAATATCTAATAAATAGAGTGTGATCACACGCAACACCACTCCCGGCCTTTTAGAACATTTATCATAAGATAATACTTAGCGCCACAAATATACAGGCATCGCCCACAATTTGGGGGTTGGATAGTGGATAAAAACGATTCTGAATTCTTTAAAACCACGGGGGAATGATAACTATTCACACACACACACACACACACACACACACACACATAACACTTTATCAGAGCCATTTTGTGTGGAATGCTGATATTTTAACAAGGTTGTGGCTGAAGATTTGCGACTGTCATCGGTCCTGAACCAGTGGGGGGAAATCATGGAAACTGCTACAGGTCCGTAAATCTACATGCGTATAAAATAATCTACAAAAGTATAAAATAGTGAAATATGGACACAACTTGAAAGATCCTTTAAGAAATCAGTGTATACGCCATGCTACAGGAAACCGCATTCATTCAGACTGAGCGTTATAACAGACCGACTCTTCATCATTTTACAGCAACCGTAGCAAATTTAAGAGCAGTTTTTTTAGAGCCGTTTTAGATTTTCTGTTCTGGCTTGTTGGCAGCTTCTGAATGCCGCGGTGTTACTGTTAACACCTGTAGCGGTGCTGGTTGCATGACGGCTGTCAAACCTGACAGCCATTTCACACTGAGGCTCTGGAATTGGCTCAAAACAATCTTCAGTAAAATGGTTTCTACAAATAACGGAATGAACGCTGGGCGCTTTCCAGTCTGAACCGCGTTCGTTTAACGTCCTGATCCATTCATCACACAGTTTTGACGGGTCGGTCGGTCAGGTTTGGGGAAACACCTAATAAATCGACCACACGGTTCTGTGTGTACTCTCTTCGTGATCATTCGGGTTTACAAGTTTTCTCCAGCGTCATCATCTCCCATAATTCATTGCGCAATCACATTACATACTTTAATAATACGCTGGGATTTGCTGAGTGAAGCAGCCCTTAAGACGAACCACAGTGGAGAGTCTCTACCAGGTGTTTGTGTGTTTATTCATCTGAATAGTCTTTTGAACACCGTGAAAATTATAAAAGATAAATACAAATCTTTTTTTTTTTTTGCAGGTTCCTAAACAAATTGTCAACAAAGACATGAATTTACAGCACAATACTTTCACTCTTTCACCCAAAAACTATGCATTAGTGAACATATAAGCACAGAGATTAAACCTTCAGTAGCTTACAGAATAAAATAATAATCACTCTAACGGTTTAATTTTAACAGAAATCACTTTCTAACACAAATAGCACTGAACACCTGCTCTGTTCATCCAGGGGATGCGGCTCTATAGACCGAGGACCTTCTTGCTGTGAGGCAGCCTGCTGCCCCACGTTTCCAATAAAAGGAAAAATAAAAGTCCCTGCATTCAGTCCCCTTTGAGTTACAGTGGTCCAAAATTATTAATAAACATAAATTAAATAATCACATTTTTAAGTTCCGAGGCCATTTTTAAACATTTGGAGTTGCATTATAATTGTATGCACTTCATCGTAGCTTTCAGTATCTTAATAATCAAGCTATAACGTCTTGTACAGAAAGTTACTGATATGTTACATTTTGCATGTTGAAGTTTTGAAGCTCAATTAAAAAAGTTTTAATCCGGGTTTGGATTTAATACAGAAGTAGATCAGAAATCAAATTATGTGAAAATAGGTTTTATTAGGTAAATGAATTTCTTTTTGAAGAAAATCTATGACATGAACTGAGAGACACGAGATAGGTTGCCATGGAATTACCTGTAGGATCTTTATCCTTTTGGAAGTCACATTTTCCTCATGTAGAATTCAGAGTTGAATTAAAGGCTGTTAGCTGCTGCGTCCCTGTGGCAGTGAAGTCACCCCAAACCATTACAGTTCCACCACTTTCATAGTTGCGTAGTTTGCGTGAGGTTGTTTTCCTGTTCACATGTGTACCGTGACTGTGGCCACACAGCTCTGTCTTCAACCCTGTCCAGAGAACATTATTCTAAAACGCCTGGACTTTACCTTTAACCTCACATGGGAGCGGTTCTGCCGAAGTATGACTGCATTGTGGCCAAACAGCTTCACACGGAGGTGACTTTGAAAGCAGTTCAGTGCCGATTAACGTGACGGTGGTGAGCCAAAACAAAAGTGATCAGTAGGTGAAGACACGGTGTGAATAGATTCAGAAAGGCTGCGAAAGGTGAAAACAAGGCAGCTAGACGCTGATACATGGTTTTGAGAACCGCTGTGAAATTTCAAACATTTTGGAAGTCTCGTGGTTTATGGCGGTTCGTGGCAGTCACCGGCAAACACCATCGCAGTGTCAAGACGATGTCACTGCGGTCTAAGATGGTTTGTGACTGCACTGGACCGCCGTCAGAACCGCCCCATGTGAGGCCAGCTTTATGTTTATTGGTAAACCGAAGTCTTGCGCTAATGTTTTTTTTATCCGATGCTTTTTCCTGGCACGCCTTCCATGCAGGTCAAATTTGTCCAACCTCTTTCTGATTGTAGATGTAAGCACTTTCACACCAACAGTTACACTAGTTACCTGCTGACCCTTGGGGCTCTTGAAGACCTTTCAGCTCAGGTGGTCTGCTCTTACAGGATGAAATGTTTACTCGTACAAATATGTTGGGAAAAAAAAATCGGCAGTATTCAAGGGTTGTACTTACTGTATCTGTTGAATCACGAAAACCAACCATTTTCTGTACCATCATGTGAAGATGAGCCCATCAGAAAGCCGGTACCTGTACACGACCAGACGGTTAAGGATGAGAAAGGACGCTACAAAAGGTTTCACGGAGCCTTCACCGGTGGTTTCTCTGCTGGTTACTTCAACACCGTGGGATCAAAAGAAGGTCAGATAGAAGCATTTTAGACGACAGGAAACTGTTTGTGGCTTTTATTTTCTATTACGGGATTTCTCCTGTAGATATAACCTCCTCATTGCTCTTGTTTAGGGTGGGCGCCGTCTATGTTTGTATCATCACGAAATCAGAAGGCAGAGAATCACCATGTCAGACCAGAGGACTTCATGGACGAAGAAGTACGTGTCGGCTTATGGGTTTTAATCCGATTATTTTTATTTCCTATTCATTCTGATCGTCAAAGGGAGGAATAGAACTGTTTAAGATAAGTGTTCGAGTCTCATGAACTTGAACGAGAGGTACCAGGCAGGCCCGTTGATGGGAAGAGATTCTTGATTTCAGCAGCTTGTGGCTTCATGCCTTCATACCTCTTCGTTCTTCTTCTGCAGGATCTCAGCGAGCACGGCATCGCACCCCAGCAGATCACCACCACGGATGATTTCGCGTCTGGGAGGTCTGATCCGATCAGAGACAAAGCCCGAGCCATCAGCTCCCTCACCACTCCCATCCCCGGAGACACTCTGCTGGAGGAGCTGATCGCACCTGCGCGGTATTTCTTTCGTTTCAAGCGATCGTACCGCTCTGTAGTCATCACTTCGCAGCCGGTAGAGGAAAAAAAAACGCTTGCTGTTGTTGTACGATGTCAAATAGACACTCGGGTCGGGTGGAGTATAGAAAGTTCCAGATTTGGGTTAGTGAGCATGTCAGTTTGTTCATTAGAGGAAATAAACGCACACTTTTTATACTTTTAATTATCTAACAAACTTTATTTTCCCTTCAGCTTAAAGTTCCCATCCTGAAGTTATGAGTAATTGTAGTTATATTTACATTTATGGCATTTGGTCGACGCCCTAATCCACAAGGACTTAGATTTTTATAAAACTGAACAGGTGAGGGGTCGGGTTCTTGCTCAAGGGACCAACAGTAGCAGCTTGGTGGTACTGGGACTTGAAGCTCAGACCTTCTGATCAGTAATCCAGAGCCTTAACCACTGAGCCACCACGGTCCACTACCTCCTGTGAACCTAATTAAATATAATAAATTCAACGCTAATTAAAAAAGTTCTCCGTAAAGTAAACATTTTCATTATTATTATTAACATCAGTATTATAGACACTTGGAGGGAAAGTGATATCCGCCCCTTTGTACGAATGAGCTCACAGACCCCCATGGGTTGGCCGGTGATCACTGTGAGTGACAGGGGAGCGTATGCCATCCCTCCCTCCTGTGGGAACTTGGCCAAACAGTCCCCATGGACCCCCGGTCATGTCATCAGTGTTATATTGTAATTGATGATGATGTTGTTCTTGTGGTTGTTAATAATAGTAATAATAATAATAATAATAATAATTGCTCTGTGTGTGTGCAGGTCGTCTATCGGGGTGGAGCTGCTTAGGAAGATGGGTTGGAAGGATGGCCAGGGGGTCGGACCCAGACTGAAAAGGAGACAACGCAAACAAGCAAACCAGGGTATGTTATCTAGCACAGTGCAAACGTTTGTGCACCCTTACTTCAAAATGCAGCTGAAACTTTCAGATTATTGACGGTGTAATAACCATAATAATATTTCCACCTGATATAAATAAACTCCAGAGGACATTTTCAGGTAAACGTGTTGCTGATTAATAAAGAAATGCCCGAGTGGCGCATCAACAAGGTGCGTAACTATCAACCAAGAGGTTGGCTGACCAACTATCAACCAAGTTCGATTCCAGGGTAATTCCGCAGCCATCCGTGACCGGGAGTCCATGGGAGCTGATTGGCCGAGCTCTCATGGGAGGGTGGGATGGCATACGCTCACTTCCGATCACCAGCCAATCATGGGCGTCTGTGAGCTCATTTGTACAAAATGGGGAGGATAGCAATTTCCCTCCGAGTGTGTTAGGGCCGCCTCCACATGCGCATGCGCAGCAGTTCATAAAGAGGCGGGTGGCAGCATCGCATGCTACGGAGGGGGCACGTACATGCTTACGCCCCTCACTGGTTGGTGATGGTCGTATGTGATAGGGAAGCAACACTCGGCAGGTGGGAATTGGATAATCAGGGAAGGGGGGGGGGTGTTACTGAGCAGCAGGTGGTTGGTTCAAGCCCCAGTACCCAAAAGCTGCCACTGTTGGGCCCTTGATTAAGGCCCTTAACCCTCAGCTGCTCAGCTGTATAAAGAGGATTAAAATGTAAGTGGCTCTGGATAAGGGCGTCGACCAAATGTTGTAAATGTAAACTTTTGCACTTGAATAAAACTGTTATTACCTGGTTATTACAGATGGCAAAGTATATAGCTGTGCTTTACCACCCGGTGGATCAGAGGAGTCCGAGGTGACTATAAACAAACAAATATATTATTATATTTTATGATTTTAAATAATTTATAATAATGATTCTTAAAGTCTCGTCATTTGTAATTGTTGACTTTAATTTGATATATTTTCTGATAAGCAGTGGGTTTTCTCTTTATATAAAATGTATTGATTTAATTTTTTAAACCTAATATTAGTATCTTTTATATTTATATGCATATATATATGTAAGTTTGGTTATACCCGTAAACACGCCCTCTCTTGAATAAACCGCTATTTAGGACGATGATGAGTTTGCCCCAGAGAACGTGACATTCGCCCCTAAAGACGTGACTCCGGTGGATTTTACCCCCAAAGATGACGTCCATGGACTCGGCTACCGAGGCCTCGACCCCCTGCAGGCCCTGAGAGGCGAGTCAGGGGCGTCGCATATCAACCTGTTCACGCTAGACTCTGATAGGACGAGACTGTATGATGACAGGAAGGCAGGGCAACCTCGTAAGGGTGGCATCTCTGGACAGGTGAGGCGTTTTATTCATTCATTCATTCATTTATTTATTTATTTATTTATTTTTGTTTGTTTGAGTTTGTGTAGAATTCACGAAGAATCATTACTCGTCCAGTCGAATCGATTGATTGTTTTTTTCCCCCGTGTGTGTGAAGGCATTCGGCGTCGGAGCCATGGAGGAGGAGGACGATGATATCTACCACAGAGACGCATTGTCTAATTATGACATCGTCCTAGGTGGCGAGGAGCCGGGGGACGGACTTTATGGATGGACGGCGCCTCAGCAGTACAGACAGAAGAAGAAAAGTGAGTCTGAATCACAGGTTCATTACATCATGGTGTTATATACTTCCCTCGGTGTGTGGTGTGGACTCACAGCGCGCCATAAAATAGGATAAAATCTGTAGTGGAAAAAGAAAGAAGGAATAATCACGAAGGAAATAGAAAACGCAAGAAAGAAAACATTGATATTGACATGACTTTCCTGAACTGCTTAATGCGACTGTTAGAGGTGGGGGGAGGCTGGAGCCCTCATCTCCTGTTGATGACTCTTATTTCTGCACTTACTTTTGTATTATTTGTTTGTTTGTTTGTTTGTTTATTTATTTATTCTTTTACAGATAAATTTTTTTGGCACTCATGTGACTCCACTGTGTGGCACTTTAAGCTGAAATATTTTTAAACACATAAAATATATCAGAAAGAATTTGGTGTTATTTGTTCATTTTGTCATTTAAAAAAAAAAAAAAGAAGATTTTCTGACCTGTTTCCTTTTTTAAAATGTAGATTCCGGCAGAGACGCCGCATACGTGGGGAAAATCCTGGAAGGTTTCACGTTAGCTTCTGAACCCGTGGAAGCCAAAATCGTACGTGAGAATCGCAAACACTTTAAACAACTGCAGCTCACAAAACATGACGAGATTAAGACTTAAAGTTGGACTGGAGTCGTTTCTGTCCTGTGTATTATATCCTGGATTGTTTTATTATGAAATGATGACGTATAAACGGTGTGTCCAGGTGTTTCCGCCGCCCGTTCTGCCTCGTGATTATCGCCCGGTGCACCATTTCCGGCCGGTGGTGGACACGTCATCCGTCAGCCCGCTGGTATCCCAGGCGCTGCAGTCTTCACGTGGACAGCTATCCCAGAATGCACCACAGCAGAGCCGCCACACGTTGGACTCCACCCAGAGGAGAGAGATGCTGGGAGAGACCAGCTTACAGGGTACTGATGTTTCTATTATTATTATTATTATTATTATTATTATTATTTAATGCCAGTGAGACAACATGTTTCATAAGATCAATATATTTGATATGCTATAAAACTTTATTACTGTATAACTAATGTGTATGTATGTTTTAACTAAAAGATTTCCCCTTGCCTACCTGTACAGTAAAGTGTGTGTATTGTGCAGGTCCACGCTCTGTGTTTGAGCTCCTAGACAGTAAGGACCGCGAGCGGTTGAGTGAGATCCGTAAAGCTACAGAAGAGAAGAGAGCAACGTTACAGGATCGTTTCCGTTCCAGTTCCACGCCGTCTGAAGTTCACTCCCAGCTTCAGGTCTCTAAAGCTCAGGCAGACGTTCAGGTCCAGCCCCGTGCCTCCGACACGACCCAGCAGGCTCTCAGCGTCTGGTCGAGTCCCACAGCTCAAACCAGCCAGACTTTTAAGCCTTTTGAGATAAACCCATCCAAGCAGGCGCGCTACGACCGCTACATCGGTCACCTGAAACAGGGGAAGAAAGGTGAGAGACGATCGCTGTACTGTAGTGTAGCAGACTCTGTAATACAACGCTAATCACTTTTACCACCGGCGGAATTCTGCTGATGAGCCGGATCGCTGTACTCCGTGTTTATCTTTGTGTGTTGTGTAGATGCCGTAGATTTGAGTCTGGACCCAACGATGACGGAGTGGGAGCGAAGCCGAGAACGAGACGAGTTCATGCGCGCGGCTGTCCTCTATAAGCCGAGTAACTCTTCGCTCTCGTCTCGCTTCACCCGCGCCAAAAACGAGGATGACACAGACAGCGTAGAGGTGACACGCGATCAGGAGGTCAGCATACTTGAAACAGTTATTTATTTTGTTATATATTCTACAGGAAGAGAAGAAAAGCACACTAATGAGATTTAGGTGGGAACTCTGTGGGGATGTTTCTCATGCCGGTATACCCGTGGTGATGGGAATGAATGTCTCAGTGATGGAAACTTCTTCTACTCCATCTTCCCCTCCAAACTCGTACTTGTTTCAAGCCATAAAGTAAAATTCACCTTTTTAATAAAATAAAATTCACTTTCTTAATAAAATAATAGGGTGACACAGTGGGGCAGTGGTTAGCACGTCCGCCTAACAGCAAGAAGGTCCTGGGTTCACTTCCCGGGCTCTGGACGTTTGTGGAGTTTGCCTGTTCTCCCTGTGCTTGTGTGGGTTTCCTCTGGGTACTCCGGTTTCCTCCTACAGTCCAAAAACATGCACAGTAGGCTGATTGGCTGATCCAGATCGCCCCTAGGTGTGAGAGTGAGTGTGAATGGTTGTGTGTGTGTTGGCCCTGCAATGGCCTGGCAAGCTGTTCAGGATGTACCATGCCCTCGCCCAGAGTCGGCTGAGATGGGCTCCAGCCTCCCCGCGACCCTAATTAGGATTAAGCGGCTTAGAAAATAAATGAATAATAAAATAAAATTGACTTTTTTTTAAATATCGTACAACATGCTTACGGAAGTGAACCTCTCCAGCGGAATGGCATCTCGTGGTGAAACTGGGTTTCCATTAAAGAAATCTTATCTCAGTAGCATCACACTTACAGACAATATCAAAACTTTGAAGAGGGGCGTTACCAAAACGAATTCACATCAGAACCTCGTATCAGGAGAAGTTTTAGGCGATTTTAGGCTGTGCCTAAATATTTATATTATTCCACACCCGTTGCCTGTTTTAATTGGGGTCAAACTTTAACATTAAAAAATATTGCCAAGTAGAACCCGTCTCCATGGGGCGATGTTTGTTTGTGGTGTAAATTTGTAAAATGAATGAGGAGGTGTGTTTTATTTGATGTTATTTGTGTTTGTGCATGTTGACAGGGTGATGTGGATGATAAACAGGCAGCAGTGAAGATGAAGATGTTCGGGAAACTCACTCGAGATACGATGGAATGGCATCCGGATAAACTACTGTGTAAAAGGTTTAATGTTCCAGATCCTTACCTAGGGTGAGCGCGCGCGCACACACACACACACACACACACACACACACACACTTCTTTCTTTTACATTTAATGTTTTACTATCCTTGTGAGGACCTTCAGTTGATATTATTATAACGCAGATTATTAAAGCTTTGCTACATTTAAATCTAATCCTAATCTTAACTTCAGTTTATAAAGCAAAAACTTTTGGCTCATTTAGGCTTCTTTAAAAAAGAGGTTTTCTGGTCAAATGTGCCCACAAGTGTAGGAATACGTGGGATTTGTAAAGGCGTCATATATAATATTCTCTTTCCTCATCATTTTTTTTCTTTTAATCATCAGTTCAGGTATCGTCGGCCTCCCCAAAGTGAAGCGTGACAAGTTTTCTGTATTCAATTTCCTGTCCGTCATGGATGACCAACAGAGCTCTCAGGCCACGCCTACATCCAGCTCAGGGACTGCTGCTGCTTCCTCTCTCAGTTCCTCGTCAGCATCCTCTGGCAAACGCTCAAGGTGGGATGTAGCTGATCAAGGGTCAAAGGTTAAAGAGACACTGAGCGTACAAGAGGCTGCGCAACCGCGTGATCACATGATCAGTGTAACGCCGTCTACATCATCCTCAGACGCCGTCACTGCCGTCACTGCCGCGGAGGTATTTTAATCCTTAATAAACTGCACTGGTGTGAGGTTCACCTGCTCACTCAGCTCATGTAGAAATCATCAAAAGCTAGAATTTATTTATTTTTAAATCTGTTTAAAATAAAATTTTAATGTAAAATAAATTAATAAATACATGAATAGTGAATAAAAGACAAATGTGTAAATAAATAGGTAATATTTGTAACAAAACAAAAAAAGCCCTAAATATAGTAATATGGGCAACAGGGTGGTGTAGTGGTTAGCACGTCCGCCTCACAGCAAAAAGGTCCTGGGTTCGAGTACTGAGGTCGGGCGTTTCGGTGTGGAGTTTGCATGCTTGCGTGGGTTTCCTCTGGGTACTCTGGTTTTCATCCCACAGTCCAAAGACATGCACATTAGGTTAATTGGTTCCAAATTGTCCCTAAGCGTGAGTGTGAATGTGTGTGTGTGTGTGTGTGTGTGTGTGTGTGTGTGTGTGTGTGTGTTGGCCCTGCGATGGCCTGGCGAGTTGTTCCAGGTGTACCCCGCCCTCGCCCAGAGTCAGCTGAGATTACATGCTTATTACTTTAAAGAGTCTGACACCACCTCTGTATGTGTTTATATTAGCACAAAATATCACTTAATGTTACTCGTCTTATAGATTAACCGCTGCTGGAGGGGCCAATAATTTTAGAAATGCCTGTATACCGCATTACTCCAAAACCCTCATGAAATAAAGACAGGTTTATATTTCAGGGCTTATGATTCTGATCCCATAATTCATAATTCTGATGTGATCAATAGCAGCCTGAGGTATCCGAGCGTGATGCTGAGGAGAAAACCAAGAAGGCTGAGGAAGATGAGGAGGCAGAGGAAGAAGAAGTCAGGCCTCCGATGGACCTGTTCAAGGCCATCTTCGCCAGCTCGTCTGACGAGAAGAGCTCGTCTTCATCCGAGGAAGAGAGCGGTGAAGAGGAGGAGCAGGAGGCGGCGCCACAGATACCGGTCATCACACCTGCAGTGCCTGTTGTACCTCAGGCTCCTCCTTCAGTACTTTTAAGCAGTGTAACTGGTATGAGCTAAGCTTAGATGTTAAAAATGATTAAAAACACAATTATTTTATAAATCTAACATCATTTATGAACGATGCAGAGCCAGAACCCCAAATCGCAGATAAAGGCCCGGAGAAAGAAGCTTCTGCTGTTTCTTCTCTCCCGACTGTGGATCTCGAATGTGAGGAGTTTGGACCCAGACTTCCACCACCTGGTAAGTTACTGAATTCTCCATTCTGATTGGTCAGAAGGTGGCGATCCCTGTTCTGTTCTGTAATTCTATAGTAACCGCTCCTTCACAGACGAAAATAAGGGAGAGGGTTTTTTTTAATATAACTTTATAATTATGGCACCTTTATTTTTGTATCAGGACAAATATTCCCCTCGTCCTCGTCACCAGTCTGGGAAGAAAAGCCAAAGAAACAAAGCAAAGAGAGGCACAAATCCAAGAAAGAACACAAACACCGGAAGGAGAAAAAGGTGTGCTGGTTTCCATGGTAACAGTGATGTCCTTTCTGCTTGTTGTTTTAAATTCTGTGCCATTTTATCATGTTTCTTTTTGTCTCAGCATAAGAAGAAGAGTAAGAAGCACAAGCATAAAGTAAAACAGAAGAAGAAGAAGAAGTCAGAGGAGATGGACAGTAGCTCCAATGACTCTGACTCTGACGTTGGTGATGTAACCAAGACCGGGTCGGTGTCCAGTGAAGAGCTGCTCCAGAGGTCCGGGGTCGTACCTGTAGTCGTTACGCACCCTGTCCATGATGTTACGTCTTTTTTATTTTTAGAATTAAAACTCTGAAACTAACTCACTGACTTTGTTTTCTGCTCTCAGGCTGAAACACCTGCGAGGAAAGAAGTGATCATGTGACGACCCTCAGACGGATGAACTGTCCTCCATGAGGATTCTGCTTTAACACACGCCAAAGTTAAATTCGGTGTGAAATAAAAATTTAATCTGTGCTTTCTAGACTTGTACGTGATTTAAAAATAAAGTTACTGTGAGTCCCGTGTGATGTATTGAATCTTACTTGAGCATTTGAATAAAAAATTATTTCAAATACAGCCTTTAATTAAAAATTATATGGTTTTATATCATATAACGCATTTATTCATTCATTTTCTAAGCCGCTTAATCCTAATTCGGGTTGCGGGCATCTCAGCCGACTCTGGGCACTTAAAAGATCCAGATGTGCTGCTTCTTTTTAAAATAAAAACAAAAATATTAGTTTGAAACCATCCTTTAAACAAAACCCGTTTCACACTCATGCAAAAGGCCTTGACAAGAAAAGAAAAAGAACACGCATTCACTCACTGATATCTCGAGTTATATTCTCGCCTCTCGCTTCTTTTATTACTGCACAGTCCTTTGTTTGTGAATGGATGCTGTTACTAGGCAACCCAAGGAGCCAAAGGGCACTCAGCATGACACCTTGCTACGTTAATGAGTTTCTGTGCAGCAGCATCACCAGTTTTGTGGTGTGTGAATATAGATAAATAAATCGTATCCCTCGGAACAATACGGTGATGATTGCATTCATTTTATATGCATTCCACACGTTAATGAAGTCGCTGCTGATGGAAATGTGGGTCATGTCCATCAGAAATCATTTTTTTTTATTGCATGTATTAAAATCAATTAGAAAAAAACAGGAATTTAGAATCCCAGTAATTAAAACTAGAGACAGTAACCTGAGTATCAGCTGATACAGACGTTCATATAATATTGTTATTTTTGAAAATGACGAAGATTTAAATGTTATTTATTCCTCACCAAAAAACTTTTCAACATAAAATCACTTGCATTTATTCCTTATGGAAACTACTTATCCTATTTTTGGTTACAGGGAAACTGCAGCCAATCCCAGCTGATTTTGGGTGAGAGCTGGGGTTACACCCTGAACAGCTCGCCAATCCATTGTAGGGCTAACAGACACAAACAACCATTCATAATCACATTCACACCTAGGGGCAATTTGGACTACTCAATTATCCTAATATACATGTCTTTGGACTATAGGAAACAGAGAAAATCCCTCCCCGGGCCTGGGACCTGAACCCAGGACCTTCTTGCTGTGAGGGGAGATATAATAATAATAATAAATACAATGTCACTCATCGAGGTTCCAAAAAATCACTGATCACCATGGATCCCAGTGCCCAATCATGATCATCATGGTTCCCAGTGACCAATCAGTGTTCACCATGGTTCTTAAAGACCCTCACTATTCACCATGGCTCCCAAAGACCAATAACTGATCACCATGGAACCCAATGACCAGACACTGATCACTATGGTTCCCAGATCACAATTTTTTCTCCACCATGATATTTATAGTATTTTTCCATTCATAACGATTTTCTTTTAGCTTATTTCCTGACTGCACTCTACAGCTGCTTCTGTTCTCTTCAGGCATGTTTTTATTAAACAAAAAAAAAAAACAGGAGTAAATATCAGTTTTTAACATTTCTTTCCTACCCATTGTATTCAGTGTAGTTGAGTTTAATTTTTTCAAATTTCAAAACTGCATGTCAGTATGCAAAACGATTTAATGAATATGCAAATTAATGCGTGACGTTGCATGTCGGCTTCTGTCAACAACAACAACAAAAAAAACAACAACAAAAAACCAACCATTTCGACATGCAGCTGCTTCCCCTGAAAAAGTTGACAACGAGGGACAAAAGTTCAGCACTCTTTTTTTTTTTCTTTTTTCTTTTTTTATTGTATTGCTGCAGTTTAAAACTTATAGATGCGAAATGTGATAGAAGGTTTTACTTGTATATTAGGTGTTTAAGCAGGCCTCCTCTGGTCAACTAAATGTGTTTTTATGAATTAATGTTTTTAATTATTATGAGGAATGTGGAAAAACATTTTCATTTTCTCGCTTGGAGACAGTTTCCTTCATCACCACTCGGATCTGCAGCAGCGCCGCCTCCTCTTTAGCACTGAGGAAGCTGAGGAAGCTGATATTACCTTAAAAAACTAAATACAAAATACAAACAACACCAAGTTTGTTTACGTCCTTAATATACCATTTAATATATAAAAGAAGGGCTGAGCCTCAGCGGCGCCGTGGCTTAGTTGGTTAAAGCGCCTGTCTAGTAAACAGGAGATCCTGGGTTCGAATCCCAGCGGTGCCTTTTGTATTTCTAGAAAATGAGGAAAGTTTATTTATCATAATATTTATATAAGGGATACAACATAAACGGGATCTGTATGGAGGAAAGCATGATTTATGAACCACAATATTCCTAAATTTCACATTATAACATTTAAAACAAACCACATATCATTCTCAACATGTGATTATAATTCTCATTATATGTTTTATTATTCAAATTATCCTCTTTATATTTTGCACATCAAATACACATCAACAGAAAGAGAACAGATATAGTTAAATATATTATCTTCCTTGAAGCATTCATTGATGTAAAAAGTCCCTGATTTGTTTTATTTAATTTAAAAATATGTCAGAATAAAACTTTTTTTTTATTAACACACTTAATTTTTTTTGTGGATTTGTACCTTGTTGTGTATACATATAGTATTGTATACAGTTTATTGGGTAAAAAAAAATACTTTAACACTTCATTAAATTATTTTTTTTATCTCATCATAAAAACTTTCTCAGACTGTCTGTTAAATATTAATTAATTCCGGTTTAATTTACAAAAACACTACTATTTTTTACATTTTTTAAATAGTTTTTCCTATTATAAAAATATACCTTCTCGTTGTGGATTTTATCTTGTATTTTGCTTCCTCTCTTTGTCTTTATAAATATTTTTACCTAAATGTGGTGTTTTTTGGAACTCTGTAGGTTAAGATTTTTATCCACCTTTAATATTTTTATCTGTAAACTGAGATTAAATCTGTCTATATTAAGGTTTGTGAACAATTAAGTGTGGATGCTTTTTCTTTTACTTTTATTAAAGTATATTTTAAATATTAAGCTACTTGGAAATTTTTTTTGAGACAGCACTGATACTATAATACTGAAACGATGTTTTCTGTCCTTATTCTCTCACTGAGGAGTTGATTTTGATTATCTGATGATTAAAGATGAAAACACGACAGAGGAGTGCTGTTATTGGAGAATAATCTGCAAAGGGGTGATAAGGGCCCCAGCATAGAATAATAATGATTTGTATAGTTTAGTGGAGGAACATGTAGATTTTAGATGTACATAATCTAAAACTAAACTATGCTAAAAAGGTTTTGTAATTTGACAAAGAAAGCAAAATTATCGACAGCTGAGAATTGACGGGGAGACATCATATATTAAACATTTATGGAGGGAGTCTCCAGTGTCAGGACTTTATAGCAGACAGAGATAAAACTATATCTAAGTTACAGGATTTTCACAGTAACAACAAGCTGTGTTTTTTTTTTTAATTAAAGGAATTATAACAGGAAGCACTGTACATATTCAACAATAAATTTAACAACAAGAGGATAAATGTTCATTTTTTTTTCAGTAATAAATAAACAAAAGTACTGTGATACAAGAGAATAAAACAAAACATTTTTAAAGCATCACAACACACAAACACGGTAACATTTTATTTTATGGTCATTTTATATAACTTACTGATTCATGAAACTTTTCAAATTTATCCGATGGAGTTTAATTTTCAGAACAGTTTGTCTGTTACAATCCATTAGAATCCAATTAACCAAACAGGACATGAGACCATAAATCAGTTCAACCCAATTATCGTCATAAAATTTGTAACCAGATCAAGTTTCCATGGCAACCCTGTCCTACTGGGATGCTTGGTCCCCCTCATCGTTGCTTGCAATTTATACTGTAGAGTATCTTAATAGTGTTGGTGTGTATGGTTGTTGTGGGAGGGGAGGGTGAAATCCCTCCAGCCTTCAGGGGGCGCCCTTTCACTCCTAAATTAACCTCCAGCCGGAGAGGCTTCTTTAAACGGGCTGGAAAACCGTGCAAACAGCCTGACACTGTATTCGGGAACGACTCGGGGAAACAATGAAGCATTTCATCCAGGTGACACATTGGAGCGTTTTTTTTTCTTTCTGAAAATGCATCATCAGGAAAAGAGCTGAGAGGGGAAGCAGGGCTGAAATCTGCAGCTCTGGAAGCAGCCAGGGACTGATTGTTCTGGGGGTTTGTCTGCGCTTTTCTTTTCGTTTCCTGCAGCAATCATTGCAATACTTCAGTGCAGAGCATCAGCTGATTTTATTCATGCATTTGAATCTTCATTTGACTAAAAATGTCCTGGTCCTGCAGAACCAGTGCACGAGACAGAGCAGAGACTGGGAGTAATGGCTTACATCACTGAAACGCTGCTACGCACGAGCTGACTGACCACATAAACCCAGATGAAGGTGAACAAAAGGGGGGAAGGAGATTAGAAACCCATGCACAGGTGAAAAGAAGTTCGGAATAATCGTGCAACCGATTGGACTTTTTTTTTTTTTTTTAATCCGACTCAGTGTTACAGCTGCTGTTACTTTGTGTCCCTGAGTATTCTCCTGAATGAAACACATCTGGGGTTTCTAATCCGGATTGTTTACAAACACGCCGACAGATGTGGAAGGAAACATCTGCAATGTGAACCAAGGACTCACCTGCGCTCCCCGCGTGACGCTGAAGGTTGGAGGGATGAAGTTTTTCTTAATGAGGTGCCTACTGTTCCTGTCCTGGGCATGGCTTTGTTTGGGTGAGTATCTTTAAATCCAATCCGGTTTCTCACAGAGGTGCAATAAACCAGATTTTATAGAAATCCAGGTGGGGGTCCAGGTCCAGGTGTTGATATTCTGAAAGGACACCAGTTAGCCTTGTGTCTTTACCAACCACATACGAAAGAAATCTTAAGAGGAATCAAATATGAAAGGAAACATCCTTGGGAAACTAGTTGGATGCAGAAAAATGTGGATTAAATAATAATCATAGTGTGAACAGAAGTGTCATATGGAGTTATGCAAAGAAGCCTTTTCCTGGAGAACCCCATGTCCTATAAATATGGAAATTTTCCTTCAAGGATTTCGCTCACAGAATTACAAAAATACTGTTGATTCAATTGATAAATTATTTGTAAAGGATCCCTGAGGTGGTTTTCTCAGATTTTGTTTCCCTATAAGGCCAAATTGAAAAGTGCACGCCAAAAATCCTTTACCAAATATGGGATTGAATTGGGCCTGACCTCAGGCGCGTGGGTGTTGTTACATTGGGCAACACGCATATGCATTGTGCGTTTTCCATGGGACCTACGGAAGTCCGCGCAGGTACATTGCTCTGGTGTGCTGCGCTGAACTATAGCAAGGTTTAATATGTTCAGAGTTCGGGCAAAGGTTAAGGTCAATTAAAGTTTTACTGTAAAAATCTCACACACTCTTCAAATCACGGACAGTCGGAGTTTATTCATCTTAAACAGAGAAGAAAAAAAATTCTAAAAGTCAGAACAGGAACTAACTAAGCGTCGATGTGGTGTTTTTTAATAAATAAAAAAAATATATATATAGTTATTTTAGACTGTGCTGTGGTATAGAAGCAATGGAGTATTTTAGGACATGCTTTTCTTGGAACATAATCAACTTCAGTGTAAGACAGTCAATCATATCATTTTAATGAATATTAATGATTATATCAGCAAATCGCAAACTGCTTTAGCCCTCACTTAAAAAGTTTTATATTATAGTGGAGCCCCATCAGCATAAAACATGACTTGGATGGTTGTCCTGTGTCCGTGCCCCCACAGGAAATCCAATGAGACTGCTGTGTCACCATTAAAAAAACAAATTTTTTATTAATAATAAAACTGACACCCAAAAAATAAAGGCTCATACTCCACTGCTCAGACTCGCACAGAATAAAAAACACAATCTGATTCTGGTAGGCAGACAAACTTTCACCGAACAAAACGGAGTGAAAGGCGGTGAAAAGAAAACTCTGTTAACACAGGGGAGATTTATTTATTTATTTCCTCAAGGTCTGAAGTTGATTTTGCCCTTAAAGGAGCTGCGCTACTCCTATAACACCAGCCTTGGACACCTATCAGTAAAGATATCTATTGGGGGCTCCACCTTTCGTCAGTGTATAAATCTATATATTAGTCTGCAGTGACTGTGATCAATTGTTACAGGGATGTAAACAAGCCTTGATGTTTTCACCACTCCCTTCTGGGTTACATGAGACGCTGAGGTCAGTGAGGAACCCAAACACACAGACACACACACACTAAACAGGGTCTGATGGAGGCAGCGAGATGTGATGTGGTCACTTTAACGATCCCTGAAGTCTTGTGTGAAGACGTTATGTTTAGGTAAACATATTTCAGAACGCATTCACACACGACCCACGGGTTAAAAAAAAAAAATACCAGTGAGACACTTGAGACGCTGTGTGTATTCTGTACAGGGTCTCAAACACAATAAAGCCCTTACACACACACACACACACACAACAGAGTGGATTTCTTCAAGTCTAGACATGAAGGCTCAAAAATGTAAACATGTATTCAACATCTTTCTGAGTGTATTTCAGGTTTCACGCTCTTTATTTTCAACTAGACTTTATTTTATTAAATATCTTTATTAGTAGCAATAAATCAAAGTTAAATTCATTCATTTTCTGAACCGCTTATTCCTAATTAGGGTCGCAGGGAGGCTGGCGCCCATCTCAGCCGACTCTGGGC
>JBCNYH010000014.1:20867466-20878008 GCA_039654325.1 Tandanus tandanus
CTCTCTCTCTCTCTCTCTCTCTCTCTCTCTCTCTCTCTCTCTCTCTCTCTCTCTCTCTCTCTCTCTCTCTCAATCTTTCTATCCTTACATGATTCTTTTCTCTTCTTACCATCTGCTCTTATCACCTCTCCTCTTTCATCATCCTCTTTTCTGCTGATTCAATTTGTGTAATTGAGAGCATCTTCTCTCTCCCCCTCTCTTCTCTCTTTCTCTCTCTCTCCAAGCATTCACAGTGATGACAAATGAAAGTATTAGTCAATAAGTGCTGCAGTTCTTCAGATGATGCATCATTACTGATCTGAGTCAGGACTTGCACTATTGATCTAAAATACAGGGGAGAGAGAGAGAGAGAGAGAGAGAGAGAGAGAGAGAGTTTTATTCATCATTAATATAAAATATAAAATCATTTTGGTAATAGAATGGTGAACACTGTGTACTCTCCTTTCAAATGATTCGTGTCCCGAGAACACGGTTGCTAAGCAACTGGTAATAACGGACACGACATAAACTATCAAGTGCTAGCTAGCATGTAGATGTTATGTAGCTGTTTAAATGAACAATGTAAAAGCAGAATGGTGGAAGAAATGGGATTATCCTAACTGGAAGATCGACACTGGTTCATCACTCTGTTGAGGATTTTACGAATAAAAGATTGAAAAGTAATAAAACTACAGCCAAAACAAAGAAACATTTACATGTAGCATAAAGCAATGACGAGAAACGTCAAAAGTGCATCCCATAGGTTTCATTGTACATTAAAAAGCCTGTCAAAGTCAATAAAAAAGGAATTTTGAAGTAAATAACACAAGGTTCTAAAAAGGAAAAGTTGAAAGTTCATTTGTCTTGATAGTAAAATTATCTGTTTAACGAGTTCATGTTCCGTGTTCCCGTTTATGTTTGGTGTCATTTTGCTCAGCAAAAATCTCTCGTCATGTAAGTCAGCAATACAACCATCGAAGTCCTGTTCCATGTCTATGGAGCGCCGCTAAAATTACTCAAGAGTCATCAAATCCTCTCGTGAACACGACATGTGACTTCATTTGAACGTAGTATTATTTATAAGGACCAACTATTTTTAACATCTTTTGTATATTTATATATCTGTGTATCTCCACAGAGCTTTTGAAACCCAGATGACTCAGCTGGAGGCGGAATTTGTTCAGAGAGAAGCTCCGCCCTCATATGGTCAGCTGATTGCTCAGGGTCTCATCCCACCTGTGGAGGATTTTCCTGCTTATAACCCTGCTCAGGTAAAAAAATCCTACACGCCTGTACATGTGTCTATCACACACACACACACACACACACACACACACACACACACACACACACACACAGCTTAAAAGCAGTCATCATCTGCACAAAACTAAACACACGGCATGAGCGACAGTTCTAAGTGTGAATGCGCCCTGATCAGAGGCGAATGACCAGACCTAGCTGGGCTGACAGGAAGTCTACAGTAACTCAAATAATCACTCTTTACAACGGCGGTGAGCAGAAAAGTTAGAATAAAAGTAACTTCTTGCATTACTTTGGAAACGAATTGTTGTGTGACGTGTCCTTTCGTAAACATCAGAAACCGTCCTCCCATGTGTGATAGTCAGCTACATGCACTGAAGGGGTCAGAGATCAGAGGAATAGAAAGGTAAAGACAGTGAATGTAGGATCATCTGCTTTCTTCAGACGCCGGTGTATCTCAGTAGGGATCGTTTCCATGTTGTTAGATATTTATAATATGAGGCTGTCAGTGATGAATACTAGGGGTTTATTTTGATGCAGTTGTTTGCCTTGTGGGCGGCATGGTGGCGTAGTGGTGAGCACGTCCGCCTCACAGCAAGACGGTCTTGGAACTAGTCCCGTGCTCAGCGAAGGCGTTTCTGTGTGGAGTTTGCATGTTCTCCCCATGCTTGCGTGGGTTTTCTCCAGGTACTCTGGTTTTCTCCCACAGTCCAAAGACATTCACTTTAGGCTTATTGGTTGTTCCAAATTGCCCCTAGGTGTTAGTGTGAAGGGTTGTGTGTGGGTGTGTGTGTGTTGGTCCTGTGATGGACTGGCTAGCTGTTCAGGGTGTACCCCGCCTTCTCCCAAAGTTGGCTGAGGTAGGCACCAGCCTCTATAAGACCCTAATAGGATTAATTAGTTCGGCAAATGAGTGCTGAGTGTTTTTAGCTTAAGGTTACCCTGTAGAGACATTTTGTGGTTGCCAGTTATAACTTTTAAACCCAGTAATTGAATGAACATATCCCTCTATCAGTTTTCCATCAGTGTACTCTTATAAACTTAAAACCATGTTTTTTATGTTTTTTTTTTTTTTTATATAAGAGTAAGAGAATAAACATGGTGAAGGCCACTGTAGCAGTGTAATATAACAGTCTTGTTTTTAGCCTAAAGCTGTCAGAGATTTTTCTGCACGCAGGCTGCACCAGACATCTTTTTATTACCTCCGAAACTCTGCGGGAATGAAAAATCCTCTCCTTACTGAGTGTTTTGTATGCAGGATGAGGAGGCAGAGACGGTCTCTATGGAAACAGATGATGTATCGGCAGTTGATTGACAGGTCGCCTCAATGAACAAAGAGTGACTCTTAGACACAGAAGCTCAGTTGAGAGTGTGTGACAGGACAGCGCTCGGAGCTCGGCGTTAATAAAAACCGAACTGATTAAGACGCGGTCGTGCCAGAACGCAACAGTTTCGCAGTGAGAAGATCGCTCTTGCCGTATTTATCGCTCTGCGGTGCTTCCTGTGGACTTCAAGTTCTCCCTGAGACGCTTCCACGTGCCCAGACATGTTTTAATTATTTTTTTTCATGCCATTATGCTAACAAGGCCTCAAATGCTACAGATGGTGCTGGTTCGTGTCCTCCACATCTGTCATGCTGTTTTTAGAGCAGGCTGAATTTCACACTCCTTCAGCTTGCAGTGTTTTATTACATCCGAACTGCCAGAACTTGAAAAGAACCTCACCTGAAATTTGTCTCATGGTTATCAGATGGTCATCACACTGAGAACTCGAGAAGTAACTCTAGCTCTACTCGTACTGTGTGTCTCATTTCACATACCTCCGATAGTAAGTACACGAGAACTGGGGACTTGCTTGCATAGTGTGTGAATTTTGGCTGCCTCAAATAAAAATATGGCAGGTTTCAAGTTTTCAAGTTTCAAGTTTATTTGTCATATACAGGTAACAATGAAACATCACTACCGGCAATGAAATTCTTGGACTCAGAGCCCCCTCAAATTTGCACTTAAGAACAAATATTGCACATAAATTTAGCATTGACAAATATTGCACATAAAGTGGTTGTGCACTTACCCACAATGCATCACAATGTTCAGTGTTGAATGTTGTCTTTTGATCATTCTTTCATTCATTCATTCATTTTCTTAGCCGCTTAATCCTAATTAGGGTCGCGGGGTCGCTGGCACCCATCTCAGCCGACTCTGGGTGAGGGCAGGGTACACCCTGGACAGCTTTCCAGGCCATCGCAGCACCCACACACACACACACACAACAATTCACACTCACACCAGGGGCAATTTGGAAACACCCAATTAGCCTACTGTACATGTTTTTGGACTGTGGGAGGAAACTAGAGTACCCAGGGGGAATCCACACAAGCACGGGGAGAACATCAAACTCCACACAGAAACGCCCGATCCCGGGAATCGAACCCGGGGCATTCTTGCTGTGAGGCGGATGTGATAACCACTGCGCCACCGTGCTGCCTGTCTTTTAATCATTTCTTAAAAATTAGTGTGTGTTTAATTTCACTTGCTTGTGTGCACAGTCGCCATCTGCATCACCACCACGCCCCCCACCGACTGTCTGAAAATTCGTTAATGGTCCTGCCCACTCCGTTTTGTAGCCATGCTGGTGATCGCCGAGGGTGAGACACGCTTGAACGCGCTTTAAGTGCAAGTACACAGGCGTGTGAGTTCAGACCCACTGACCGTGTAAACCTAGAAATCAAAATCATCTCACTCTAATAATTTCTTTGGTGCTCTCCTGTGTCCTGTGTGGTCTGACGATTCTCAGGTTTCTCACTCACAAATTTAGTTTTTACTGTCTTATTTTTGTGGTTTCATCTTGTCCAATCATTTACAACCTCATTAGGAAGAAAAGTGACACTTGGAAGAATGTAACAGAGGTGACAGCTGTGATTCCACTACTGAGCTAAAACCAGGTGCGGTAGTGCGAGCCAAGGCCATTGCTGTTTCTACTATCACTTATGGGGCTTGGTTGCATCTATTCGGGGCTACTTCAAGGCAAGAAGCCCGGGGAATTTGGCCTGATGGTAACCCATGGGCCAGATAAAGCCAACCTCTGTGTAAGGTGGTGTTTAAGGCAGGATTTAGACTATGGGCATGGAATCTGTTCAGCTATAGTGTGACTTTATAAACACAAATTGCTTTTGGGATTAAAGCTTAAAACCCCAGGCTACAAGCCTCGAGTAGCCTTGAGATGGCCCTGGTCTGCCCTGGAACAATAGTACGATAGCGGATTTTGGTACATAGGTTGCATGGTTAGCTAATTCGAATGCGAGTATGTAACATGCAAATCATTCTAAATATAAATATAGATTGTATCGAAGGTTATACATTTTAGAGACACGCCCACAAGTGCTGACTATAATTGATTTGAGCGACTTGAAGATTATTAGTGTAAGCATATGATGAAGATCTGTCTCATTATCAGATGTGTCCCCATTATCATGTAGGGATTGATGCTTCTGTGATGTATAATTTGCTCTCCACATGTTTGTTTGCACACTTTGCTTTCTCCTTCTGTCTCAGGCGTCCGTCCTGCACAGTCTCCGCTCAGCCATGCGGAGACAGATGAGGCGTCATTCCTCCCGCCGGATGGCGTCGCGCCGCAGGCTGGGGCGACTTTGGAATCGTCTCTTTCAGCGTGGGAGTCGGCTGCGCGGTCATATCCTTCTCCTTACACCGCCTGGGCGAACACACATTCCCTCACATACACACCCTCTGCCATCTGGTCATGCCCATGTTACCTGTCGGACTGGGAATAGCAGCCACTGTGCCGTAGAGGGGCAGAGCGGCGAGTGGGTGGACCTACAGGGTCGGGTCCTGTGCATAGCTGAGAACGGGACGCCAACGACATCTCCTACATCACCAGTGCTGCCACACTCCACCTCAGACACGCTGGAGGATGAAGACGATGAGAATGATGATGAGGATCGCAATCGAGCATCAGATCTTATGCGTAGAGACGAGCACAGATCACACGGAGCTCCACTTCGACCATCACGTCTACCGTTTCAATCACGTGTGTCCAGGAGGGTCGTCCAGGGACTCGCAGCGGAACTGGGAGCCACACCAGTGACGCGCTACTCCATACTGGGAATCTCTCCTCTGTCCACGCCGGAGTCTCTGACATCATCCAGTAGCCAGAATGAGGAAGATATCGATTCTCCGCCGCGCACTAATGTCCGTTCAAACACTCACACTGATCCACACACTGACCCTAACACACACTCGTCGGTTAGAGCAAAAAGTGTAACGCGAAACGGGATGCAAAGTGGACATACGAGTAGCGAAGAAGACGATGTTCTGTTCAGGCGCTAAGGAGCTTCATCCTCTTTTTAACCTTTTTACTTACAATCTTGCTTTAAAATGTTGCTGACAGACTGTGCGTAAAAAGTTCAACAATGGCCATATCAACCCAACATACTTTATTCCCAACATCCTTTTATTATACTGTACACAAAACACTGGAGACCGAATCTGTTTTGCAAACAGAAACAACTGTTATAAACTCAGTTTCTTTGGTGGGGAAAATGTGGGCGTCAGAAATTCTTGAGGAGGATGCGGGTGTTTAACAGGTAGGTGGGCGTGGTCAAAGGTTGTGTAGGGATATACTAAGAGACACTACAGGAAAATGGGAGGTGTGGTTACATAATGTGGGTTACTGTTCCTGAAGGAGTATGTGGGTGTGACAGTTTCAGTGTTCCTACAGGAGAATGTGTGTGTGGCCACAGTTTGTGGAGGAACACGAGTGGGTGTGATCAGTTTTTCTGCAGGTACATGTGGGTGTGGTCACAGGTTGTACAAAGCTACATGAGTGTGGTCATTGTTTCTATAGTAATATGTGGGTGTGGTTATTGTTTTTTGCAGGGCCATGTGGGTGTGGTTATTGTTTCTGTAGGGCCATGTGGGTGTGGTCATTGCTTCTGGAGGGCCTTGTGGGTGTGGTCATTGTTTTTCTGCAGGAACATGTTGGTTTGGTCATTGTTTCTGCAGGGATGTGTGGATGTGGCATGTGATATGGATGTGGTCTTTGTTTTTTGCAGGGACATTTGGGTGTGGTCATTGCTTTTGGATGGACATGTGGGTGTGGTCATTGCCTTTGCAGGGACATGTGGGAGTGGTTATTGTTTCTGCAGAAATGTGCGGATGTGGTATGTGATATGTGGGTGTGGTTACTGTTTTTTGAAGGGACATGTGGGTGTGGTCATTGCTTTTGGAGAACCATGTGTTTGTAGTTATTGTTTCTGCAGGAGCATGTGGGTGTGGTCACAGAAGTTAGTTTCTGGAAGAAAGTGTTTCGGTATGAACATATAGAGATGTGCATTGCTAATCTTGGGCCATGTGGGCATGGTGTCAGTTTTTGCAAAGACGTGCATGTGGTGAATGGATCTACTGGTGTGTGTGTGTGTGTGTGTGTGTGTGTGTGTGTGTGTGTGTGTGTGGGCGTGGTCACCGTTTCAGCAGAGACATGTGGGTGTGCTGAATGGTTCTACAAGTGCATGTGGGTGTCATCAGAGTTTCTGGCTGTGGTTCTTGTGATTCCTGCAAGGACATGTATGTCAGGTTACAATTTCTTGAACAGTGTATGGGTGGTGCGGAGTCCCACTTTAAGGAGATTTGGGTGTGGTTAGGTGTTTTACAGGTGCGTGAGTGCGGGATCAGAGTTTCTACATGAGAATGTGGGAGCGCTTGTAACTTTAGGTGGGCCTGGTGACCTTTTCTGTAGATTTTGCAGGTATCTCTGGATTTTAAAAAACAATCTTGTGGAAAACGCTTCAAAGTGATGACTCATGACCAGAAATGGGGTGAGTAAGGCTCTCTTTAGGAGGGCAGGGATCTCAGGGAGGTGTGTGCTGCTGTTTAGAAGAATGTGTTATTATTATATTTATATTTGTATTTGTTTCTGATCAGCATGCGGGGATGAAACCTGGCGATTTGAGGATGCAGCTGCTTTTAGTTTTCTGTAAGCAGCATTTAAAGATGGATAAATACATCAGAGGAAAAAAGAGAAGTGAATGCTGAAGGAGTGAGACTCTAACCTTGAGTACACACACCCACCCACACTCACTCTCTCTCTCTCTATCTCTCTCTCTTTCTCACTGCGTTATTTTATTAAGGTATTTATTCAGACTCAAGCTGCTTGAGAGGAAGGTGTGGTTTCATGGACGTACCGTAAGTAACGGCATAACAACGGATGACAGGCTGAAGGAAAAACGTTGGCTCTGTTATAATCCACAGGAATGCATTTATTTTCTCACCATATTTACTTGAAGCCTCCCATTTTTCTCCTGATGGAGGCAGGGTCTTCCTAGATGACTCCGCCCCCATTCACAGTAGCACACTGAATGATGTCAGTATGGTATGCTATGGCCTACACACTCACTTTATCTCAACTCAGAAGAACACTGTGGAATGATGTCATAGACCGCACTCTCAGTGATCATCATCTGTTTCAGGGCCGTTTATTTCCAGGTAACCTTGTAGAATTGATGGCGAGGAGTGTTGAGTATCTTCTGGTGGATGCTTGATGCTGGTTTTTCCTTTCATTTGTCATCTTTCTGTATCTGATATACCTCCGCCATGTGACCATGATTGTTTTTTTATTCCACCAGGAGGGTTATTGTGAGTAAAAAGGCACAAAAGGTTGAGCAATAATGGGACCGTGTGACAGGAGCATGTGTCATTTCTATTTCCTGTTTAAGCCCCATCTTTTTGGACTGATGGTAAACTTTAATGCCTGTCATTTATTTAATGAAAACGGAATGTTGGACTGGCTGTAGAACATTAGCCACTCATGTTTATTGCCTTTGTCAAGGAGGTGATGTTTTATCTGCGGTTCATGTGTTTGTTCATTGGCAGAAATTTATACTACAGGTGAGCAGGACTTTGGACAAAGAAGACTCTAGATTTTGGAGATGGTCCAGATCAAATTCTGAATCCAGGATTTTTTTTTATGGTTCTTTAACATGGTGAGATGTCGAGGATGATTTTTTGACATATCCGGGATTGCCTGGCTTGGCAGAGGTTTGCGCTCTCTGAGTGTTTGTTTATTTATCTATTAATTTTTTAATAATTTAAAATTCACCTGTTATTTAAATGTTGGTCAGATAAAGTGCCAACGCAGAGAGAATGATCAGAAAAAATACTGAATGTCGTACTTTTCAGGACAAGTTGGAGTTCATGTGCCATTGGAGAAATTGTGCTTTTTCAGAAAACACTGCTGCTAAGTTGCTTAAAGCAAAGCATCTACTTTGGAGATTTTTTTTGGCTCTTATATGTAGATTGTATTCAAAAATGTAATTAAAACATTTCTTTAAGAGCTTGAGTTTCTGTTTTGGATTATCATTTCTCTGATGATGTTCACCTGTCGTCATTCTTATCAAGCCTCTGGATAATACAGTAGAGTCTCGTTAATATGTGCATGCCGGGGTCCAGTGCACCTCGATGCATATTAAGTGAGACCGCATTTCAGCATTTTTGCTAATATTTTATATATTTTAGTGAATATGCGGGTGTGAATGCGCTTGTGTGTGCGGGCTGCCATGGATCAAAGCAGAATGCCGTCATATTGCTCTAATATGGTCAATTTGCCAAAATGCCCTTTTTGGTCATCCCCATGTTACAAATTTGGGGTCCACGGGGTGGGCGCATATTAAGCGGAAAAGCATTTAACAGAAGTGCATATTAACGAGATTCTACTGTAATTCTATAAATCTATAATTGCTGAACTTTGTGATATGGTCCGCCAAAGGAATTAAGACTAAACTGTAAAGATTAGAAAGAAAAGATGATGTCATCCTGACGTAGTGGTTAGCACGTCCGCCTCACAGCAAGACGGTCCTGGGTTCAATTCCCCGGGCTCGACCGTTTCTGTGCGGGGTTGGCATGTTCTCTCCGTGCTTGTGTGGGTTTCCTCCAGGTACTCCGGTTTCCTCCTACAGTCCAGCGACAATTACATTAGGCTAATTGGCTGTTCTAAATCACCCCTAGGTGTGGATACAGAGTGTGAATGGTTGCCCTGTGATGGTCTGGTGTGCTGTTCAGGGTGTATCCCACCTTCGTCCAGTGACGGCTGAGATAGGCTCCACCCTCCCCGCGACCCTAGGGGAGGATTCAGCGGTTCAGGAAATGAGTGAGAGTGAGTGAGAAAGAAGAGCTCGTCTCTGTTATTCCATTAGGAGGCAGAACACAGTGATAAACTCAAAGCTGGAATAAACTCTGCTTTGCAGAATTTGTGAATGAAATGTGACACTTTAAGTGCTAATGTGGAGGTTTCACAGCAGCGGGGGGGGGGGCATCTTTATATTCTAAACTTTATTCAATTACAACTCTGATTAAGTTATCTGTCTGTACCAGATCTCTGAATGATCTTTTGAGTGTCAGTATAATATATAGATGTAGCACTGCCTAAAAGCGGAGCTCCAGTGTGATTTCCTTTACTTGACCAGGTTTTGGTGGGAACTCTCAAACCCCGTATCCCATCCAGGTGTATTCCCATCTCGCTCTCGCAGGACCCATTACCACCCTGATCAGAATGAAGCGTGACTGATGGTGAGGAGGTGAGTGTTTAATTAACCTTTTTTTTCTAGTTGATTTCATTTTAAAGACAAAAGTCCTACAACGTCTGATGCTTTCTGTAAGACTTGATGATGGCTTAGTGGTAAAAAGAACTCTTGCTGGTTTGACATGTGGTGTGTTGGGGTGAGAATGGATGGAGAGGTTGCTAGACTGTATACCCCCCAATATATGCAAAACCTCGAATCTCTTGTTTTTGTCTCTAGAACCACTTACCGGTTTCTTCTGAACTTTTTGGGGTCAGCTGCCCCGATATTACCCCCTTCTTCTCAGATCACACCATCCCGTACCTTCCACATGTTGTACCACCACTTCCTGAACCATCCATGCTCATAATTCTGGAGACCTGGCTGGGATTTGAACCAGCATTCTCACAATCCAGAGGCAAATGCTCAACCAACTGAGCCACAGGATGTCTTATGTGATGTTTGCTTTTCAGGGTTTTTCATTTCTATCCAGTTAAACCTGACCTTGAGGTAAAGCATAAGCAGAGATTTCAACCAGGAACCTCAAATCTGAGAAATACACAACCCTTAGACAACCCTTATCCAACTGAGCCAAAAGAACTCACGCTCATACCCTGTTTTACAAGGTTTTTTATTTATTTATTTATATATTTTTTTGTTGATGTCATTCTCAATGAAGCGATGCGCCTCATCTCTGGCACCCTTAAACCAACACCGACAGTGATGCTCCCCGT